>CM065776.1:18161363-18623863 GCA_033296515.1 Macrochelys suwanniensis | reverse complement strand
CAAATAGGGAGAGGAGGAAGATGGCACACCAACACCACCCCAGCAATTTGCTGCCGGACAATAGGGGTTTAAAAGCAGAAAGAAAAGTCTTTAAGAAACAGCAACAATATTTTTTTCCTGAAGAAAAATGGGCGATGCTTTGGGGGGGGGGGGACTATAAATAAAACATTTACAGGTTTTGTGAAAGCGCTTGCCTCGTTTAAATTACATGTGGACAGTGACAGGGATGCAGGACAGTGGCTGATCTGAAACGGAGCTTTTAGCCCCCTCCCCAACAACAGTTTGATGTCGGCTTTACTGCGGTGTTTGTAAAGCTGGGGGGGAGCGGTTGTAGGGACTATAACATTCTTTTTCACGTGCATTGTCCTTGTTGCTAAATAAGACTCGGCTCCTTAGAAAGGAGTTGTGTGGGTGTGGAATAATGTGACATTGCTGTTTGCAGCACCGGCCAGTGCAGTCTGGAGGTGCGCTTCTTGTGTGTCTGGGGATGATACAGCTCATATTGTAGTGTGGGGTACAGAATATATGAGCGCCTGCTAGAAACCTGTAATTTCAACAACACTTTACAAAAAATGTCCACTTTGCAGGGGCATCATTATATATATGTGCGGGAGGGGGGCAGAGGGGGCGGACCGCAAGCGTGGATCGACGTGAGTTTTAAACATTTTAGGAACCTAACGTGGCAGGCTTCCTTTTGAGTGTGTGAAACATGGGACACGCCGAGCTGACGTTATGGTGCAAGGGTAGCGTTGTAATGTTTAAAAAGTACACTCAACAACTTCAGACATGATTTAAATCCCCAATCCAGTGTTTCTAACCCAGTGAAAGATCTGGTTAGCTTCTTAGGAAAAAGTAGCTCCAAAAGGAATTCTCTGCCCAGATTGGGCACCGTGCAGAGACCATATTGATGGGGGCGGGGGAGAGGCGGAGTAATATCATAAATGCAGAGAGTGAGATCTGAATTATCCCTTGTGCACTGATTTTACCTGGGCTGCAGGGATCTAGCGAGGCTACTTTCTCGCAGTTCATAGAATAATTGCGGCCGTTTATCTCAGAGGCTGTGGTGTACGAAAGAAGGCTACATTCTGCTAAACAAGTGAGGCTCTAGCGAAGTTCCTGTGTTGGATGCACCATCAGTTTGCCACTAGTGCCAAATGGGCATTACAGTGAAAAATATCAATTTCATCAGAAAGCGTCATTTTAATGTGCAGGGAGCAAAAAAAGAGTGCTAGCAAAAGCGGCTTGATTCACTCACTGGTTTGGGCTCCCCAAAAGAAGAGAGAGCGAGCGAGAGAGAGAGAGTGTGTGTGTGTGTGTGAGCATTGATCTCATGAAAGATTTAAGATTATTAAACAAACAACAATCTCCATGTAAAACAACAGGGAAAGAGATTTAGTTTCCTTCACGGATCTGGCTAAGACTTCATTCTCTTATTGCTTGAATTGGGCTGCTTTTTTAAGGTGATGATTATTATTACAATGAGCCATAAATTCTGCTCTGACAGGAATTAAGAAAGCGTGTCCCAGCAGAAGCTCCATATCTCACAGCTGCTAAATGCAACTTTGTTTGTTAGTTTTTAAGTCAATGTACATTTGTTTATAAAATTGAGTTGTGCCCCTTTGTAACAAATTGTTATTAACCTTCCTCTTCCGAGCATTTCATAATCACAGCTGTTAGTTTGGAGATGATACCCAAACATCCCAGGGGCACTTTTGATAGCTGCCTGGGCGGGGATTGAATGTCGAGGTCGGATATTAAACCAGCGGGATACAGAATTACTTTTTTTCCACAAAACCGAGCTAGCTAAATAGTTTCTCCCTCATAACTCTGTTATGCATTACCCAATAAACGGCCAGGACATTTGCATATATAGTGCTTGGATATGTGTTTGTACTGCATGTGTAATATACTGCATGACAACATACTGTGGAGTTATGCTTTGCGTAGATTTTAGTGCTTATACATATTTTTGTTTATGAAAACATTTCTTTGGCCAAAAAAATGCGGTTATTTACTTGCATGTAATTAGATGTTTAGGGTCCAAATAGGTTGTAAATGTATTTGTGTGTGTTTCTGAGAACACTTTCTTATGTGTGACTATATACCACGTTGTTTAAAACGCATTCTTTGTACCTTTTAGTGAGTATACATAACATCTGATTAGGGCAAGAAGAAATCCATTCAAACCTGGAGTGCAGAAATACACTCAAGTCAAAATTATAGTCACTTGCATTAGCGCGTATGTATGTGTGCAGATATATACTTATTTTCAATATACACACAATATACATTAGAACTCTGTGTGCGTGTGTGTGTTGCTTTCAGTGTGCATGAATACTGTGAATATGCTACTACCCTATTTACCCCCATCCCACCCTCCACACACTATATATAAGAACACATACTTTGTACACTCGCATACATTATAAAATATGTAAAGGTACTCTCAGAATCTTGGAGGATATTTTTCAAATGGAAGGTTGTTACATAGATTATAGATAGCGGTGTATTTATGGATTGATAGGATTGCAGTTAGAGCTTGGACGGTATCTATTTCTGTCAAATTAATTTCAAATTTAAAAATAACCGGGACTAACGTAGCTGTGCTGTAAATCCAAAAACAGCAGGGAGCTGCTTGCTTTCGTTTTTAAGTACTCATTTGTAACTGGACGGAAACAACCAATAAGTGAAGAATATGTAAAAGACGGAGTAAATCCGACATTGTCGCCAATATATCTTTTCACTAAAGCCTTTATAGAAATTGGGGGGGGGGGGGCTGCTGTGGAAAAAAAAGATTCTATGTCCTGTGTTAAAGAGAACGGTTATTGCCTACTGCAGATATTCTGCATTATGGACTGGATACAATCCAGGCAGCATCAAGACATTTTTCTGCTCCTGCTCGCGTTGATTTCTTGTGGAACTTACTAGCGCTCTTAAAATGAGGGCGTGAAAAGTTAGCCCTATACTTTTTTTTAAAAAAACCTAAATACATATTCTGTGACTGGCAGTTTCGTGAATGTAGCCTCTAAAGAGATCATTGGTGGCACAATTTATCGCCTGATGTGCAAGCTGGTGTAAGACAGGTGTAAAGTGTGTCCCTTTACACATTTAAAAGATGAGCCAAATCCTCTTCTAATGCAGCCCCATTGACTTCGTTGGTAATGCCCTGGTGTAACTGGCCCTTTGTAGAGGATATATAACAGACACACATTACTCCTTTGTTAAATTGGACAAATGCAGCTATTTTCAGTTCAGATCTAAACTGCTCTTTAGTAGCGATTCTTAATTCCAGCCAACACTTATTTTCTCCCCCAAGATTGTAATTCATCTGCCTCAATGCTTAGTTTGATAAAATCCTTTCAAAGACACGTGCAAGAAGTTTTGCAAAATCTAAACCCAGAATCTCGCTTTCTAACTGAAAGCTTTACACTCTTTCCTTCTGTTACAATTAATTGGTTGTCCATAGACGGTTCGACCCTTTACTGACTGTAGGTGACTAAAAGAATGAACAAGACTTGTGGAATACTGGAATAATTTATTTCTTAGACGTTGTCTAAATCAATGGAGATAGTTGTCTGTGGGAGATATTTTCCACAGTAGCCATTTCTAAAACAAAAAAAAGTTTGTGTTAAATTTTTTATAGCAGGAACAGGTTCTGGTAACAAGATTCTGGACATTAAACCCTTTTTTCCTAAATTGGCCCTATTTAATAAAAAATATTGGCTTAAATATTTGGAGAAATTGTGCATACTGTTGCATCTAAGTAAATGACCACTTTGTTTATCCGTCTTATTCAGCTGTCCTAAAATCGTACTACCTTTACTGCAACTTTCAAGGTTGACAGGGTTATCAATTCTTTAAAAAATTAAGACATTGAAGTTATTGTCATTACTTACATTACATTACTACAGCTGGATTCAGATTTACGAGTTTGTATAACTTTAGGTTGGGAACATCTTTTACAAGAGTTGTTTTCCAAACATCACACAACTGGATATTTATCTTAAAGTCTGAAAATAGAAACCTGTTGACAATGTATGCGATTAAATACGTTTTCTTTTAAAATATTTTATATAACGAATACTGATCACTTTAAAGTTGTGATCATTGTAACGATGTTGGTTGCCCTCACTTTATTTTTATGTCAATCATCAAAAGTTTCTTAATTATTCAAGAAATTGATTAAACATCTCCTTGCAAAATTGTCCATCTAGTAAATTGCTATTCACA
This sequence comes from Macrochelys suwanniensis, assembly GCA_033296515.1. NCBI lineage: Eukaryota > Metazoa > Chordata > Testudines > Chelydridae > Macrochelys > Macrochelys suwanniensis. Next base: position 18,619,633 of record CM065776.1, on the reverse strand, counting down.
CCCATAGAAATGGTTTACTCCACTCAGTACTTTTAAACTGGGCTCCAGTAAAATTCTCTCATTACCCAGAAATACACTTTCAGGATTCTCTCTCTCTCTCTCTCTCTCTCTATAATATATATAAAACACCATTCCAACGTTTTAAGTCACACGTTGTGTATTTCATAATAAAGTGTTTTTATTTAATGCAATCTTCAAGAATTTAAACACACAAAATGCAGTGAGAATGTTCACAATTTTGAGACCACAGTTGTAAATAGAAACATTCATATTTCATAAGATTATAAATATTTGATACTGCAATTGTAAAATGCACATGTTTTATAAACTGAAAAAAAAATCTTTGCTTTCTTGCTAAAAGGCAATGTCATTTAATCCTGTCTCCTAAGCAGCTGATGATTATTCACAGAATTTAAAATTACAGCCTTTACTTTATAGTTTGCTTCTTTTTTAAAGTTTATACTAATATGTACAATGTGTGTCTATTATAGCTGTGAAATAAAGAAGTTTTAAGGCAAAGCGATAAGTTCACCCTCAATCATCAAGGAGACTACAGTCCTGAATTATTGTACAATACACACCCACTCGGGGTGCCTTGTGGCCCTGGCCAACATTTTGGACACTTTCTTCCAAACTGGGGTGTGGGGGAATCTAGAACAGGGAGAACTCTTAAAAGAACCCTACAAACCTTGAAAATATGTAGTTTACACGGTGCCACGTTTTCAAATCAGAAACTAAAATTGCAAGAGGGGGAAATAAACAAACCCAAACCCAAATGCCAAGAAATGTTTATTTACACTGACCGTCCCTTCATCTTTACTATTCAGTTTAATAGATATGTTTGATTTAAAACCTGCCCCATATTCTAGACCGACAGGTATTTGTCACTGGATAATATCAGGCTACTGATTTTTCTAAAATAAAATACCACTGCTTGTGATGGGCTCCTCTATCTTTCTGACCAAAACAGGACATGAGAGATCTCCTCCCTTCTTATGGGTTACTCATCCTGCATAATAGAGATCGGTGGTGCTGAAATAAGTGCCCTAATTCTCCTTTCCCCCAGCCCCCTGCCCCGCTTGATTTGGTCTTTTCCTGGGCCAAAACTGCCTGTGTGGAGGCAATGGGACAGGAAGAGGCTTTCTGGATGCATTTTTGTATATAGTCATTGTTCAGTCTGGTTTTTTCCTTCAGTTAAGAGGCAAAGTTGATGGGTTTATCAGTTTTTCACCCAATACGTTTTATAAGTTCTTTATCCAATAGCCATACGCATTTTTTTTTTTTGCAATCGGTATCCTGCATACGCAGCAGTGATACAAGCAGGAGATCTGTCTACTAATTTATACCACCGGAAGACCACCAGTTCCCGGTCAGATTTTGACGAGAACTGTTCCACTCAGAAGACATTCTGCAACTCCGCGCTGTCCTTGGGAAGCCGGCGCCCGGAACCCCCCGAGCTCCAAATACCAGCAGCTCTGCTCTGCGGCCTGGTGTCGATTTGTCCAAGCCAAACCAGAGCCTTTTGCAAAAGTCATCCCAGGCAACTTGCTGCCCGCCAGCTACAGGACAACGCCTTAGAGAAGCAGCGTCTAAGCTACAAAATGCGATGAACTAACGGGAAAAGGGATCCGTGCAGGTTTGTGCAGAGGCGTTTGTGTGCCTGGGAGCGCTGGCTGCACACAGACACGCACGGCAAAGACCCAAAAGCCAGGTCTCCTTCATATGGAAAAGGGTGTTTTTGTTTGTTCGCTTCCTATGACATACTCCCGGAAGTTGTGATGTTTACTTCAAAAGTTTTCCAACCAAGCTATGAGGAAGGGAAAAAATCAACTAAGCACCAAATGAACTCCTTGATCTCCCCCATCCCTCGCTGGCCAGCTTTCTCAGATCATGTACACCCTCTAGCCTTTGATTGAGCCCAACCGAATGAAGAAGTGAGGGCAAATGAAAGAAAGGATCCTGGACATTTTTGTTACTACAATGCCTTGGGGTTTCTTTCCCTGTTACATTTTTAAAAATGAAATTATTGTTTTCTATCCCCAAAGCCAAACACAAACAAAAATGGTAAAACTCATCGAACAAACCGGACAACTATTTATTCGGTTCACAGTCGTGTGAAATGCAGCAATAAAAATCTTTGGACTTCAGCAAAAATTGTTTTTAATTTTTTTTTTGAATTTCAAAAAACAGTGTCCAATGTCCATTAAAACAGCGCTTAAGTCTATCAAAAATGTAACTTAAGCATTAAAAAAAATCCATAAAGATACCATCTAAAATCTCCATCGAACCAAAATAAAACAAAACAAAATCGAAAATAGTTTATAATCAGATATTTTGGATTTTTACACCTTACCTGTAAATTATATACACATAGAATATTGCAGAATTATATCTAATACACAATATTTTCACTAGTAATGCTGGTATAATCTTTATACACTGGCCCTTATTTTTTTAATTAAATTATTGCATTGTATAAACTTTGACTGAAAACTGCCCCCTTCCCCGGCCTTCCCCCGGCCCCCTTTCTATTCACTGTCTGACTTGCCGTCTTTTGATGTGGTGGAGTGGTTGTACAGTCCTTGTGCCATGAGATGCACCGCCAGGGTGTTCTTGTTGCCAGTGGCTTTCTTGATTTTGGCTCGTTTGTTCTGAAACCAGATTTTGATCTGAGACTCGTTGAGGCTGAGTTCCTGCGCCAGGCTCTGCCTCCTCTGCTCCGTCAAGTATCTGTTCGTCTGAAACTCCGCTTTCAGTCTCTGCAGCTGCTCCGCCGTGAAGGCTGTCCTGGGACGCTTGTCTTCTTTGTTGGGGTTCTTCTTCTTTGGTTTGCGTGACCGGGGGCCTGCGGTCCAGGGCGAAACAAAACTCGTAAGAAACACGCACAAACACACGCCAGAGAAGTGATGGGGCCGAGGGGCTGGTAAGGGGGTCCAGGAGTGGGAGGTTGGTTGGCTGGTTTTAAATGGCAACATCTTATGATTATTGGGCGGCGAGAGGCGGGAGAAATGCTCTCAAAGCAATGTGAGGACCTGAGGTCATTAGTATGGGTGCCACTTGGTGCTCTGTGCCCAGCCAGGGGCTCCGGACACTGAATGACACGAAGGCCTTGCTAGCCACTTTCCGCTTTGCTTCGGCGTGAGAGTTTTCAAACTGAAGTCACTAGATCAACCTCTGCGAATAGAGAGCGCGCGTAATCTCCCCTCCCCCCTTTCACTGAATGCCGGGGGCGGGGGGCAGACGTTGTGTGCGTGGCGAGGACGAGGAATTCGGGGTCTGCAGTCTGGTGACCAAAGGGGAGCTGCTGCCTGGGACCCCGGAGCCTCTTGCAAAAGGGGAAAGAAGGAGGGAGGCAGACACGGGCCTAAACACCTCTACAAAAGCCACTTTCCCCAGCTGGGCGATTGCATGAGACCTGGGAGTCACATCCACCCAAGTTCATTGTTTCCTTTTTAACCACCATCTTTGGGACTTAAACTCTCCTCTGCCTGGGGCAGCCGCTGGAACGCCCCACAAAGAAGGACCCGGTCCGCACCCCCCTGAGGTGGAGGCTGGGGCGGGTTGTGGGAAGCCGCGGGGTAATGCAGGGGTGTATTTGCCAGCTTCATTTCTGGAAGTCCTTCCTTGGTGGGGGTGCTACTGCCGAGGGCCTCTAATCTGTGGAGAATTGGGCATGTGAGCGGATATTTTGGCAAGGGGAGAAGCAATCCTAGCTTCAGCGATCTCTGGCTCTCTTTCTCTCTCTGCCCCCCCCCCCCTTGATTTTGTGTTACACTTTGCAGGAAGGCCCTGGGGGCTCGGCCCACGCGAGCTTCCTGACACCCCTCTCCAAGGGGGGACCAGGTCTGTTGAAATTTTACACATGATCCAAATGTTGGCATCCTTACGGTGTCTGTAAAAGTCAGATCCCTAAAAGCACAGGGACACGTGAGCATTACCGCAGTTAGCAAACTGTAAACAGCACCTAAACCCGCGGGTTTAAAGCAATAAGAAAAAAGGCTTCTTCTGGCTGGTGACAAGTCAATCAAAGGGCAGAAGACGGGTTCTGCCACAGGCTGAAATATGACTGACAAAGCCAGCCAGGAAGTGTATCTACCCTGCACAGGAGAAAATGGGAATACACTGGGCTTGATTAGTTCCCAGCTTTGGTAGATATAATATACAGTGCAAATAGGCCACATAATGACCACAATGCTTGGGAAAGTGTCAACCATCTTCCTAATTACAATTCCCACTCCGCAGCCTCCCATTCTATTTGATATACCTGTATTTAAAAGCCCTAATTATTACCCACGAGGTATTCAAAATGAAAACAGAGCCCTGTTTGTAACGGGGATTCTTGCATCAATAATTCCTAGGCTGCTGGTGTATTGTGATTTTCTTTGGCATTTACGTATTTCTGCCTCTACGCCTATGGGGCAGGTTTGTTTTTTCTAGTTTTGTGCCACGTTTCCATAACAAACCAACCCAGCTCCAAAGGCGTTGGTTAGAAATAATCTTCAGTTTTACAAAACAAAACAAAACAAAAACCCACCCCAATCTTTGTCCCTTCCTCTTTGCTTCAAATCGACCCTCGCATTGTGCTCGAAATAAAAAGAAACCAATACTGTAAACAGAACCACCCAGCTCTCCAGTTTTGCTAAGGATTCTCGATCTCCCCTCCTTTCTCTGTCTGCATCATTGTCTAGGAAACTTAAAGTGTCCAGGGCTAGGGTATAATTCTCTCCCTTTTCATAAGTGTGCGCAGTAGCCTGGCTCTCTCTGTATTTACCCAAAACACATCTTCAGAAAAAGTGTCTTGCAACGGATACTATTTCTTTGGGATTTTTAAAAATACAAACGTATTAAATTAACTATTTTAAACTCAGGAATGGCTTCGCTACTGAAAGGTGAAAAAACGTGTATCTAGAAGCAATAACATCTATCTATATTTTATCTCATAAACAGAATTGTTAAGAAACCCTCTTTCTTACATTACATCGAGATAATACAAAAATGCAAACGTTTATTTACATTGTAACAGGGAGTAGGTTGGCGTTTTGCGTGGCTCAAATGTCGCGTACAGAACGATCCTAATTTGTATTATTTTATTTTATTTTATTTATTCTCTTTAATATTATTCTACACACCACTAGCGAGGGTTCTCTCTCTGGCCTGTGCCATTGTGAGGATATATGTTAATTAAATATTAACAAAGGAGAGGAGTGGAGAACAATGGAGTAAATTTCAATTCAGACTCGAATATTGGATCTTAAGAGTTGGTTCTCATTTATTACAAACTAATTTTAAATCCAACCTACATTCCTATCTTCAACTGTACAGTACAACACTTTGGGGTGGGGGTGGGGGAAGGGACTGGCTAATCGCTCTTGGAAAATACTTTGCTGTGAATAGATTTTTTAAAAATTCTGGTTTACAGCCTGGAAAACTGTATTTTAAAGAGGTTTCTAATTCTTTTGAATTTAGATTTTAAACCAACAACAACCCTAGATCCACTCCTGCTTTCCCTACATTAAAACAAGGACATTTAAACCTCTTCAGAGAGAGAATTTCAGGAGTTTCTTCTGAAATCTCTCTCCAGCAGGAACGCCTTCTCAGACCCTCTGAAATAACTTCCTCATCCTCTAGAAATCTTTCCTATTCCCTTAAAGATCTGAACTAAAGTACACGTGTGAAAATTGCAGAAAGCAAAATAGAGAAGGGAGACAGCGGCGAGTTAAGGGCCTATTTTAAAACAATAACAATATTTGGGTTTTGCAAATGTACAATGCAAGCAAGGCCTATTGGATAGACAGCTGAATATATGAATTCGACTCCTCACCCTCCAAACAAACCACGGGATTTTACTCGAAAGGAGAAGATGGGCAGATTCCTTGGAGGATCTCTGTGGAGTTCAAAGAAGGGGCTTTAATGGTTTCTTTCCCACCTTTTCTTTTTAATACAATGCCAAAAACCAAATCCCCACACTTGCACCGTCCCTCTCTGTTTTAAGATCTAGCTAAGCTAACTGCTGATCGCTTTGTGTGTGTGTGTGTGTAGACAGGAGGAATTATTTTCCAGTTCATCCGCTTTCATTTTGATCTGCCTATAGTAAAAACATCCCCATATCCTCATGACATTTAAATACGTTTTTTAAAAAAACTTGTCTCTCTACGTTTTTGTTTTTTAAATTTGGATGACTATATTTTGTTTCTCTTGGCTTTTCAACCAACCAGATATTTTCGGAAGAACCATGTGGAAAGATCAGCCTAGGCTTCACTGGTTGGTTGATACAGAGAGAGGGAGAGAGGCTTGGTGGAAAACAGCCTGATTCAAGGGGAAGGGGAGCCAGGGGGTGAGGGGAAGGAGAGGCCGGGCTCCCGGCCAGGGCTAGGCTACGTCTGAAGAGGAGTCTTACCTGAAGAAGGCCTGTCCGAGTATCTAGTACAGTAAACCCAGGCTGGCCAGAGCATGGGCTGGTTACTGGTGTTGGAGCTGGCTTGGGAGCTATCAGAGTCCGAGCTCACAGACAGATCGCCGCCGCTTAGCCCCCGGGATTTCAAGGCTCCTTCCAGGGCCCCGGAGTCGCCTCCTTTCTTGGCTCCCCCATTGAGAGCCAGGGCTTTGGAGCCTCCTTCTCCTTCGCCCGCGGAGCCTCCCCCTCCGCCGGTGAGTGGCCCCCCGGCTCCCGGCGCCGTGGAGGGACTCCTGCGGTTCTCCCTGCCGGCTAAGAGCAGCTGCTCCGGGCTGCTGCTGCTGCTGCCTCCGCTGCTGCAGGTCCCCGCTTCCTTCCTCCGCCCGAACTCCGGCCTCAGGATGTTGTCTATGAAAAAGTTCGTGATCCGGTGCGGGTGCTGGTGATTCCCCGGCGCCTGCAGAACCACCGGCAGGATCAGCGCCCGGCCCCGGTTGGGCTCCGCGTCGCTGCTGCTGCTGCTGCTGCTGGACTCCTGCTGCTGCTGCTCCAGGGCTTCTTCCCTAGGACTGTGGTCATGCTCCTCCATGCTGGAGAACAAATCCCCCCGATGTTTCTCGTGTTGAAGCCCCCACCCCCACCCCTGTCTGTGCGGGTTTCTTGAAACAGTGTGTTTGTTTGTGCCCGGGCTCCCTTCACTTCAAATCACATTCAAAATCCAGAGTTGGCGAAATCGGAGCCTCGGGAGTGCTCGAACTTTACCCCGAAACGTTGTTTTTAAATCCTCCTTCTTTCCCCCCTTCTTTTCTTCTCTTTCTTCCGCTCGTTACCCGTTCAGTTCTGCAAACCAACGCATCCTTTCCCCCAAAATGTGTTCATCATTAGGACTTTCATTAACAACCCTTTCTGCCCCCCCCCCCCACCCCCGCTCTCTCTCTCTCTCTTTCTCTTCTCCAGCTCCTGGGTTTTCAAAGAAAAAGAGGCCAACCGTATCCTTAAGGAAAAAATCGAGAAGCTCCTTCCAGGGGAAAAATAAAAAGAATAATAAAAATGTCAGTGCTGCCACATCTGCTTTGAGAGAGAGACTCTAGAAGAGGGTGTATATTTCTCTCCACACACCGCCCAGCACACGCAGGCTGAGACACACAGAGACATATGTACAAGCAAGGCAGCTCTCTCGCTCTCTCTTTCCTCCTCTTTGAATCAAATATTCCCGGTTACACGGCAGGAGTTAGGAAAAAAATCTCTCTCGGTCTCGCTATAGTTTGGGTATAAATTTAGAAGCCACTTAAACTGAACCTGAAATACTTTCACTCTGGATTTTTGTTCTTATTTTTAATAGAGCCCCTCAAGTGACGTTGCAAGCCCGGTATCCTAGACACGTGCCTTTGGCCAATGGCAGAGGAGGCATTTCCACACGTGATACAGTAGCACTCTAGTAAATGACAGCAGCAGCCCCCCCCTTTCCCTCTATCTGCCCCCTCCCCCTTCTTTTAAAGCAATAGCGTCCTCTCGACTCGGGGGGGGGGTGTTTTTTAAAGGAGAGAGAGAATGCAGAACTAGCTAACCCCCTAAACAACAGATAGATACATCACCACTTGCCCTGCTGATCTCTTTCGCTTTATATCTTTGTCTGATTCATTAGAAAAGCCTCCAGTATACAATTTTTTTATTTCCATATTGTTTACCATGGGGGGGGGGGGGGGGAGAAGGGGGAAATCCCACAATTCCTTGCACAAATGCATAAATAATATTAAACGAGCTGCTGTGTGATACAAAGGGATTTTTTTTTCTGCAGCCCCTTTATTTGCAAGGGGGGAAAAATCAGATGCAGTTAATTTTAGAACAACTCTTTCGTACGCTCCCTCCTCTCCGCCCTCCTCCTTTTTTCCTGATTCTGAAATACACCCTGGAGAAGACCAGTGCAAATGTAAGAGGGAGCTAAGGTGGCTTCTTTTTTTGCAAATGTTCGAGGTGGTGGTGCTAGTTGGCGTCAGGGAACTAAATAGAAGCGGGGACGATAATTGACTCATTCTGTTGAAAGCTGGACAGAAGCCTTTGATCATTTATTCCAGCTTCAGAAACAATATTAAACAGAGAGGTTTCCCATGGACAGGCAATGCGACGCGATTCTGCTCCTCGGCCCCACCCCCCTGAAGTTTTTTTCTTCATCAAAATAATCAAATGCTAATTTTTCGTATTGCAAAGCTGCAGCGATGTCCATTTGCTTGCTTTTGTCTTTAGACAGAAATCCCGTGAAACCCAAAATTGGGATCAAAGTCTATCTGGCTTGAAAAGGGGGGATTATGTAATTTTGAAGGGGATCTCACGTGTAGTTTCAAAGTGGGTCTCCCAACCCCCCACCCCACTCCCTACCTTCCTATTGGCGTTACCAAAAATCTCATTCTTTTCCATGCTAAGAATTTTCCTCCCCACCGCCCTAAACAATCCGCCCACAGACGAAACAAAAATAATCAGCTGCGATCCGCGGGATCTTTGCTTGGCTGGTCTTGAATTTGTGAAAGTCACCAAAAGGTCAATGAAGCGCAGGAGAGTTAGTGCCGCTTTAATAACACACACAGGGGAGGGGGGGGGCAGAATGGATAGAGGCGATGCCAAAAAAACTGTTGTGATCGGCGGGCACCAGAACCAGCCAGCCACCGCCAAAGACAAAATGAAGGCATGGGGCCAAAGCACAAACAATCAGGAGGCAGCTCCTGCCCTTCCCGGGGTTGCAAAGATAGACTGTCCCCTCGCCTCGGCACTGCACCATGCCCCCCAGGAGAGGAGCGGGGAAGCCGAGAAGCGTGCACGGGCAGGAAGGCAGAGGTCTGGGAGGCCGACAGAAGTGCAGGGAGGAGAGCGCGCGGATACAAGGGAGGAAGGGCTGGGAGACCAGGAAAGTTGCCGGAGGCTGCAGAGCCAATTCCCCGCCCCCGGGCTGGTTCCTGAGCCCTCGCTTTACCCCACAGGTTCCAACTTTGCTGTTGCCTTGTTCTTTGCGGCACAGTTTTCTCAGGTGCAAGGAGAGCGAGCGAGCTGCAATTGTCTGAGCTAAAACGGACCAATCCCCCCACACACACCTCAAATGAATTAGACTTCCCAACAGGGGAGGACCCGAAGCAAGCCCACACCGAGTAATGCATGGTGCCCACGCATGGTGAGGGTGATGATGATGTTAGCACTGGTAATTATGGGGTATCTTTAGTGCTCGACAGCTGGAGTCAAATGGGGAATGCCAAGATGGGCTAAAAACCAGGAGGGTGAAAGCACACGTCTGTCTGCTCAGTAACTGCACAGAGCACCGTCTATTCTTGTTGGAAGGAAACCCTCATCAAGCGAAATTCTGGAGCCCCTAGACACAAATCTGGGCGGCCTACCCCTGGATTTTCATTCCCCTTTCAGTCCGCAGGACCGCAGAGACGGTCAGTCCCTCGCCTGTGCCAGGTCCCCACCTAGAAGAGAATTCGTTTGTACATTGCTTTTGTGTCACCCAGACTCTCACACTGAAAATATGGCGAAGGGTTTTGTTATTGTTGGTTGGGGGGGGGGGTCATTCAAAGGTGTCTTTGCAGGTCTGGAGGGAAAGGACGCCGCGAAACTCTTCTGGAGCGTCCAGAGGATCCAGCAATGAGATCAGGTCTTGCTGACCTAAAGTTGTTTTTGCTCAAACAAGCACCAGGGGTTAATTTTTTTGAAGTGCCCCATGAAAAGCGATTAGTCTGTCTCCCAAGAAGTATTTTCTAATTACTTCGAAGCCCTGGCTTGCTACTACCCCATAATTAAACGTGTTCAAGGTGTTGCACGTCAAATATTTCGCTCCCGGGCGGATCCAAGTTATTGACTGGAACTTAAAATATCTTGAAATAAACATTCCCTGTCCAGTGTATCAACCATGCCCCACTGTCCCAGTGCGATGACACTTTAACATTTCCAGTTGTTAAAATGATCTTTAGCAGATACATTTATACAGTGAATATTTCCAAACAAGCAGGGAGGTGAGGAGAATTCCTCAGATACACTCCAAAGCAGGAGATAAACAAAGCTGTAGAAAACAATAACTGAAACTGACTATGCCCTGACCATAATCCCGGCAAAGGAACAACTCCGGTTTACAGAGTGGAGGGGAAAGAGGTGGTCTGATACCTGACTAAAGAAATTTGAGATACATTATTTTTCCAATAGTATTTCTGTCTAAAAGTTCAATCCCATTTGAAAGATTGTCAGCAGCAATTTTATTTTCAGAATGCACTGCAACTGCTTTTTGTTTTACCTAAGTAAATACACTTTTTACTTACTAACTACTGCAGATGGCCGGGGGGTGTACTTAGAAGTAGTTTTGTGCTTTTTCAAGGTATCGAATAGAGCTGGTGACTGCTAAAGTAGATTTTCATATCCAGCGATGGACTGTGTATTTCTTTCCCCTATATGTACCTGTCTAGTTAAAACGTGGATCAACTACCATTAAAATGCATTTTCCTCTAAAGCATAAGCCTCTGTAGCAAAAAATAAAATAAAATAAAAATGTCGCACTTGTAGAACACCCTTGTTTTTACATTTTCCACATATCACACACAGAAAAGTTAGTTATTAGATTAAAATTTGGAAACATTAGAAGGTCAGAGTTGTCCAGATCGATTGTATTCCATGCATGGTGTGGCTTGCTCTGTAATTCCATTGGAAATATTCGACTGTCATGCTGCAGTGAGGCTAAAAGCAGGGCGATTGGTATCATTACCTTGTCTCTTACAGCTCATATTGGTTGATATGGTGAAAGTTAGAAGTAATGAAAGCAATTAGATAGGCCAGTCTTTCGCTGGACTTGTCAGTCACACAGTTGGTAGCGATGCCCTGATCATTCTGAAAGCTAAATCATAACAGAAACAGTGGCAAAGGGCGGCTAAAGCTGATAGATCCAAGGCCAACTCTGCCCCCGTACCTCGGCTCTGTTAGTGTCCGGCACTCAGCAGGGGCAGCCCCCAGAGAACCAAAGCAAAGAGGCAAAATGCACAGTACCAAGTGAAAAATCGAGAGAACCTACCCCACATTCAAACACTCCCCATCCTTGCAACAAAAGGCGAGGATACTGCCTGCAAATAATTGACATGCACCAAATTTCACAAAGTTTTATGAGATTTCCAAACCAATAATGCCTCTGGAATTCATTCCTTCTCTTCCCCCCCCCCTCCCCCGCCCGCGCCCCATCGCTCACATCGAACAATGGTGACTGCGGAGGAGGTGAAAGTTTTTGTATCTGCTGCTGGAGGCAATTGTTTTGAAACATAAATTCTCATATAGTCTGAGAAATGGGCAAGCACAGAAGTGGTTAAACCCACCTAGATAAGATCCCAACTGGGCAGTACAATACCCATAGCTAGCTAAAACGAACAGGACTGCTTGTTATTGCTCCCCAAACGTGTTAGGGGGGGATCACTGATTAACAAGCTTTGCAAGACAGCCATTGGAGTTTGTTTCGGAGGATGGGAGGAAGAAGGAGCCAGACTTTCATATCCCATTCGTCCTTGCATAAGGACTTTTGAACGGTAACTGGGCACTATTATGTGTCCAGCGTTATGCTGATGCCAACACATCCAGTGGCGCTCCAGTTGTACAGCTTTATGGATAGGGAAGGAAAAAAGTCAGCAGTGGCTTTAACTTCCCTAGTGGTTAAAATAAATCTGAACTGTTGTCCAAAAAAGATCCACCCACACCACAAAGCTGTACACTGATAAGGTACAATGGAAGGAAAGCCTCAAACAAAGATCATAGTTCCAAGGCTGCCTTTTACCCTGCTGCTAGGTTCTTTATTACATAACGCATATAGCAAATCAACTTTAGAAACCAACCTACACTTGACAAAGCTGAATAGGGGAAAACCAGGCAGCTTTTCAGGCTCTGGCCAGGACTTGCCATTAAGGTGAGACGGCCCCGGGCAATCAGTCCAGGTGTCCGTTTCCTGTCATTGTTTGGGTTTCCCATTAGGAAGACTTCCCCGTCAATTGTGGGAACTGGATGGTCTAAAAAGCCAGGGTTTTACTTTCCTTCGGGATCATGGAAATGTGATTACCTGTGTGTGCTGAAAATGCATCCTGGTCATTCCTCTCCCTCAGCCTGACAACGCACTAGCGGGGAGGTGGGTATGTTAATGAATGGCCATGGGATGGAAAGTGGGGGGATTGTACTGTTAAGTGAACACATTGTGTTTAATATTATTTTTTTCTTTAGCATTAGAAAGCAGCCTTCTGAACATCATGGTCATTTCCACTGGCGGTAGAGACCGATGAAGGACAAATTCCCTAGAAATCCGCCTACTGTATAAGTTGCACAGTTTGAATATCATATCAAGCGCATGCACCGTTTGTTTAAACTCTTGTCACCTGTCTTGCTGATCGCTACAGAGTGACATGTACCTTTTATCTGACAGAGGTTACTCATACTCCACAAGAGTAAGAGAAATGCGATCATTACAACAACAAAGACGTAGCTTGTTACCAACACACAGTGTATGCTGGAAAACAACCTAAACCTCACTTCATTTCCAAGTTATTATTAAAGAGATGATAGCCACAAAGAAAAAAAGATTTCACAGGAGATACACTTTGTGTCATTGGCCATGACAGGCTCGGGATGATTAGCTCTCCCTTTCAAAGGCGATAATAATGCGTTAACGCACCTATTCGGAAGCGTTACTAATGACAGGCAGGCGCGTGTGGACCAAGGTGGCGAGCCTACTTGTTCAAAGGCACTTGCTGCTGTTGGTAAAACTTCTCTGGAAGGACAGATCGGATCTTGAGTACTGCGGCATCTCCGCCTTCCAAACAGCAGCACGACCAAGAGACGAGCAGGGCCCGATCCCGCGGTCCTTTAGGAGACAGAGCTCCCAGGGAACCGGGCGTCTGAAAGGGCCAGGCACTGGGAAGCTTTGCCCTAGTGAAAACTGCTGGGAGGGCGCCCACTGAAACCTGATGATTAAAACCCAGCTGGTTGTGTTCCCGAGTTCACTTTATAAACTACAGGCGACCTAGCACCGAGTATATTATGAGGAGGGAGGGGATACTTCATCATTTCACCCAGCTATGGCTCCGGACCGTATCGAGACCAAATCCTTGGTCAGGCAGCTTCCCCCCAGTATTAACAGACGCTAATAGGCGTTTGGCCGCAGTCAGGGATTCAGAATCGGGTCCCAAGTGACCTTTATTTTTCTTGTCCATTTTCAAGGAGCGAGGGAGATTCCCAGGAGAATGAAACTCTGGGGTTGTCCCCATCCTGTAGAACGATCCCCCCGACACACAAGACATTGGCTCCTCCAGAGAGCCTGGGATTGGAATTATTTTAAACAAGGGTTTCATAAATAACTGAAATAACCAACTACCTGGAGTTCGGGGGGCGGGGGGGGGGGGGGTATAACCGAACCGTTTTAAAATATGCACCAAAAAGTTATTTCCCAAAAAGCCTTTTTTATCCTCCAATTTCCATTGCGCTGCCAATATTTTGTGGTAGTTTTTGTATAAAAGTGTGATGGTTTTATTTTCTTTCCGCGATTTAGAGGAGTTAATCCGCACAGACACAACAGCTTCTGTTGTGACGGTAAAGTTCAGCAACTCTACACCATTTGGAGTATTAGCAGAGACTAGGGAAAGGAAATGGGATCTGGTCTTAGATTTCCCACACATGTAACTAATTCCCTGAAACGCCTTTGGATTTACACCTCAGCATTTACTTGGAGCGAGTAATCGTCAATGCTCTAATTAACTGCGTAATTTCGACTCCAACTTCCCGCTAGATAATCAACTTTTATGGTCTCCCGAACGCTACTTTACAGCTGTTTAAGGATTGGGTGAGAGGTAATTTGAACTGGGATTTGTATCCAATTGATTCACATTGCTACACTGCAAATGGCTTGTTTGTTCTTTTCTGTTTTGGCTGTAGATTTTGCAAGCTAACTCCACCTCCTGCCACCCCCAAAAACGGCAAACCAAATTTTGGAAGAAATATTTAATTAGGTGTTTGGATGATTAATTCAGCCCAAACTCTCTCCTCACTGTCACTAGTCATAAGAAGCTCTGTCTGTCACTTGTTCTGGAAAACAGATTAGGCAAGAGATTCTCCCACGAAAAGCAACAACAACAAACCCATAAACAAAAATACCCCTCCAAAATAGTGATAATTGTTGCCAAATCTTTATTTCAAACAATTGGTGTTTGATCATTTACTTTTTATTAAGTCTTTGGTTAATCTAGAACGTGTTGATTCAGGTTTCTTTTTCTCCTATCCAATAATAACGTTTCACATTTGAAATAACAGTTTTGCTGCTGGAGGTTAAGTCTGGTTGCCAAATGACTTGGGTATGTCTACATAGTAGTGAATGGGCAAGACTCTACTGGAAAACAAACAGTAAGGGACTGTATCAGCCTGCTGGGAACGCTGGGAACACACTTTAGTTTGTTAGTGAAACTTTCTAGCAGAGGTTTCTCACCAGCCTGGTTCAGGCGGAGGATTCATTTCCAGACTGTGTTTATGTACTTGGAGGAACTGAGCATCTGCAATTTTAAGCAGGCACCTCACATCTTTATTGCCTGAGTGATTCGCAGCAAGCAAAGTTTACCTGTATATTTAGGACATACCCCCTTCGATGCTAAATTATTGGTCATCAACACACTGAAAATGAGAAAATACAATCGTCTCTCTGGTTTCACTTTCGCAACGTTTTCAGTAATAATATATGTGAGGAGCTTCACAGAAAAAATAAGACAGATAATTAAAGTCTGCAGTAAATATTCGGAATTAATCTCTGTGTCTGAAACGCCTTTTTTATATTTTGTTTTATTACGGTTGCAGTATATAAAACGGTTTCTCATCAAGACTCCATAGTGTGGAAAAACATTTAGGATTTTGTTTGGTTGGTTTTTGTTGTGGCTTAACAGTTAGGAGCCATACAGTCTAGCGCAATTCTCTTTCAAAAAGCTATCCAAATATGAATAATTCGGCCTCCTAAAATGCCACTTTTTATATTAACTTCGTCAGTTCCTCTCCAGAAAGTAACAATGCCAATGTTTATGCTAGAACATATTTCTATATGATTTCCCCAACTCTAGCACTTGTATTATCCAGATTTTAAGAAGTTTTAAAAGCTCTTGTAGTCATGAGGTGAATTAGACACGTACAATGATCATTTAGACACACACAGACGCACACACAAAGAGAGAGTTAAAATTGAATTTCTGGCTCAAAACTTTAAAAAAGTCAAATATATTTTAAAATCTCTGAAATATTTTCACTTTCAAAATATCTAGATGTTATGCTACATACATTATTACTGTAACTTTGCAATATGTCTGTTATTACGGAAAAGAGAAAGTTGGTGATTTTTAAGCAATTGCCGAGCGTAATGAAAGAAACATTTTGGAGAAAAATAAATACTATTTTTTCCTTGTAGAACTGCCAATATACGAATATGAAAATCAAAAAATATATCTATAGGTAGGTAGTGGTTTAAAAAAAATACATTAACAGTCAATGATCCATGGTTAGAGTAACAATTTTTAAAAAACCCCCGTTTGTTTTAAAGTTTAAAGATGGGATCATTTAATAAACAACTCCCGCCCCTGTATCAGTTTGTAAGCTCTTATTTTTATATTAAACATGATCCAACCCAAAAGACATGCTTGTTTTTTGTGACGCCTGAAATATGCCCAGCCCTAGAAAGAGAATGGGATTAATTGCTCAGTCTAGCAGTTTGTAAACGTTTATTATGAACGTAGACAGAACATAAGTGGTCAGTTTGCAAACTCCTGGAGTTGGAGGGTAAGCCTAGCATTTCTTTCCCAGGGAATGCCAGGTATAGGGAGTTTTGCAGAACAGGGCTTGGCATTTGACTATGTCGAGGCATCTAATGCAATATTCATGGCAAAGCGTCACAGGCGATTCCTGCTGCCGCTTCTTCTGGGTCCAGGGCTACCCTAGTGGCAGCCCAAGCACTGAAGAGGATTTGTGAATGAACAGCGCTGCTCTTGCCAGCTCACAGATCAGAGAGCTGAGATCACTACACGGATCTGGTCCAATGAATCGCTGCAATATCAGCTTGATTACAATGCAGGGGTCATTCAGGACCTGCCAGTTCCGCACACAGGCCTTTGAGGAAAAAAAAGTCAGGAACTTCAAAGCCAGGTTGTCGGGTTTCAATGAAAAGGTTGTGATCTCCCAAGGCGTTTCGCTTATAGATTTTTACATTAAGCAAAAAGAGAAAAAAGAAAATAGTTGGAATGTTAGCTGGCTCCGAGCTAAAAGACCTGGTTGTAGGCTACTACTCCTAGGGGACATAGCTAGACTTGCATTTTACTTCAGCATTTCATACAGTGCGTGTGTGTGTGTGTCCGTCCTATGAAACATATACATCACATATAAATATAAATATATATTCCACAGAACGCGAGAAAGGGAGAAAGATGTTTGTGTTTGCCTAAATACTTACCCGCAAATCTAATCTGTGAAATATTGAATAGGTCAGATCATGGAAACAGATTAAACACACCTTTTATATCTTGTATTCAAGCCTGCATAAAGGACAAACATATATAAAGTAATAGTATAAATAGCTGTGTAGCACACACAGAGATAGATACATACCCACCTACACATACATTTATCTCTATTGATAGACATTCTATTACTATTTATCTTTGTCGTCAAGGTTTATTGGTTTCTATATGTAGATGTGTTTATAATAATGTAAGATCAGTAATAAATATGTAATAAATATATGTGTATATGTAATAAATATGTGGGCACCCACCTCACAAAACTACATCTATCTATTTGTAGCTATAGGTAGATATGGTGATATTCTATTTTTCTTTATCTTTGTCCTCTAGGTTTTCTTGGATTCCTCACCTCAGGATGTATTTATCTTGTCTGTCTGGGGCCGCTTCACTAAGTAGCTGTGTAAATTGAAAGGCTTTTTTCCCCAGCTCACCACCTTTTTTAATTAAAGCCTTTCAACTTGCCTAATGTTTACTGTCTTATGTAAAGTATCTAAACAAACAGCCCTAGCAGAACACAAACACGGCAAAGAGAAGCTTTCCCCGCAGCCTTACCCCTTTCTTGTTTTAAAAAGCGCTTCACCATGTCATAGTTACAGTTCCAAAAGGAAATGGCTTTTATTTGTAAAGAAGGCTTTAAAAAGCAGAGACATGGAGGGGAAAAGCTCCTTAAGGGAGGAAGGTCACAGGGTTAGGGGGAGATTAAAGGACCCATCTTCCTACCTCACAGAGAAATCAGGGACAAGCCTCCCAAAACCTGAATCAAGGGACACAAAAACCAGCTAGTCGTTGACTTGGGGGTGGGGGTGGGTGGGAAGGAAGCGAGAGTCAAAGAAGATCTTTGACTCCTTTTAAATCCTCGGGGCGCTTGCAAAGCATGTGAAAATGTTGCTGCAAACGAGGGACGCTGTCCGCTCCCGAGCTATGTCCATGGGCATCCCGAGGGGGTGACTGACACTCGCAGGCTTGGGGGAAGGGACAAAGAAGTCCCGGGGGACGGCGTGGGAGATTTCCGCGGGCGTGAGCGAGCTGGGGGGAGCAAGCAGGGGTGGCAGGAGGGGGGGGGGGAAATGGCCTCCTAAAAACTGCTCAGCCCCCAAATAACGCTACCCACTGTTTGGATACAACGACGGGAGTCAGCAGGGGAGAATACGCAGCGAAAGGATCCAACTCCAAGCCGCTCCTGTCCCTTCACTTTAAACAGCCCCCATATAGCCCTGTCTTTCACGCCCACCCTTCCTCATCCCCAGCAAGAACTGGGGGGGGGACGACTGGTGATACCCCCTTTCTTTCATGTGCTTAAGAACTCCCGCCCCGTCTCTGGGTCCAGGAGGACAGAGGACGCACAGGCTGTGCTGTGTACCAGGGTAGTCACCCAGAGGGGGAGACAGGAAAACAGGAAGCTAGACAGATAGATGTACATGATGCAGTGAAGTTACATGGCATTTCCCACTGCTCGGGATTGTACAGCAGATGGTCTGTGCATTGGAGGCATAGCTGGGCGCTAGAGGAGAAAACAGACAATCGCATGCGCCCCCCCCCCCGCCCCCCCGAATCAGCAATTATCACAGGTTGTCTAAGACATGTTTAAGATTACGAAAAATGTGCATGCCTTAGGGGGGGGCCTCTGTTTGCTCGGTACGAAAAAGGGTTAATTTAAGGCATACCAGCAACGTGGGCCTCTAGCGTCAATCCGAAGGAAAGGGGATGTGTCAAAGGAGGCAAATTTCTTCTTTCCCTCTCCCGCACGCCCCGCCATAGACCCGAGAACTGACCCCGTCCCCTTTTTAGCCATTGTCCTTTCTGCAGCACCCAAGGGTGCCAAGCGCTCCCCAGTACACCAAATAAGACCCGTGTCCCAGGTCGTTGACACACAAGGACCCTGGCCATGCAGCTACCCGCAGGCTGCTCTGTGCACGAAGGGGGGGGGGGGGGCTGATTTCGGACGGGAGGCAAAAGAAAAGGATGAGGGGCAGGGGAACGGCAAGGGAGGTGGGAGTGCAGGGAAAGGGTGTGGGGATGACGTCAGTACGGGCAGGGGGCTCCCCGGCCAAAGCTAGCGCCCCCCATGGGCAAAGGGCTGTACTGATAAACGCTGCAACAGGGCAATCTTGGCTGGCCCGTGGCTTGGGGGCATTGCCCAGCCGACGGGCTTCCAGGGGGAGGCGCTGAGCACCCGTTTGTAGGTGTCAAGCGAGAGGGAGCCGACAGTACTTCGGGTGGGAAATAATCGTTGCTTGTGCTCCCCCCCGTCCCTTTCCCCAGCCATCCTCACTGGTCCCACATTGCCCGGAGTAAAGGCCCGTCACCTACTCGCCCTGCCCTATGCCCCCTCCAAGGAGCGAACACGACCGAGGGCCAGGGGCGGAGGGGAGAAGCCGGCAGACATCGCAGCTCCACAGCCCACGTGGAGCCGCGGGGCGGTCACTTGCGCGGCGGGACCGATCGCTCCTCTCCTGCCCCGGGAGGAGGGGCCAGAACCGGGTTACCCGCTTGCCCGCTGCCTCCCGGTTCGACGGGCTCTGAGCAAAGGGACAGGCGGACTCCGGGTTCGGATACGGCTGGACGTGGCTTGAGCTGCGCTCGAAGTGGGGTTGCGGGGGGGTGACTCGGGAAACACTTTCACTCCGGTGAAGGCTTTGTCAGTTCGTTGGCTCTGCCTTGCAGCATTTTGCCGGCTCTCTCCAGCGCCCGAGAGCCATCCCAGCAGGGCCGCGGCTCCCTTCCTTAGGGGAGCAGTTCCCAGGCCCTGCTTGTGAGCAGCTGGCGGACTGGAGAAGTGGGGTCTGTGGTCGCTGTACCGCTGGCTTCTCTGACTGCAGGGAGGGTTGCTATGAGCCCGCTGCCTCCATCTCATGTGCTTCTACAGTGTTGGTCATGGGTAGCATTGGCACCTCCCGGGAGTCCATCCTACTAGTGCTGCTGCCTCCAAGTGGGGCATGGTCTTAGCGTCATAGACGTTAGGTCAGAAGGGACCATAATGATCATCTAGTCTGAACTCCTGCACAATGCAGGCCACATAATCTCTTGGGGTATCACTGCATCGTGGCACCCATTTTGGTCCTGCTCTGGGGCAGGATCCCTCTCCTAAGGAGGATACCTTGGGGTGGCATGGCGGATTCCCTGTCAACAGCTCTTGCCCTGTGTTGAGTGGAGCCCCTTGCTCCTGTCCCAGCCAGAATTGCATCATCTAGTTTGTTAAGACACACAGGCCTTTCCAGCAATGAAAAGCAGAAACGCTCTGAGACATTTTCATTTTTACTGGAACAACGTCAGGCTCAGAAGAAGGCTCCTTTTGTGATCCAGGCACTGGGAGAAGAGGGACTCAGATCTGGCTCCAAATTCCTAGCTTTGCCACAGACTTCCTGTGTGATCATGGGCAAGTCACTTAATCACACTATGCTTGGGTGCCCCACCTGTAAAATGGGGATAAAAATGCTTCCTCTCTTTCAACCCCTTCTGTCTTGTTTATTTAGACTGTAAGCTCTTTGGGCCTGGGCCTGTCGTTTACTAGGGATCTGTAGAGCGCAGACCATAACAAGCTTCTGATCTCAGCTGGGGCCACCAGGGACTGCCATAATATAAGTAATAATAAAGAGTTGCATAGATGCAAGGAGCAGGCAACCATGGACATCTTCTGGAATCAGGACTTCATCCATACCTGTCCTTTATTCCTTAAATTGAGGGTGAGGGGTCTCTCCTCTAGGGGATGTGGAGCCCAGAAATATGGCACTGGATTTTGTGCCATCCCAGACTTGCCATCCCCACCCCCAACTTGCACTATATGATCTTGTCCAGTATGGTGTCAAATGCAAGTCCCTCTAAAAATAACAGCATCCCAGATGCTGAGCGAGATTTACTACAACGAGTCACACGTTGCTGGAATTCTGCTGCTTTTGTTTGGCACTATCATTCCATTCCCCAAATCTAGTCCCATTTTCTTCTCCAAAGTGCGGCAGCCACATTGTCCCTGATATTTGGAGTGTGTGTGCCTGTGTGTATGGGGGAGAGAGAGTGTGTAAAAGAGAGAGATGAGAGAGAGAGAGAGAGTGTGGAGAAGGATATTCCTCTCCTAAAACATGTGCATGTAAATTGTCCGAGGGAATTACTGACATTAGACCACTTTGTTTTCAGATTTTGCCAATGTCATTCAGCGAAAAGACTCATATAACAAATGCCAGCCATTCCCATCAGACATGCCATTCCAAGGCTCCTACTGCCAAAACAACCGTTCTGATGATAGTAAATAAGATCACTCTCTGTTTCCCTTGCAGACAACCGAGAGCCACATTAGCTTCACAGAGGTGTCACCCCCGCCCATTTTTTAATCTAAGTCACAGCTTCAGACTTACATACTATTAAGCATCTATACAAGGTCCTGTCTGTATTTAAAATAATGTATTTTTGAACATCAATTTTTTGATGGAATCGAGTCCTAATGCTGAATAAAATGACAGCTCATTCTCTCAGATTGATCTCCTTCCAGCTCTGTGGCTGTGCACTCCACAGCAGAGCCTTGTTGAATTTACAGTGCAGTGCAAACTGTGGCAGATAGCTTGATCCTGATTCTCCTCACACCCTAGCATAAATCAGGAATCACTCAATGACACCACTTCAAACCCAGTGTGAGAGGAGAATCAGGCCCTTTATTTCTAGGACATCAATATGGGATGCTTGTTGATTTGGGACATCCCTTCTCCTTCCCTTTGTTGCGTATCCTCTCTGCATCCCAATTTTTATATAAAAAACCCACAATACATACTATAGGATATTGCAGCATAGAATATTATACTACCTGTCAAGAAACTACTGTCTATATTACACACACTCTCTGAACAGATATATATGGAGATGGAGATATAGACACAAATGCAGAGGCTAACACAAATGGAAAATAATAGATGTGCTACTATATACTATTTGACTATACTTCACAATCAAAATGTCTTAATAAAACTAGTATAAGAAACCAGTTATACTCAGAGAGAAATAATCATAACAGGGTATCAGTGTTGTTTATTAATTATTATTATTATTATTGCTAGGAGTATTAAATAGTGCCTAACAGCCCCAGTTGTGAACCAGGACCCAGACCCTCTAAGGTAGTTAGGTGGGATCTTTGAGGTTCTGGGCCCAGGACCCCATTATGCTAGACATGGGTTGTACACAGAACAAAAGGACTGTCCCTGTCTCAAAGACCAAGTAAATGGCACAGTGGTTGCTCGTGTCTAATTCCCGTGGCTATTCTAGTTATTGTTATACCATTTGATTTTTCACAGCCAGGGATCTTTTCCATGGAACTCGAGATCGAATGCTAGAGATACTGTACCTCAGGTCTACACCCCCTGTATGCTCAGCACATTAGACCTAGGCTCCTGTGGTAAGGACCTTCAGGACAGCAGGAGAGCTGTACTGAATTTGGCAGCAAATGGGGAATTCCATGGCAACACCATCTGATTACAACATCATTCAAAAATCTCCAGGTTTACTGAAATAATTCCAAACATGCACCAGAAAGCGAAACTATAACTGATACAAATTGGAGGTGATCCAAAGCTCATTGACATCAATGGAAAGACTCTCATTGGTGTCAATAGGCTTTGGATCAGGCCCACTGATAAGAACTCAGTAGCAGGGGAAGATGGCTGCCTTGCCAGGTGGAACGGAGCTCCAAAGGAGCTCAGGTGCCGCCTACTTCAGGTATCATCCAATCCCCAAAGTTCATCAGCTCCCTTTGCTCTGACCGGCCCCTGCAATTTTAGCCACTCTCATTCTTTCCTGCACAGCTCCTGAGCCCCACCAGAGTGGCTCATTGGAGAAGCTGTTGAATCCCTCCTCATACCAGTGTAAACAGTCAGTGGAGATCTCCGTTGCCTCAACCAGGTCTGGTCAGGTACAGTTGGATGAGTGAGCTCTTCTGCCACAACCTTTCAGTGCGGCTGTCTTGAGTCTTAATAGATTCAACCTCTTGCTGCCTCCTGATCTGTCCTTTTATAAGAACAGAAACACAGAACCATTAGAGGAAACCCACAGAGTTGCCTTTTGGGAGAAAAGTACAAAAAAAAAAGGGGGAGGAGGTGAAGAAGGCAAAATGGCAGGTGAACAAGCTAGCGATGGCAGTGAAATAGGCCTTTCTGTGGATACTATAGAGTAAATAGAGCTTGTCAGGGTTCCCTCCCCACTCTGAACTCTAGGGTAAAGACGTGGGGACCCGCATGAAGAGCTCCTAAGCTTATTTTTACCAGCTTAGGTTAAAACCCCCAAGGTACAAAATTCCCCGCACCCTGAGAAATGCTTCTCCCACTGCCACCATCAAGTGTTTTAAACAGGAATCCAGGAAAGGAGACCACTTGAAGTTCCCTTCCCCGCTCCCCCCAAAATACCCTCTCAAGCCCGTACCCCCCTTTCCTGGGAATCTTGAGAATAATCTCCTAACCAATTGGTTACACGGTGATCTAAAAAAACCCACCCCCGGGGTTTTAACACCATAGAAAACAGCTTCTTAAAAGAAGGATTTTATTAAAACAAAGAAGGTAAAATCAGCTCTGTAAAATCAGGATGGTAATTATTCTACAAGGTACTCAATTTCCAAACTCAGAGGGATTCCCCCTCTGGACAAACCCTTAAAGTTACAGAAAAAAAAAGGAATAACCCCTCCCTCTCACACAGGGAACGTACCAAGCAAAAATAAACAGAAAACTACTCGCTATGCTATCTAAACTTACTTTAGAAAAGTGAGGATTTGATTAAAAGATGACTGGTTCCTTCTGACTCCAAGATCACTCTGAGTCTGACAAAAACCCACACACAAAGCTTTCCCCCTCCCAAGATTTGAAAGTATCTTGTCCCCTTATTGGTCAGATGCCGGCCAGGTCAGGTGTCGGTCTGGTTACCTGCATTTCTTAACCCTTTACTGGTAAGAGGATTTTATCTGCATCAGACCCTCTCCCCCTTCCCTTTATATTTATGACAGAGCTTTATGCGACATTTGAAGAAAAAAAAAGGTAAATGATCCAGCCATTTGCAGGTTGAGACCCCAGTGATGGTGAGGAAGAATTTTCTGTGGTGGATGAGAGCGAATCTTATGTGCTAGAACAGGGGAAGCTAGACTCAAGGATGATAGTAGAAAGACGAGGTTTGAGTCCCCGTGTGCTGGGACTACCAACTATAAAGTGGAAACACATAATGCCCTTTGGCAGAACACTGGTTTTCAACAGATTTGCCTTCTTAAAAATCTTCACTTGCTTCCAGCTGATGATTTGTTAACTCACACAGCACCAACCCCATTTCAGGATATGAAACGGTAGTTGGCGCTTTTCACCTCTCTCAGAAAAGGGAAGGATGGTTCTGTGGTAAAGGCACTGGGATGAAGAGATCTGGGATGAATTCCCAGCTGTGCTACAGACTTCCTGTGTGCCTTAGGGCAAGTCACTTAGGCCTAGATATCCTCAGAAATATTTAGGCACCTAATTCCCATTGAAATCAATGTAAATGAGGTGCCTAAATACCTTTGAGAATCTGACCCTTAATCTCTCTCTTCCTCTTCTGATCATGGGAATAACAATACTTTCTTCCTCCCACCCTTTGTTTTCTTTTTCTCGTTAGGTTGTAAGTTCTTCAGTACAGGCACTGTCCCTGACGATATGTTTGCCCAGTTTCTAGCACAGCAGGGCCCCAATCCTGGTTCAAGCCTTTAGGCACGATTGTAACACAAATAATAAACAACAACAACAACAACAATCAAAGCACCTTACTAAGTTGGGTTTCTATTATGATCTCATATTATAGATGGAGAAACTGAGGCACCGAGAGGTTTGGCAGAGTTGGAAACAGAGCCCCTATTGCCTGAATCTCAGCCCCTTTCTCAATAACATTTTATATCTGAAGATCATAAGGACCTTTATCAACCTTAAGTCCCATGTGAACATAATATTGTTATCCCCATTTTACAGGTGGGGAAATGGTGGTCACAGGAAAGTGACTTGCCTAAGGTCACACAGAAAGTCTGTGGCAGAGCTGGTTACATATCCAGATCCCCAGTCTTGTGCCATAGGCACATATCCATCCCCCTGCTAATTATTAGTGATCGCAGTATGCCACTGGTTTGAGACTGTGTGCTAGGACGTGTAAGCAAGTGACCAGATACAAAGTAAGTAGGAAAAATTTGTGGCACTGTGAATGGTGTTTATAATTGCAGTGGGGTGATAGATGGCATGCATATCCCCATTTTGGCCCCATACTGCCTTTCAATGGAGTACCTCAACAGAAAGGGCTACTTTTCTATGGTATTGCAAGTGCTGGTGGATCAGCAGGGTTATTTCACCAACATCAATGCAGAGTGGGCAGGGAAGGTGCATGACACATGCATCTTCAGGAGCACTGAAGATGCATGTGTCATGCACCTTCCCTGCCCACTCTGGGGTGGGCAGGGAAGGTGCATGACACATTGGGGTGCGGAGGGGGGCGCGGGGAGCCCAGCGGGCCACAGGGAAGAGCTCCGTGGGTCACATGCGGCCCGCGGGCCACGTGTTTGAGACCCCTGGTCTAGACCATACACTGCCCTACAAGGCTGAATCCTGCCCGTGGTTACACCAGTGTAAATCTAGAGTAACTTCACTGGGCTAAATTCTGCTCTCAGTTAAAACTGTGCAATTCCATTGAAATCAGTGGGGTTTCATGGTGTAGTTGAGGGCACAGTCTGGTTAATTGTCTGCTGTGGTATTAGGCCGAATTGACACAGGCCTAAATGAGAGCAGAATTTGGTTTTATTCGTGTTACAGATGTTTTAAAAGGCATGAGCAGGAAGTTATAAAATTCCTATTTGTAAGATCCATAATGGATAGGCGTAAACGAATCATTATAAAGACAGACGACTGGCTTAGCTCAAAGCACCCTGGTGACATTCCTGGAAACTGCAGAGTGGGCTGAACACTCCTGTAGGGTTGGTTGGTTGTTTTTTGAGTAAGCGACAATCCAAATTATTGCCATTAAACCCCCTTGCTATAGCTGCTAAAGAGCTAGCAGGTGTTCGGGACGTTGTCCAGTTTTAGAGTCAAGATGGTAAGGCCACATTTGACTCCAAAAGCAGCCATAGAACTTTTAATCAAAGAGAAATTAGGACAAATAACTACAGGCGCTTCGAGGGGAAAAGGTTGTTTGTTTAATTTTAAAAGCATCAGCCTTCCTCTAGTCTATTTGCTGCTTTGTTTATTGGAGTGGGAGAGTGGAGGGTGCTGGGGGTGGGGTGGCTCCTTCTGCTTTAAAGACACCCCCAGCATTTTCTAAAGGCAAAATCCCTTCCCGAGGGGGAGGAGAGGATTGATTAAATTTGATCCGGGGTGTGGTGGATGGGTGGGTGAGGGAGAGAGCCGAGTGTATCCCCACAGTTGCTGTGGGTTGTTGCTAACCCTGTGCTGAGGAGGTCACTAGGTCTCCGGGTGTTTGATCTGCCCTGATCTCCCTTCACAGGGGAAATGAAGCGACAGGGACTTTGCCTCAGCACAGTGGACGCTTTGAAAAAAATGTTTCAGGCAGATCATTTATCAGGTTTAATTGCTCTTTAATCCTCCTGATCGGCCTGGCGTGGAGAAATCCCCTCTGAATGGGGCAGTGCATTTGAAAAGGCCTAGGCGGGAAGTGGGGTGGGGAGGAGGAAGAAGAATCTCTTCCTACCCCCACTCCATTGAAACCATCCCTGCCTGGCCCAGGCTCTGCATCTTTGACCAGTGTAACATCAGCTCTATGCACGGCGCTTAATTGAATGATGCTCCTGCCTGTGTCTTTGGAGACCCCAGTTTAGTGACTTTATTGATAGATTAAAAAGCCCAGGGTCACTTATCCTGCTTCCCATCTCTCTACATAGGACGGAGAGTGAGACATTAAGGAGACAACAAACAATCTGGGATTCAGTGGGCCACAGATTCAGTGGGTCTCTGTAACAGCACCCCTCACTTGCGGGGGCTCATCCCTGTTGGGCACAAACATTCTCTTCCCCACTGCAGCTAGCTGGGGATCTGGTTATCGTGTAACTAACAATACCCATCTGCTCATACAAGGCCCAGCCCAGCTTCCAGTAACCTCTGTGGAAAGTCTCCAATGGGAGCTGGATCAGGCCTTCAGCGACCAGCATTGTGCATTTAAGTATGGGGTTTTACAGAGGCAGATTGATTGTACCCACAAATGTTGCTGATGTAGTTAGCAAGACACCACACAACTTCAAGCTATCACCATTTGAGAATGAAAGTCCCTTTCCCTCAGTTCTGCGCTTTAGCATTGTCTTTTTTACTATTGTTTTTGGGTCTGTCTCGCTCTGTTTTTATTCTGTATCCTGATTTTTGTAAGGGCTTTGTAGCAGGGAATATTATTTTATCTCTGTCAGTGAGAGCTTTTT
Source organism: Macrochelys suwanniensis (assembly GCA_033296515.1). Lineage (NCBI taxonomy): Eukaryota > Metazoa > Chordata > Testudines > Chelydridae > Macrochelys > Macrochelys suwanniensis. The sequence goes on along the minus strand of CM065776.1, from coordinate 18,592,311 downwards.
ATTTGTACATTAGACTCGATTGCAGGAGGGTTATTATGCCTGATGAGAAACAAGAGGGACCCTGTTCCGATGGAGAAGAGATGTGGCAGAAGCACAGGACTTCCTGGGTATCATAGATCGTGTTCCTCACTTTCAGTGGAAACCAATTTACTTCTGACCCACACAAACTTCCTCTTACCTCACTCCATCATTGTGGATTATTTTTGATCAGAAGTGGTGAATTCAGATGCTGAGATGAGAGACAATATTATAGCTGCCAAAAAATGGATCTCACACTTTAGAATATTTCCTGTACTGTCACTTTCCCCACTGTAGGAACCTCAACAGAGTGAGAGCTATAGTTATCAACACTATTCCCTCTAAGCTGTGCGCGTGTGTGCGCGCACACAGATCCTAACCCCCGCGCGCACAGCGAAACACGACACGCACAAAAATTTGCACAGAAGCACAACAATTTGCACAGAATAAATTTTTTTGCACACACGGCCTGTCAAAAATTAGAGGGAACATTGGTTATCAGTCACCACCTATGTCCTCCTTCCAACTGGACTTTATTATGTCTCTAACTGTAATTCTGACTATGCATGTTAAAAGCATTTACTTGAAAATAGAGCAAAGTACAGTATTCATAGTCGATTACTTAGTGGAGAACCAGGGGAGCATTAGATTAACTAACTTGGACACTGGTGTTACCCCGATTCTCATAGAATTATAAAACTCTAATAATTGTTTAAAAAAATGGTGCAATGTAAAACTATATCTGTACCTCTCATCTCTCATAGTTCCTCTCTGATACTGCATCGGCCAGGTTTTTGTCTCATTTACACTGGGTAAATCCAAAGTAACTTTCTCAGGACTGATTCTGATCTCACATGAGCTGGTGTAAAATGGATGTAACCCCACTAATTCAAATGAGTTAGAATTAAATCAATATAACGGAGAGAACAATCTGGCCTTGTATTTATGTGCCTTTTCTATTCTTAGAGACAAAACCACAAGCCACCCTAGTCATTGAAAGGAGCACACCCAGCTCATGGTTCTTTCTATGTATAGTTTCATACCAAGCATCAGAAAAAAGTTTTTTTTCCCCTATTGCCATTAGATATGAGGCATTTCATTTCAACTAGTGTTTCTACAGACTAAAAAGCTACAATAATTCAAGGCGTTAGTTTACTTTTTATTTTATATATATCATTCCATTTTTATTTCAGATTAAATCAGGCCCAGTATATATAGTTTATAGTGACTGTGGTTTGCATGGGGGAGGGAGGGAAAGTACCCTAGCTATTTTCAACCATTGCAATAATGCTAGTAGGAACTTGTAGTAGGGAGTCTGCAGACACCCACAAAATTAATCTGCGATTTCCACTTGAGACTTCATTGGCTTTAAATCACAAACTAACCATAGACATGTTAATGACAAATGGAAGAAAAAAATTGCAACAATGATCAAAAAATACCCCAAGGTAAAATAAACCACAAGACAGATTTTTTTCTATCTGTATCTGTCTTCAACAATGAAAACTCTCAAGTCTCGGAGAACACCTTGAGGTGCCTAAAATATGCAACAACATAAGCAAGATTGCCTGTGACACACACACACACACACACACACACACACACACACACACACACACACACACACACACACACACACACACACACACACACACACACACGGCATTTACTGAGCCAGAAAAATCTTGACACACACACACACACACCAGGCATTTACTGAGCCAGAAAAATCTTGACTCTCATATGCAAATTGAAAGAGCTGGGAAATCATAGATCTATATTACTCATCCAAAGTAGTGGGGACCCTCAAGGTCAGGTTAATGGGCTTTGTCAAAGAAAGAAACATGGTTATGATGATGTTGCTAAACAACTTTATGTTGGATTATGTGAATAAATGGGACATTTCCATCACAAAATCAGTCATGTTTCAGCTCGCAAAATACAAAGGTTGTGGGTAAGCAATTCATTTGGGATTCAGAATATATTTTACTTCTCATTCCAAAACAAGTCAGAGGGTCGTATTTATTCAAAATTATCTGTGGCTTCTTGCTCGTTGCAAATTGCAGATCTTGGGTCTGCAACTGGCCAAGCCATTAATTTAAAATGAGGCCACAGAACTGAAGTCCTTTTTTTATATTGTGGTTCCACAGGCTTGACTATGAAGAGCAAAAGAGAATGACCTGGGTGTGGGAGCATAAATTATTGAGACACTGAAGTTAAAACTCCTATTTCTCTCATAACCTAATCCCTAATTCAGAGGAGGGTTCCTCCCTATAATACATAGCTTGTACTAGCATCAAACAATAAAGCAGACACTGAAAGCAAGTGCCTCTCTCTGTGAATGGGTCCAGTCTGGGGACAGAGATTTTATGCCAATGAAGCAATGCAGTCAGGCTAGTCTATGGAAATCTGTTGTTTTAAAAACAAACAAAAACACACTTTTTATTGTTAATTCTCTCAACAAAGAACAAAAAAGCAGAAAATGCAACTCGGACTTTCTTAAGAACAGTACATTAGGAACAAGTGGCTGAATGTAAATATTCCTGTCCTGATGCATGAACACATCCACCAATCAGGCAATTGAAAATATCTTTACATTATGACATCCTTTGTGATGAATGGCTTCTTGCAGATTTTAATGTTGGTAAACAAACCCCTCCAGTCACATGAAATTTGGCTCACATGATTTCTACCATTTCCCTGATCAAGTTTGCGATGAAGAGCAAGTTGGAAATGGTACATTTCAAGTTGTTCCAAGTATTAGTGCTATTATTATTCGTTATTACTTCTATTCTGGGGGCATCTAGGTCTTTGACAGAGGACCAGAGCCCCATTGTGCTGGGCACTGTACACAAAGATAGTCCCAGGCCCAAAATAATCTTATCATCTATAGATATGGCAAGACATTGGGTGGACAAAGTCAATAAATGATGTAGGGCAGCAGTTCTCAAACTTTAGCAAACCGAGGACCCCCATTTTGATATAAAAATTTTTGCGGACCTCCAAACTGGCTTCTAATTTTCCCCGGGTGTGCTCAATCTCTGCTTAGCCGGGCCACCAGTCCTGGACATGACTCGCGGCCCCCCTGGATGGGGTTAGTGGACCCCAGTTTGAGAACCGCTGATGTAGGGGAAAGGACAAGGTAAATAGTGAAGCAAATCTGATGAGCTTAATAAATAATAGGGTCAGCACACCCACTACTCATCTGAAGTGATAAAACAAGGCTCAGAACAAGACTGGTACATCAATAATTCATTTTAAATAGGGTATTTTTGTGCGCCTCTAAAAAAAGCTGTGTATTTCTATAGCACCATTTGTCTGGAGATTTCAAAATGCTTTATAAACATTAATTAATTTAGCCTCACAACACTCCTGTGAGGAAGCGGAGTTTTATTATCAAAGTTTAATAGATGACAAACCCAAGACAGACAGTGGTTAAGTGACTTTCTCAAGGTCACACTGGAAGCTGGGATGAAGCCAAGAATAGAACAAAGATCTACTAGCTGCCATCCTCTGTCTTAATCACAAGACCATGCCTCCTCCACAAGCAGAGGCTTATATTTTTGGAGACTTAAACGGCAGAGACAGAAGAAGCATGGCACATGCACTGAGGCACAAAGGGCTCTTAAAGAGAAACCCCAGTGTGATGCAACAGCTATTTATAGGTGTGTCCATACTATGGAGACCGTACCAGGATAGCTATGGCACCAGAGCTATGTTGACACAACCTCATAGTGTAGATGCAGCTTACACTGATGGAAGGGTTATGCCATTGGTCTAGGAACACCACCTCCCCAAATGATGGTAACGACATCAACAACAGAATACTTCTGTTGACATAGCTGCATCTACCCTAGGGATTAGGTCAGCATAGGTATGTTGACCCAACTTTTAAGTGTAGACCAGGCCTTAGTCACAGAATATAATCACGAAGAAGAGTTCATCATAAAAACACCCTGGGTGAAATCCTTGCCCCATTGAAGTCAATGGCAAAATTCCCACTGACTTCCTCAGGGTAAGGATTTCATCTCCAGTGCCTTAATAAGAAGCATAACAACTAAGGCCTTGTCTACACTTACCAGGGTTCGACATGCGGCGATCAATGCATTGGCAGTCGATTCAGTGGGTCTAGTGAAGACCCGCTAAATCGATTGCCAATCGATCTCCCGTCAACTCATGTACTCCACCTGAATGAGAAGCGCAATAGGAGTCGACAGGAGAGTGTCTCCAGTCGACATCGCATAGTGTGGTAAGTAGAGCTAAGTACGTCGACTTCAGCTATGTTATTCACGTAGCTGAAGTTGAGTAACTTAGCTCGATCTCCCCCCGTATTGTAGACAAGGCCTAAGTCTCTCACCATCATCAATAGGTTCGGGCATAGAAAATGCAGCTCGCTAAGAACTAGATTCTGCTACCTTGCTTGTGTTGATTAGCACCTAGCTCCATTGACATGAATATGATTACTTGTGGAGTAAGGCATTTCTCAACATGAGTAAGGGTTTCAGAATCTTTCTCTGTTTGAATGTTATGGGGAGTCAGAGGTTTCCTGAGTCAAGTGGTACAGTATGTTCTATTATTAGGAAAAAATGAATAGCTACCATTGTTAAATTAACCATTAAAACAACATTTACCTTCCAGTGACTTAGAAATCTCTGATTTCCCAGGCACTCAAATGATGAGTTCCTTTTTCTGTGTCCGAACCTAGTTCCCAGCAGGGAGGTACATATCTGGGGACATATCAGCAATGGCAGCTCCACACTGAGAGAAACCAGTCACAATGATGAAGATATGGGAAAACTGACAGGTACTTCTAAAAGCTGGGCCTCATTCTGCTCTGGTTTTATACCCCTGTCATTCTATGAAGTTACCTCTGATTTACCCTGCTGTAAGAGAGCAGAATCAGAACTACTGGCTTGAAAATTCCTATTTTAACATATGCCAGCTAAGTATCTACCTCATTCTCACTGCAGTTTTGCTTTAAGTGTTTGGTTTCTAATGGAGACATTAGGTTTCATTTTCACATCTGGGACTAAAGGGAGAGACTTTTGACCTTGTTATAAAATTAGCCCATTTATAGGTTGTTGGGCTTTTTTGGCAGTTTCTCCATTGACTGATTAAAACCGAGGCAGAAAGTGGTTTGGTTTTTTTTCAAAATAAGCTTGCTTGCCAGGCAGGGTTTCCCAAATTCTCACAGCTCTAATTATTAGGAAGAGGGCAAAGAAATGAGGAATTTAGTAAACTGGAGCAGGGTCAATTGCATTTGAAAAGTCAGACATCCAAACAATGGGCCCGATTTTGGGAGTGCTAGAGGCTTGATTGAAAAAGGAGGTCCAGACACAGAAAGCTGGCAGGGTCAGACCAAAGCTTTCCCTAAAGCAAACACCTTCCCCTATCTCCTTTTATGATGATGATTTATTCCAGTAGCACCTAGAGGCCCCAAACAAAATTGAGTTTCTTGTTATTATTTTTCTGATTATGATGATTATTATGGTGGTTGGAGGGGCCAGCTGAGCATGGGACCCCATTGTGCTAGGCCTGTAAAAACAAATCTGCAGCAATAGGAAAAGACAGTAAGATTCAGTATTACCACATAAATAACGAATCCATACAGCATTATCTCTGCAGCTTTTGTCTCCAAATACATGGTACCCTGCCAGCCTAACGAGTCAGGCCTGTTGCATCATATGAAAGAATCTAAGCTTACATCATGAATGCTGGATAAATATTAGGAGCTCTGCTCTCCTCCCAAAAATGTATTGATGACGTTGACATAAACAGATATTCCTGTCCATGCATTGATAAACAAATGTTCCCAAGAACAATGGACTGGTGGCCTGATTTACAGCAGTGCTGAGCATCAGTAGGAACTGGGGCGGGAGGGGAGCGCTCAGTACCTTTGCAAACCAGGCCATCAATGCATTAAAATAAATTCCATAATTGGCAAGCTTTCCCTTCAGAGCATGCTACACTTCCTGGAGTAATCATTCTATCAGCTGTTTTACAATCAGTAAGGAATTCTAGGCAGATACCAGCCTTAAAACAAAAATACACAAGATTTTCCTGCATGTTTGCTTTGGTAGAAAGATGGATTCAAATTTGATTTTCTACACAACCTAATAAGAAAAAATAGAAGCTAATTGAGATGTAGATGGCATCTTACGGTATTTGGCAATGACAATGCTTTACCAGCCAATTGCTATTTGCTCAGATTTGTGGTGACTGCTAATTTGTGCATTCCTTATGTTTCTCATTAAGGAGAAATTGTTTATTGTATTTTCAGTTGGAAATGAAGAAAATGGAACAGGAAAACATGGAGAGAATCACAGAAATCAGAGGTGGAAAAGAGGTGTACGGTTGTTTAATCATCCCTGGCAGGGGCCCAGTCCTGCAGTTCTCTGCACACACAAGTCCCAGGAAAGCAGCAGGCGTGGCTGCAACATCACATCCTTGATGTCTAAAGAACACTCATTTGGGTTAGGCCCTTGTGAAAAATGCCTGCTTTTACTTCCACCAATGGCAATGGCAAAAGTTCCATTGACTTCATTGGAAGCAAGACTAGGCCTAAAATCCATCCCTCACCTCCATGACCATTAGTGTTCCTTTGACAGTTGGACTAGTGTGATTCCGGTGTACAAGGGGGACAGGATTGTAGGGGCTACATTAGGGGAGCACACCTCCTGTCCAGTGCCCAGATCAGAAGGGGTAAGTGGGCAGGAGAATGGTCAGATTGGGAAGAGGGAAAAGGCAGGGCCAAAGGATCCACTGCTACACAGAGCCTCTCGTAACAGCCCTCAATGATAAGGAGGCAAATAGAGGACAATGGGTACGTTGACACTGCGAGTCTCTGAGCCCGGGTCAGCTGACTCAGGCTCGTGGGGCTCCCACTACAAGGCTAAAAATAGCAGTGTAGGCATTTGGCCTGCAGCGTGGGCTCTGAAACTTGATGTGGGGGAAGGGAAGGGTCTTGGAGGCCAGGCTCCAGCCTAAGACCAGATGTCTACATGGCTCCTTTTAGTCCCATACCGCAAGCCATGTAGTCAGTTGATCCAGACTCTGAGACTCCTTGCCATGGGACTTCCTTCACAGTGTAGACATGAAGTCTGCTCTCTGCTCCAGCCACTGGGCTGTGGTAGCCTCTGGGAGAGACTCTACAAGCACTCCACTGCCCAGGGAAAGATTCCCCTCAAACCCCCCAGACTCAAATGTGGGATGTGCAACGTGTGACCAGGACCCCCAATGAGGGACATAAAATAATTATGAAGGCAGAAAACCTGAACTGCCGTGGGATTCAGTCCTTTATATACTTCTTTCTGCAGCCTCCATTTCCTGCTTCTTTATTTCAACAGTGAAAGGGAGGGGACACCAGACTTGGGTGGGAGGTAGGGAACCTTGGGACTGGAATGAGCGACGTCCTTGAAGTGAGGCACGCTTCAGAGAGATGGGAGGAAGATTCCTCCCCCCATCCCATCTCTCCTCCAACTCCTCAAGCCGGGCACTGGGCAGAGGATTTGCCCCTACGTGGAGCATGAACAGATTTTGTTCAGCATTTGAGAAACATTATAAGATTTAAACTCCATGGGGAAAGGAATTCAGGGAAAGGAATCAATGACAGTGTTCTTTACCTATGTTATTGGTGTGTGGAAGGTGATGGAGAAGAATGGGAATTCATGTTTAATTTTATAACCTCATAGTCTTTGATACTGATCATACTCCGTGCTACATATTGAAAAGAAGGGCTTGCATGATACCATCTGTGCTTTCACTGCTTCAGATACTAATCTGCAAAACCCTCTGCTTCCAAAATGGGAGTTGAATTACCTCATGCCCATTTAAATCCTTAACATGCTAAATCTTGCATTCCCGCGTAATAGTTGTGAACTGCCATACAACACTGTTCTTTGCATCCTTACCAGGTTATTTGAATATTAACCTGGTCCTGAATAAGTAATATACAATATGGTATGTAAACATTTGATTGGAACTTTGCCTTAATAAAAAGTTTTTTTAAAAGATGGGTGTTTTCTCGCAGTATTGGTTAAAAATGTGCTGTTCAGAGCTTGTATCCTGGAGAACAGTAGTTTTAAAAACAATGTATCTATAATAGGCACTTCATGACTATAGATTAAGGGGTTGTGTGGTTAAATCAAAGCAGTTGAGAATTGCTAAGTCATATTCATTCTTTCTAGTTTACAGCATTAGCCATCTGAATAACCTGTATCTGATCCAAAAGGTTGGCAAATGATTCATGAACAGATGCTCAGGAAAATTGAATCATTTACAAAGTGTTTACAAATACTTGGCCCTGGCATCCCTCCAAGTTTAACATTCTCATCATTTTAAAAACATGTATGCATGTATTTAGTCATTTTACTTGAGGCCTTTAGGAAGGAAATTCCATTGAAGTCAGTGGGAATTTTGCTTGCAATGGGAATGGAGAATTGGGTCCATACTGATGACTAGATTCAAAATGAAAAATCTCGCTTGAGCAGTCTGCCTAGTGGAACACAGAAAGCAATGGCTAAAATTCAAATGTAGGCACAGTAAAAAAACAACTATAGAAACAATAGAAACACCTATAGAAACAATGAGATAAGTGTAGTACTTTAAATGTGGGTCCCACAAGTAGGTAGGAGAGTGCAGACAATATCTAGCCCCTATGCTTTCTTAGACCAACCCCTACTCCAGTCCTGAAATGAAGAACTGTAGCTGCCAGATCACTGTACTCCCACGTCATTGCAAACCATAGGAGGAGTTGACACATCCAGAATGATCAGGTGTTCGGGCACTGCAGGCATCCCCCAAAATACCAAATTAGAAAGATGTGGGTCCAGATTCAGAAGTGATGTAACTGGTGATACAAACTACAGGTTGGTAAGTGTGTGGCCAGTAAGTTGGTCTGAAGGAGTGTAGAGAGAGTCCAGGGGAGTCTTTAGCATTCTTGAGGAAACAGGGAGACTCAGATTTCAGTGGAGTGCCTCTGTTTAACAACTACATCGACAATATGACAGGTGAAACAGGATTCAGTATCTTATTTAGAGCGGTGGTTCTCAACCAGTACGTGTACTCCTGCGGTACACTGAGGTCTTCCAGGGGGGTGCAGAAACTCATTTAGATATTTGCCTAGTTTTACAACAGCACTAGTGAAGTCAGTACAAATTAAAATTTCATATACACCATGACTTGTATATATTGCTTGATATACTAGAGACTGAAATGTAAGTACAATATGTATATTCCACTGGATTTATTTTATAATTATATGGTAAAAATGAGAAAGTCCACATATTTTTCAGTAATAGTGCACTGTGCCACTTTTGTATTTTTATGTCTGATTTTGTAAGCAAGTAGTTTCTAAGAGAGGTGAAACTTGGGGTACGCAAGACAAATCAGATTCCTGAAAGGGGTACAGTAATCTGGAAAGGTTGAGAGCCACTGATTTAGAGAACCTTGAAACTCATGTCTCCGTCTCTCGCTAGCTGTCTCCACTTCCTCTGCACTTCCTGTTAGGTACATGTGCTGTCCACAAGATGGCACTGTGCCACAGAGTCTGCCAGGATGTAACCTTCACATCCAGGGGAAGAAGGAATAAGGGAGTGTAGATTAAAGTATGGGTGACCTATTGATTTACAATCCCAGCTACATGCTTTTCCTCATATTCCCCTCTGTTCCAGCCCCTCGGCGTATGAGTTTACTCCAACTTCGACTCCCCTGGACTCTCACCTCCTTACTGACAATATTTATACCACTTGTGTATCTAAAATATTCCACAACAACAAACATTTTGGAGTAAAAAATTTTCAGTTTATAAGAGAGCAAGAAATTGAGCGGAACGAAATCTGTTAGTGGGAAAGGCAATTTTCCCCCTGAACTATGTAAAAATAAAAGTTCATGCAATGTGCTGCAGAGGCAAGCACTGCTTTGATAAGTTTGGTAGGTCTCAAAAATAGAGCATTCAGCAGCAGCTATGCAGAATCATGTGATGTGAACCAGAATTTTAGTGAAAGTTTATATTTTTAAAGAGAGGGTTGCTTTCTCGGGTATGTAAATACCCTTTCTTCTTGTTTTGCTCTATCTCTAATTTTCGGAACAGGCATCCTTTCGGGGTGAGCTAGGAGTGAGGAAGGTGTCACCACTTAATAAATTGTTATATTTAACACATTTCATAGATCTCAAACTGCATTGAAAACATGGACAAGTATTACTATCCTCATTTCACAGATGGGAATATCGAGGCCAAAAAACCTAATATCCTAGATCCAGCCCAGTCTGGACTCAGGTCAGAATATGGAACTGAAACCACTTTAGTAACACTGATGGATGATCTCCTGCTGTCAATGGCTAGAGAGCGGTCATCCATTCTCATCTTCCTGGGCCTCTTACAGCATTCGACACAGTTAACCACAATTGTCTCACCTGAGAGCAGTAACAGGGGTCCAGGGTCATGCCCTAGGGTTTGAGTCTTTCCTGGAGTAATACGCCCAAAGAGTAGTGATGGGAAACTGCACCTTCACTACTAGACCCCTCATTTGTAGAGTCCCATAAGGATCAATTCTCTCTCATCCTATTCAACGTCTACATGCAGCCATTAGGTGAAATGATCAGATTACATGCACTCAAGTGCCAGCAATATATAGAGGACACACAGATCCACTTACCCATCAGCACAGATGACCATACCCTACCTTCAAGATGGCCCAGTGCTTGGGTGAGATCAGCTCATGGGTGAGGCACAGCTGGCTGAAGTTGAACCCATGCAAGACAGAAGTGAAGCTGGTGGACAGAGGAAAGCATTTTGAAGAGTTTGCAGCCAGAGTGCAGTTTCCGTTGGTTGATGCTACACACCCACAATTGGTCAGGTAAGTCTGTAGCTTAGGAGTTCTCCTGGATTCCTCACCAGTGCAAAGCTGTTACATAGCAGAATCCATGAGTAATGGGTTCTACCATCTCTGGCTAGCTAGGAGACCTTGTCCCATCCTGGCAAATGATGACCTAGCCTTAGTTATTCACACCTTCGTCACCTTTTGGCTGGACTACAGCAATATATTATACCTGGGCATGAAGCCTTCAGTGATTGGAAAACTCCCACTGGTACAGAATACTGCAACGTGTCTCCACAGCAACACTAGCTACCATGAACACACCAAAAGTCCTATGCTGGTTTTTCACAGGCTATCAAATGAAGTTCAAGGTCTCGGTTCTTATCTTCAAGATGCTGAGATGGACCCAGGGCAATAAAAAGTTTGCCTAAACCTCCAGGATGAAGACGGTGGTCAATTAATTCACGCCTGTGGCACAATGGAACTTTCTACAATAAGAGTAAAGCTCATTTGCACAGGAGACAAAGCTTTCTTGGGGGTCAGTCCAAGATTGTGGAATGAACTCCCCCAGGAACTAAGGACCATCCCAAATCTCACCACCTTCCACTCTCAGAGCAAGGTGCTTTTCTGTGACCTTGTCTTCCCTAACAGACCCACAGCAACGGGGGTGTGGGTGTGTGTATATGACAGATGTTAGTCATGTTGTTTAATGCACTACTGGAAGGCACTCAGAGACTATGGAAATACATGCAGTATAAGAATCTATGTAGAACAGACAAAGAGAGGTTACATGAATTTCTCAAGGTCACACACCTTGCTGCTGCTACACATGTCTGCTTTCAAATTTATAAAAAACACTGCTTTTATAAAATATCATTGAGGTGATACTTTAATTAGCATGGTACATTGTTAAGTCGCTGTTTTTCATTCCTTTTTGCTAATTGATACTCATTTCTCCCAGTTCTGCTTTAATTCATTACTCTCTTATTTTTAGTGCCCATTTTGGTATCTTCTGCCCATCTTCTTCCATCAAAGCATCTAGGCTGATATAACTAGAAATCATGAATACTTAAAATAGTCCTGCTAGTCTAAACACAAAACACAAGAGCAGGTCTCTGCTGCTAAACTTGCCTGCATAGTCACAGCTTTTGAATGGTCTTTTGTATGGTCAGTTCACTGCTGCAGTAGCAACAGCAGAGGGAGCACAACACATTTTCTGGGAGGTGCTAGGAATACAGTGGATTTCTTGCTTTAGTATTTAAATTCGGTAGCAACAGAGCAGTGGGCTGAAAAAACAAACGCAGAGTTTTTTCATGATTGACATGGCAGACCCAGAAGTGAACCTGATTAGGTTATAGCAGGAGTCAAAGGTAGCCAACACTAAGGTGTGCTTAGAGCTTGCTCCCCAATAATAAAGTTATAATTGGAAATGGGGATTGGTGGCCAGTTGTGCAGAGATAAAAGAGTAAAATCGTTTGGGGTTTAAAATGATATAACTGGATTCTCAAACACAACAGACAGGATGATTAATCATTGCTCAAGTTCATGAACTAATGCATATTTTCAAAGCCCTGGATGCTTGACTTATCCAACCTGTCTTCCAGTCCAGTGCATGGTGCCATTGTAGATGGTGTCACTATAGCAAGTATCCAATTCTTGGAGTGTCCTTGCTAGATCAAATAATGGTGACCAGCTGAAATGGGGACATTGTTTCAGAAGGTGCTGGTTTGGGCCAGTATTTCCTGTAGTTAGGTCACATAGCAAGGCAGGCCCATTTTGGTACCTCATCTACCTAGAAATAGGACAGGTATTTGTGAAATATCCAAAGATTGCAAGGTTGGTTGTATATTCAATTAATTGTCCATGTATAGTATTTTTACCCATGAAAGCTTATGCCCAAACAAATCTGTTAGTCTTTAAGGTGCCACCGGACTCCTCGTAGTCCATGTATGGTTTGTTCTTGCTGCCACTGGTAAGTGTATTATTAATGCATTATACATTTAGAATATGATCTCTTATTTGTATACGTGTATAGGTATAAACACACACATACTAAGTATATATACCACTTCACACCCAAATACATTCATAGGCACACTACACAAAGTGCATGGTTATACAGGATACCCTACAGGCCTTATCAGTGGCGTATGCCTCATCAGTGGCTTAACCCCTCAAGAACTGGAGGTAGCTGGTATAACTTATTTGAAGATTGTTACTGTACTCTTAGCTAGTGTGGTGTGGCTACTTTGTATCACACCACTGACAGAGACTAGCTGTACAGCCAGTGTTCCCAGTTCAGGGAGGATCACCCCAGTGTGAGGGGTCATGTAGAGATTGCATTTACAGTCGTAAACCATCACCCCTCTCCCACTGCTGCTGGCATGGAGGTATGGCTGGAAGACTGCTCTAACTTACACCAAAGGATTAGTCCTGCGCACAGCAGCCTCAGGATCAAGGGATTGCAAAGACGAGCTCTATGCCACATTATGCACATAAACCTTGCCCCTGACCTCTGGCAAGTGCAATTCAGCTGGACTACAGGGTCATAATGTTGATGCACAGGCAAAAAGAATAATTATCCAAAAGAATAATTTTATTTTGTTTAAATAACTAACTTAAAAAAATATTTCTCCAACTTAACAAGTTTGAGAGATGTTAGGAGCCCCAAAGCAATAGAGAGTCCATGTTTTGCAAACCACTACTTGCAGCTTTTGGCTGTTGAAATCTACACAGGGGAGTTCTTCTTACTCCCCAGCTGTCTCTTACCAGCAGATTTCCTGGTCATGTTTCCATGGATACAGAATTGGCTAGGTGAAAATAAGCTAAGAAAAAGTTATCGCAAAAGGAGGCATTTTGTAGCTCAGCATTGGCCCGACCCTGCTTCCATTGAGTCACTGATAAAACTCCCTTTGACATTAATGGAAACAGAGGTAGGCCAGTGGGGAGCACTTTTACAGATCTCATCCTTACTATATTTATGTTGCATCAACTGCCCACCAACGGCTGGCTGCCTGCCAGTTCCTGCTTCACTTTCCATATGATATTTTTATGATAAAATTATGAACCCCCCACACCAGAGATTTCTAATGGAAAAGATCTTTCAGCTGTTGCAAGACTAGTGGGCTCTGCTATATCATCTAGACTAAAGACAGCGACAGTACTTCGCGGTCACCAGCCAATTTTACCTGTTTCATGTGCCATGTCTTCCCGTTTCTTCATAGTTCACATGCTTCTTTCCCTCTCTCCTTGTTTTGCTGGTTAGTTAGTTGGAGCTCTGTTGAAAGGAAGTGTTGTCTAATGGTTACAACATGGCTTGGAGAGTCAGTGCTCCTGGTCCTGTTCCCAGCTCTGTCATTGACTAGCTAGATGGGTAAATCCCTTAATGGCAGGCGAAACCATTAACCTTTCTGACCTCAGATTATTAGTCTGTAATATGGGTAGAATGCTATGTGTCTATTACAACAGGGTGCTGTAAGATTTTATTAATGAATGTTTGTAAAGCCCTTTGAAATCCTAGGGAAATGTGTCTCTGTATAAATGCAAACAAGTAGAAAAACCTTCCTATCTGGTAAGTATGGGAGAAGGTATTGTGCTTTGTGCCGCGATATCAAATGCAAGGTGTACTACCTCTAAATCATGGTTGCTGCAGTGAGAAATGACAGTCATCACATGGAGATCAAGGATCTAAACAGATGTGGTGGCCAGACAGGCCTTACAATCACGAGAGGGCACATTCTCCAGGCCGATGTGTTAGTCAAGGGAAGACTCCGAATCATTAAGTCACATTCCAAGTAAGAGACAGCCAGGAGTGTCTAAGCGAGGTTCACATAGCCGCAGGTGAGACATACAACAGAAAAATACACATTTGATGGAGGTTAGACTCTTTGAAACATGATATAATCACGACAGTATTACTAAATACTTCTGTTGCTTATTACCAGGCCAGGCATTAGGCTCTGTCATATCCTATGCGCGCGCGCACACACACACACACACACACACACACACACACACACACACACACACACACACACACACACACACACACACACACACACACACACACACACACACACACACACACTGCCTGTCACTTCCTTCTTTACTATTCTTGTCCTGGTAACACCCAGCTGCCTCCATTGTGCTAGATGTTCTTTATAGGGTTCCCTTTCTGTCACCCTTACTTAAATACATTTATATATACATCACACCAGATTCTGCCACCCTCACTCATGTTGAATGGTACTTGGCTGTGCAAGTAACCCAACTAAGGTCACTAGGATTATGTGGGGAGCAATCTACTACTCAGTATGAATAAGGGTGTGACACCCCTGGCACAACGTGAATAGGGATGGCAGTATCTTGCCTCTAGTGAGAGACAGTCCCAGCCCCAAAGAGCTCATTCTAGCCCCTTCTTATATACTTGGTTGCTTAGCATATTCTATCACAGGTAATATCCTGAATCATTATTTCTTTTCCATATTTATTTAATTGACCCTATTACAGCATCCCCCTTACATTGTTCCACCTTATTGCTTTCTTGGGTATCATGACTTTCTATCTCCCTTTCATGCTTTTCTACTTATTTTTTCCATATCAATATTATTATTTTATGACAATAGTATAAAACATGAGAATGTTTTATTATTTCAGTTATTTAAATCACAGCAGCAGAAATGTTTAGGGTGTGATCACCTATCATTTCCAAATGGTTAATCTTGAGTTCAGTCAACCAAACACAGAGTGTGCATGTGTAGGATCAAGGAAGGACTAAGGTCTTGTCTATACATGCTTATGATTAATGAGCCACAACATATATGCTAAAATAACAATAAGGATCTGATTTAAATCAGCCATAGTAAGGAAATGAAGAGGCATTGCTGCAAGGAAATGAAGCCATGGCTAGAAATCAAGAGCAATGATCAGTCCTTAACTCATACTGCTGGATGCAGGTACTGCAGCACATATGGCAAGCAAAGACACACACTGTTTTCAGGCCCATGAAATCCGGAAGCACGGTGGCATGAGTTATGGAGAGAATATCAGCTCAGATCTTTAGCTAGTGCTGGGGCTTTTTATTCAGAGCCAGAACATTAGTTTAACTAATGATTTCTCATCGCATACAATTTTTTAAAAATAAAACCTTTCTTACAAGAGAAGAAAATCACATCAGTTTGATAAGAGCCTGAGCCGATGAAAACAGCTACTCTCAGCACAGTGGGTAAGATTTTTTTAAAAACGAAGAGGTCTCAAAGTGCAAATGTGGTACGTCCTGCCATGGAGAGCTGGGAAATGGTTAGGGCTAGATGGGGACTTCCAGCACAATCCTGAGCAGGTGGGGCAGGGGGAGGGGGGCGGTAATGCCAGCCTCCTCAACCCAAGAGTAGCCCTGGAAGGCAGCATGACTCAGCAAGATGTAATTCCTCCCCTGCTTCCTTCTTGTTTAACTGTTGGGCTAGTCCAGCTGCAAATTATTATACCCTCCCGTGCTGGCTCAGCTACATTGGCCCACACGTAGGTGGGGTAGAGCTAAGGCTCTCCCCAGCGCCTCCAGGGTGGGAAGTAAGTGAGCACACAGTGCCCGGCGCCCGCTAACCCCTGTATGGTCAGACTCAAGGTCCCGGTAGCCCGTATAGCAATTGAAGGGCAGTTCTTACGCCCTTCCCTCCTGGGCAGCTAGGCCAAGTCATAATCCAGCCTTTAGGCTACAGAATATTGCCCTGGTAGGCTGTAATTGTCTGGCAAGTGCCGAGCAGCCTCAGTGGCTAAACTGCCCTCATCATGTAACTCTAGTGACCTCTGTGGAGTTACACCGCTGGTGAATTTGGCCTTCTGCCACTCAAGTCGCAGATTTCAAGTGCTTACAACATTTTCAGTAGAAACGTGTTTTGCTTCACGCCCCTTAATTTTGACCATAGAACAATGTCCTCTCACAAAGGGTCTCCCCTTTTCCCCTGCTTTAAACCCTTCATTCTCAAGGAGATTTTGATATGGGCCTACTCCAGGGCTGCCAGCTGTTTTAATCCAGCCCTCGAGCTCCCGCTGGGGAGCTGGGTCTGGGGCCACTCCATGCGGCTCCCGGAAGCAGCCACATGGCCCTCCTCCAGCTTCTATGCATAGGAACTGCCAGGGGACTCTGCTCTGCACGCTGCCCCCACCCCAAGCGCCGACCCTGAAGCTGCCATTGGCTGGGAGCTGCAAGGGTAGCGCCTGAGGACAGAGCAGCGTGCAGAGCTGCCTGGCAGCACCTCCGCGTAGGAGCTGGAGAAAGGACATGCTGCTGCTTCCAGGAGCCGCTTGAGGTAAGTGCCGCCCGGAGCCTGCACCCTTGAGCCTCCCCCTGCGCCCCAACCACCTGATCCCCCTCCCGTCCTCCTAACCCCTCGATCCCAGCCCAGAGCACCCTCCTGTACCCCAAACCTCTCATTCCCAGCCCCACCCCAGAGCCCGCACCCCAGCCGGAGCCCTCACCCCCCATGCCACAACCCCCTGCCCCAGCCCTGATCCCCCATCCCACCTCCAACCCCCTCTATCCCAGTCCAGAGCACCCTCCTGCACCCCAAACTCCTCATCCCCAGCCCCACCCCAGAGCCAGCACCCCTAGATGGAGCCTGCACCCCTTCCCGCACCCCAACCCCCTGCCCCAGTCCTGATCCCCCTCCTGCCCTCTGAACCTCTTAATCCCAGCCAGGAGCACCCTCCTAAACTCCAGAGTCCTCATTTCTGGCCCCACCCCAGAGCCTACACACCCAACCACAGCCCTCACCCCCTCCCGCAGCCCAACCCCAATTTTGTGAGCATTCATGGCCCGCCATACAAATTCTATGCCTAGATGTGGCCCTTGGCCAAAAAGTTTGCCCACCCCTGGTCTAGTCAGTGGTGGCTAACTGAAAGTCAGTCAATACTATCAGTTTGACAGCTGTATATGAAATGAGTGGGTTGGCCTCAGTTCCTGTTTCTAGTGGATAGATGTCTATCCTGCAAAAACCATAATCCCCGGATCAAGGTCTGAAGGCTTGATGCTGTGAGGTTCTGGGTGCCTTCAACTTCGTGGCCTTCTCTGAG
Organism: Macrochelys suwanniensis; assembly: GCA_033296515.1. NCBI lineage: Eukaryota > Metazoa > Chordata > Testudines > Chelydridae > Macrochelys > Macrochelys suwanniensis. Next base: position 18,574,408 of record CM065776.1, on the reverse strand, counting down.
GGCACTCAGCCACTTGCAGGGGGAAAGCAGTGTCTTACCAGCCTCAGTAGCTATCCTCTTTCACCTAGATGTAGTCCCTCTGGATTAAGGTTATGAGGCACTAATGTGGAAATCGTGGGACGCTTGCCTTCCTATTCCATCGATAAACAGACAACGCCATTCTTCAGTGCTCTAAATCTGATTGGTTTCAGAATCAATACATGAATGAAGGAAATATTATAGTGCATACTTCTTCTCCCGCTCACCCTCAGCCTTTTTCCACATCCCTAAGATGTCCAAAGGATCCTCCTTTCCCTTGATTTATCCCTTCCATCTCCAGAGTCTCACATCATGTATATCATACTGAGGACTAAACTTGTCTTCTTTTGAAGCCTACTATCAACCTACTTCTACCACTGATTTTCAAGGACTGCCTTGATTTGCCATCCTATCTCTAACCCTCTTCATCCTGTGGCATTTCCCAAACAATTTGGTGTTTTAGAAGCAGAAGTATACAACAGTATAAAAAAATCACTTCAAAAATGCTTTTTTAAGCTTTTAAAAAAAACAATTGAAATGTACATTTCTAACCTAGGTTTGCTCATTTTTGAGATGCTGCTCCCAATATGGGTATTTTATCTAGGTTATAAAAGGGTTGTCCCTGATTTCATTGTCAGCAAATTAAGTGGTAGTTTTATTATTATAATTTAACATGAAAATGTCTTTAAATAGCATGTCATTTTTGTACCTTTTCCCACCATTAAGTAACTGCACGTGTCTTTTCAAGATCAATTGCCCACAGCTTTTTGTGCAAATATTCTCTTTTCAAAGGTCCCATGATGATCTGGGACCAGTTATAGAGCTATAAAAAACTTTAATGGCAGCTTAAAGAAAATGTCCAATGTAATACACAACATATTCTCATTCAGAGTTCCAGCTAATTACAAAGGGGAGTTGGACGCTCATGAGTGTTTTCAGTACCCAATTAAAAAAAATAGATTCATCAACAAGAAAACAGAAACTGCCATTTTGACAACTGATGATGCAAAGGATTATTGAAAGAGTCAAATTTGCTGTTGAAAAGTACTAGAAATCAGAAAGGTGTTGTAAGGAATGTTCTATATGGGGCCAAATTCATGGGAGACGTCCCAAATGATTTCCATGGGAAGTACTCATATAAAGCAATCCAGTTTTAGTCCAATTTTTAAAACATGTTTTGCTTAGTTTACTAAACCAGCTACTATATAAACCCAATTTTGTTTTAAAAAATTCAAATTTCCTACTGTCCCCTCACTCCCCAAAAAGCCGCACCAAAACAAAACCCTACAACAATTTTGAAACTCTCTGGCTTTCAACACTTTGTAATGGCAAAGGGACTATTTTCAATCCTACAGTACTTTGTTCATTGGAGACCTTTCTGGGAAATAGCTTTAAGATGGCAGCCCCCATTACATATAAAGTTTTAAGAACCAAACCCACCGACACTTCTACATGTGAGCAATTTTCCTTACATGCATAATTGTTTGCAGGATCGGGCCCTTGCATGCTGGCTATTTATTTAGCTATTTGGAACTCTAGCAAATGATTATCAGCAAGAGCAAGCAGAAAGTATCAGGAAAGTAATTTAAATGGAATTGGTTGCTCTTAAAAAGATAGATAATATTGCGGTAGCTATTCCATTTGTGGACAGAGCCCAGAAAGATTCAGGCAACATCCTTGGTGTTTTCCTGAACATTAATGAAAATGGACTGTACGGTATTGGTTGTCCATCAGGGACACTGAGTGGAGAAGTTCTCTCAGAACCTTTTTGACATGTGCCCCCAGAGATGGACTGAAAATGATATAAGTCCCGAGCAGACTGTCTTTGAGAGGACGTATTCAATTAATCTTCTTCTGGATATCAGTCATCCATTAAAAGTAACTGCTCAGGGCCCAGGAAATGCTAACCAGTAGATTTGAATAATCCAAGAAGAAACTGGCATGTAACAGTCAATGTCACTTGAGCCGCAGTTGCTTCAATCAGTGGTCATATAGCCAAGGACAAGTTTTGTCCATAGTGAGTCAAAACTAGTGAATACCCACTACTTGCAGTTACTGGTATCTCTAGGCAGCTGATCAAAGTTTTCAGGCATTTGACCAACTGATTAGTTTAACAGAGTGGACTGAATTCATCCCTGGTTAACTCTACTGACATCAGTGGTATTACAGCAGGGAAGAATTTGTCTTGTTGACTCTAATATAAACCAGAGAGACAGCAATCTGAAACCAGGAATTATTCTCAGGGAGGAAGGTGGTTTTATTAACTCACAGAACTGGGACTTAGGAGATCTGGGTTTCGCTCCTACCACTGCCATAGCCTTGTGTGTATCCTTTGGCGAATCACTTCATATTTCCATGTTTCATCCCCCATCTGTAAAATGGGCATAATAGTAGTTTCTTTCTCACACCCCTGCTCTATCTTGACTCTAGTTTGTTAACTCTTTGAGGCGGGGACTATCTCTTCCTACATGTATGTGCAGCTGGCAGCAAAACAGAGCCCCAGTCTTAGTTAGGGCCCTGAGACATTACTGGAACAATAATCATCTAGCCCATCCAAAGATTAGCACTGCACCGAGCAAGCCAGAAATGCTTGATCAAATGTCTTTAATTTATGCTATTTTAAGAAAGATAGTTACTAGTCTTATGAATCAACTCCTTTATGCCAGCCTCCCTCTATGGCACATTGCATCACATTAGCTGACTAGCAGCTCTGGTCTCTACCTAAAAATAAAACCCAAAGCAGAAAGAACAACCCCCCCGCTGGCAGTCTGGCACGAAGGCTCAGCACAGTCGCTGGCTAGCATGGGGTCTCTTTGTCCTTACAGGTCAAATTTATAATTGGGTTAAGGATGCCAAGTTTTTAAATCTGCAATACAGGAGCAGCATTGTGCCAGAGAGCCCTACTGCTAACTACCGAGTCAGTACTGGAGCTCGGCTGAACTGACGTTAGAATAACAAGTCACCAAAATGCAGGGCCAAATCTCCAGGCCTTACTCAGTTTTTATTCTGACCAAACTCAGGCAATTCTGGGTCAGGTCTTCAGAATGCGGCCCTGTGTTGACAACATTAAAGATACTCTCTCCTCCTCGCATCCCTCTGTCAAATGAATTCAGAGGTAAATCTGGAGTTTTGCCATCTAAGATCCACAGGCTCTCCCCCAGTTCCACAAGGAGAGGGGAGAAGGTGTCCCTGGCTCTGGCCTGGGAAAGAGGAAGGGGGGACACACCTTTTGCAGTATATGTTCTCCAGACCCTTGGCCAGCACAGAAGACGTCCTGCAGGAATTATGCAGGGATCCAAGTCTGCTGTGTCAGAAGGGGTGGGATGAGAGAGGACTGTGGGTCAGACCCTCTTTACTCTCCTCCCTATAGCCTCAGGGCAAAACTAGAACACATCATTGCAGACCAAGTTTGCTGTAACTGATACAGTTCCCACCTCCTGCAGGAGGCACATTTTAAGGGTTTTCGGACACGCACATAGACTTCTATGCAAATAGCCCAAGCTTACGGGAGCTCACTGACAACTGCAGATCTTGGGGTATCCACAGGTTTATGGCACCAACCAGCCCCCTTCTGGTTACAACCTTTCTCGCCAACAGAATCTGCAGACAAACTCTGTGAGTATCTACTGACCTACATGGAATAACTTGCTTAGGAGAACCTAACTTTTATAAGAAAAAACCTGGTGCCAATAAAGTACAGAGTAATAACTTCCTATTCCATGTATTTTTTAGCAGCACAGGCCAACAGTTGGCACTTCCTCTGGTACACATTTCAGAGAAGGGACATGAAATGACCACTGTTACGTACTTGACTAATGAAGTGGAGAGTATGCTAATAAAATCTGTAGATGACACAAAACTGAGAGGGGTTACAAGCACTTTGGAGGACAGGATTAGAATTCAAAATGACCTTGACAAACTGAAGAACTGGTCTGAAATCAGCAGGATGAAATTTAATAAAGATAAGTGCAAAGTACTGCACTAAGGAAGGAAAAATCATATGCACAGTTACAAAATGGGGGATTGCTGGCTAGCTGGTAGCACTGCTGAGAAGGATCTGGGGAAGGCAGGACAAGAAGTAATGGGCTTAATCTGCAGCAAGGGAGATTTAGGTTAGGAAACTTTCTAATTTATAGTTAAATTAATCTCTGGAATAGGCTTCCAAGGGTGGTTGTGGAATCCCCACCATTAGCGGTTTTTAAGAACAGGTTAGACAAGCACCTATCAGAGATGGTCTAGGTTTACTTGGTCCTGCCTCCATGAAGGGCACTGGACTTGATCACCTCACAAGGTCCCTTCCAGTCCTACATTTCTATGACTGTATGATTCTAACCACATGTAGGGGCAAGATAATAGTCAGTATTCTGAAGTTCCCTCAGGGCAAGTCCAGCAGAAATGTAACTAATTGTTGGGAGCACTGGTTGAACTTGTCACTGTGGGTCAAAGTGCTGACTTCCAGTGGCACCGGTGTGGGCTGAAGCCGGGCCCCACCCCTGACGCCGGGTGACGCTGCGGGGCCCCGCCCCCGACGCCGGGTGACGTTGCAGGGCCCCGCCCCCGATGCTGGGTGACGTTGCGGGGTCCCGCCCCAGACGCCACGTCGCCCAGCATCGGGGGCGGGGCCCCGCAACATCTCCCGGTGCTGAGGTGAGCTTGCCGTGGGTCCCAGGGCTGGTGGGGAGCTAGGACCGGGCCCCGGGGTTGGCGGGGAGCTGCCGGTGGGTGCTGAGCACCCACCAATTTTTCCCCGTGGGTGCTCCAGCCCCGGAGCACCCACGGAGTCGGCGCCTATGCTGTGGGGATGAGAACTTAAATAATCTATACTTAATAGCCTCTCATTTTACATTAGAAAGGAGCTCTTCCTTATTAGGGGTGGGAGATAGCAGAGGTTTGGTTGCTTTATTTTTTTAAAGTGTCAAGATTTCTTTACTCCAGACCATCATCACAGACAGAGCATGCTTATTAATTTTTCTCTGGGAAGCCTGACTTTTCATCCTTCCCCTCTGATTCTGATGTGCTCTGTTCCTGATTTCCAAGGCAAGGAGTCGAGAGGTTACACACAAAACCCTAAAGGAGAGAAGCTTTGATAAAACTATCAGCTCCAACCATTGGCATTTCTGCTACGTCTCAAAAAAGTGGCAAATCTGTCATAAAGTACTTACTGGAGATCCCTGCTGAGCTCAAGGGTAAGCCTGTGTGTTTATTAAACCTGTGGTCTTGCAGGGGAAAGGTATCTGTCTGAATTGCAATAAAGTTCATTTTCAAACCGTTGGTGAAAAATCCTCTGCCCTGGTTTACTGAATTATTGAATATAAGGATAAAGCACTCAGACGCAGCTTCTCATGTCTAAGTGCCAAGTGCCTTGCAGACAGTTATGGATACTTTAGCAAACACTCGGAGCTCGGGTCTGGCATTTTCCAACATACACTTGTCTGTCTGTTTTCTTGTGGATCTGTGGTGCAGCAAGAAGATGTGCTCACTGCATAAATATTTTACTCAACAAAACATCCAAAGGAGCATGTTCCCTGAGGAGTGTATTCCCCTTGTGATGCATAGGGATTAGTTCATGCCACTCCCATTAGCACTAGTGGGACCTGTATGCATAAACCCCTTTGCATCCAGACGGGAAGATACAAAGTATTGTGGGCCACACACCTACCTCTAACACTACTACATTTGGGCCAGAGTTTCTACGATGTGATTTTGCTTGTGCTTGATAAACATTCACAGTGGGGGTCTTGCATGTTCAGGTCCAATGGCCACAAAATTGTGCCTTTGTAAAATCTGCCCCTGGTCATTATAAAGAACAAGAGGAGCGAGCTCCCCCACAGCAACCGTACGATCTGAGTTAAGGCACAACGGGGGATCGATTACGCTCCCCAGAACCACAGGCAGAACGAACGGCCCTCCTCATGTGGCTCTCGGCCACCTGCACAGAACAGGGCCTCAGATGTCTCTGTGGTGCCTTGGGCTGTACTGTCCATGGTGCCCCACCATAGCAGGGGGCACCTTTAAGGAAGGGTCTTCGGCTAGTGCAGTGGTTCCCAAACTTTAACAACCTGTGAACCCCTTTCACTAAAATGACAAGTCTCGCGAACCCCCTCCGAAACATGAATATTTCCAGGGATTTTCTCCTTTACCTGATTATAAATGATAAAAGCAGTGATCTTGGAAATATACAATTTGTTTTTATGACATACTTATTACACACAATGTATTATTAATTATTAATCATTGCAGTATTTTTATTACATTATGAAAATGGCAACACTCTTCCAAGATCTCACTTTCGTAGCTTGTATCACTTTGAATAAGCCTGTTATAAGACAAGGCTCCTATGTTCCATCAAGGAGTATCAGATGTGAAACAGCAGGAAGGTATTTAAGAAGCCAACTCAAAGAGTTCCTCCTACATAAGCATTCAGGTCTCTTGTGCATTGTTTGCCTAGACTGCTCGTTACAGCAAATCTTAAACTTGTTCTTCATAATCATTTTAGAAACAACACTAGCTGCCTATTTAATTTTAAAAACAACAAAAAATATCCACCTCCCTTTCCATTTCTTATAAGGAGTGTTGAAGTTTAAATCTCCTCAATGTGATAGATATGCCTGCTTTGATCTGCTTAGCTCTTGGAAGTCCAGGGGCTCCAGGCTGCTGGCCCCTTGCTGCCCCGGGTCACTAGGGGCAGCTCTGGCTGCCATTAGGGAATTTTTTCCCAAGAACCCCCTGTAACATTTCATGAACCCCAGTTTGGGAACCACTGGGCTAGTGGGATTCCCTGGTAGTGTAGCTCAGGGGCTGCCAGCGACCAGAACTGGAGTGGAGGCACAGGCTCTTGGTGCAGACGCCCCCAGGCACATGATGATCCCCAGGATCCTTGGGGATTCACAGGGTTTGGTGTCAGGGCCCACAGCCTGTCCTCCCGATGGAAGGTTGGGGGAGAATGTGGGTGAGGAGGTGCTTGCGGAAATGTCCTCTCCTTGTGCTCCCTCCTCCGGGTGTTTCTGCCAGAAGGGAAAGATCCTCCCGAGAGGTCAAATGCCTAGCAGCCGAGGGTGTGTACGAATATGGGCAGCTGGCAGGCTGAGGCTCAAGGGTGAAGTCTTGACTATAACTAGGACATGCATGAGGCTTAAAGCAAGAGTCCCAGTTCATAATCTGTTTGCCACTTCATAGGCAGCCAACGTCAAGACCACAGGGTGGGTGCAATAGGCTCAGAACTGCTGCGCCCAGTTTGGATGCAAGTTGCTGCTGCCGCCTGGACTAGCCACAAGAGTCAGAGAAGCCCTGCTAAGAGGGAAGCGTCCCAGTCTCCACACCGCCTGGGCACATGGTGCTCTCCTGAGGGTATCACGGACAAGGGCAGCCTGTGCAAAGGGCACAAGTGGGAGAAATACTTTCCACATTACAAGGCTCTCCGGGAAAAGGGCACGAGCCAAAATAGCGGCTTCCCTCCCCCCCGATTCTGAACTGCACTGGCTCTCTCTGAAGTAATTGCCTCAACAAACAAGGGCACAAGGAAGGAAGAGCCTCCTCAGACCAACCGCCTCTTCCAACCTGGCATCTTCCCCTTTCCTGGGGCTGAGGCAAAGCAGGCACTGAATCGGCAGGGCCTAAGGGGCAAAGGACACAGGATCTGATCCAAAGCCCAGAGAAGCCAACAAGAGCTTTTTGTTTGATTTCAAAGGGCTTTGGATCAACCCCGTAGAGCTGTGTGGCATCAGTATGCTGCCATTGCTCTGGCTCTTCAGAAATGGTCTCACTGAGACTCCTTTGCACAACACGGGCAATCAGATCGATGCATGGGGGATGAGGCCTGCAGAGAAGGCCCGCTTTCCTTGGGGGCACGAGGCCTTGAGAGAAAAGTTTTGTATTTTAAAATTGCTTCTGTCAGATCTGAGTTCACTAGCTGTGCAAGGCCCTGTTCTTAGCTTATTCCACCTTGTGGAAAGGGCTCATCGGGTTTCTGAATAGCCGGTTTGGGCCTCAAAAAATTGCTTTATGTGGCTGAACAGAAATGCCAATAGTTTTAATTGAATGCCATCCTCATCCCCCCTAAAACCAAATCAAGTGGCAAACAAGATCCTGTTTTTCATCCTCATTCTGATATACTGAGAGAAGGATGCATGGAAGGGAATTCATATGCACGGGACCAGATTGTGCAACCTCTATTCACCTTGGTGAGCTCTCATCCCACAAGCAGACCCATTTAAGACAAGGTGACTGCCTATACGTGGTCACTGATGTGTTAAAGGTTGCACAATTGGGCCCTAACAGTGAATAGGATTTTCACTGCAGTCACCACAATAAATCTATGCACATAATGGGCCAGATCCAGTCAAAACTCTGTGACAGATGATGCCAGTGGAAATCCTGACAGAAGTCCATCGTGGCAGAAAGCCCATCAGAGTGCAAACCACAGCAACACGAAGCAACCACCATTTCCTTTCTATTAGAGCTGACCTCCTTGCTGGAAGTGGAAACATCTCCTTCCCTCTGCTGGGGTGAATCCTCATTCTGAGGTACGGGGAATTAGTTGATGCAGGAAAGTGTCTTTTACATGAATAACATTAGAGCGGTTACATTTCAGAGGAGAGTGTACGCTGAAGTCTCTGTTACCATACATCGTGTATAGTCATTTCCGCGTATGCAAAGTGGGAGCAAAATCTTGCTCTTCTGATCTGGCATCTCACACCCACTTGGTGCAAAAAATACTGGGCAATGGAGATTCAGATCCTGGCCAGGGTCAACGTACATGACAAAGTGCAGTAATATAATTAAACTTATCTTGCTCTGTATTGAAATTACTCTTTAAGTGCGTGCCACTACATTTAGGGTGGGGCCGTCAAAAGCATTCAGCTTTGGTGTGATCCGGCTCCCCCTGAAGCTGTGCCGTGCTCAGCACCACTTGAAAACCACTACTCTTGGAGAGCTATAGCTTTCCGGAAGCGTCACTATTCAAATGATTCTAAACACCTTCCGCGTGGATTCGTGTACACATCGAACCTGTGTCCGGACAATCAAAACTTCTAATTTACCCGGGAATAACCTTGGGGCCAAACCTTTCCAAATAGTCCTCGAGGAAATACATGGAAAAAGCAGGGACGACTGCGCATACCGGAAAAAGGCTGTGTAGGTCCCTTAGGAAGGACAGGGCATCCAGCCCTATTTTCCTGACAGCCAGTAGAGACCGATGCCATTCCCTGCCCACTGGGAATTGGGAGATTCTACCAAGGAATCAAAGAAATCTTCATTGTAACACAATGCTTCCTGCAGAGAGAAATGTCACAAAAACCAAGTCTGCAGAACTTTGCCGAAATCCTATATTAGGCCTTCCCCCAGACTCAGGGCTGCAGCTACTTTGGCACCTCGATTTGCTTTGATTGTTGAAGAGATGGAGGGGTCAGCACAACAGGCGGAGGGCTAAATACTCCTTTTTGTTATCCTGCTCTGCCCCCTTCGTGTACAGAAGCCAGAGAGGCAAGAGAAGAGAGACTAAAGAGGTGATGGGAAATTTTACTTTGCTCTTTGTTTTAACAAAGCATCTTTCGCCTGTTATCAAAACCTTTTTAAGCCGGGGATAAAGAAAATGGAATTTACCTGCCTCTCCTTGGGCAGTCAGCTGGTGCTCCACACACCCATGTGAAGTGTCACGGCCACTGGATCCATGGAGTTCTGAATCTTGTGTCCCTGACACAGCATTCAATCTGTTCAGCACAGATCTCATTCCTGCAGCATGCAGGGAATACAGAGACAACCCTAGAGTAAAGTGTCCACCACCAATGGTTCCTTTGCACAGTCTCACCACAGGGCAGAGTTCCTTGTGCAAATACCCTCTGCACCCTGGATGTCCAGTCCTCCAAAGTATAGTTCAAAGCTGAAACCATGAGCGTTTTCTCTTCATAACTATGTAATTGTCCTCAAGATGTTTCAGTTTTTCAACTACAGTAGAAACCTCAGTGTTACGAACACCCAAGTTACAAACTGACCAGTCAACCACACACCTCATATGGAACCGGAAGTTCACAATCAGGCAGCAGCACAGGAAAAAAAAAGCAAATGCAGTACAGTCCTGCGTTAAATGTAAACTACTAAAAATAAAGGGAAAGCAGCATTTTTCTTCTGCACAGTAAAGTTTCACAGCTGTATTAAGTCAATGTTCAGTTGTAAACTTCTGAAAGAACAACCAGAGTTTTCTTCAGAGTTACGAACAACCTCCATTCCCGAGGTGTTTGCAACGCTGAGGTTCTACTGTACGCGTCTTTTATTTAAACTGATGGAAATTCTAGACAAATTCGTCTGAAAACACCTGGAGGCTGAGCAAACCAGTGCAGCTCAAATAAGAATTGAACCGAACCTTTGCTCAGCCTCAGAAACAAAATAAACCTTTTCAAACATTTGTTTTAATGTTCACAGGTAGCTCTCCAATTCCTGGTTCTGACCAGAAGCAGAAGCAGAGTCTAGCGGTTTGGATAGATCACAAAGAGATCAGATCTGTACTTTAGAATGCTCATACACATTGACCTTTGCAGGTTGCCCATTGCTAATCCTAAAGCAGCAATTTAGTGTCAGACATGGCCCTCCCCTCCATGGCTCTAAAGGGCTGCAGGTGCACTGTAATCAATGCAGTTCTACTGCAGAGGAGGGGTAGAATCTGAGAAGCCCCCACCTCCAGTTTGCCACATGCATGCCGCATACATGTAGAAGGTCTTGCAGGGAGATCCAGAAGGAGCCAGGGACGGTGGGTCTGCTGCTCTGTAGATTCACTATCCATCATCCACCAGAGCACAGAGCACAATTTGCCACAGATTCTGCTACTTCATGTCAGAAGTCGGGGGATTCCATCTCCCCCCACTACTCCCACAAAGGCCCTGGGCCAATCCCAGTTACTTGCTATTACAGTAACGTTTCCTGTTGTTATCCGTGCTTGTCTCCTGCCACAAGACCCAGACTACAGCTCTGGAAACGGTATGAAGTTATTTGCTTAAGAAAACTGACAGTAGCCTGCAGGCTAAACTTTTGATCCACCAGTTTGCTGCCATCTTCAAACCAGCCAGGATCTGCAGACCGGCACACCCTCATACTTGTGATGGCAGATCTCCTGGAAGAGTGGGGCCTGGACAGAACTGACACTGTAGGCAAAACAAATAAGTATAGCCGGACTTCCAGCAAACTGTGCACTGGGCGAGCTGGAGTCTGGGAAACAGCTGATGTTACGTAGTCGCCAAGGCCGAAATCCAGACATCTTTACTCTCAGCAAAGACACTGAGAGGCACTGAGCAATCTCAGTTCTTACTGAAGCCAGCTGGTGTTGCAGATGCTGAGGATTTAGTCCCTTTTTCAGTAGTTCTCCCTACTTTCTGTCCCCCTCCATGGCCCTGCAAATGAAACATACTTCTTCTATCTTTGGTGGAATGGTGGAACCAGTCTGGCTCTTGTTGAAGTCAATGGAAGTTTGGGGATTTGAGCAGCATCAGACAGACTCAATCAGACTTTTACTGGACATAAGCTGCCTCTCAGCTGAAAATATTCTTTATTGTACTCAACAGTTTCAGAACAAAGAATGTTCTGCTGTCATCCCCACTGCTGCAGATCGGGAGTAACTCCATTGATAAATCAGTGCCATTGTTCCAGATTTATTCCAGTGTAACAGAGAGCAGGACTAGACCCAAAGCATGAGAGCTAATGGAACAGAATGGACCGAAAACACCGGAAGAGATGAGTGACAGGTAGCAGTCCTCAGCGAAGGGAAAAGCACAGCAGTGTTTGGCTGTTAAACTGTGGCAGGTCAAAGCCTAGGTTGCATGGCATAGTCAAAAGTCTGGCATATGACATGGGTTTTGCTTCTTTGAGGGGCATGTTGCTCACATTGCACCATGAGATGTTATGTCCCTGTTTGCATAGTGTGCATTGACCAGAGAGACTACATTGCTGGGCCATCTGTACTTTGTCATGAATAACATATTGAAGATTGCAATGTTGTTGTAGCTGTGTTGGTCCCAGGATGAGAGAGACAAGGTGGGCGAGGTAATATCTCTTATTGGAGCAACTTCTGTTGGTGAGAGAGACAAATTTTCAAGCTCCACAGAGCTCTTCTTCAGATCAGACCTGTGGAGCTCAAAAGTGTGTCCAATAAAAGATATTACCTCACCCACTGACACAGTGAAGAGTCAATTAACACTGGTAGGTTATACTTTGGGGAACTGTGGTTTTGACTCAGCAGGATTCTTCCATTTCAGCTAAAAATTATGGGCAAAATTCTACTCTGCCTGCTACACCTAGGCAGCCTCATCAGACCAACATTAAACTCACTCACACCTGAGTGAGTAACTGAGAATAACTCCATTGACTTTGATTTATAGCAATATCACCCACTGCAGAATCTGGCCCTTAGGTAGGGTCCCATCAATGGGCAACTGTGTAGGCAAAACACTGTATTTAGTAGAAATGTGAACCTGGAAATGCAAAAGGAAAAACACAGATTTACAGAAATCAAAGGACAGGATCTGATAGATGGATATGTCAGAATATAATTGATCAGGAATAACTCCCTTTATCAGGATACCTCAGAAGTTTTGCTGCATTTTTCATGTGTTGGAATCCACCGAATTTTTGCATTTATTGTTGTTAATAGTTTATATTATGGTAGCAGGGAAAGACACCACCCCACCCCAGAATCAGGGCCAAGTAGTGCTAGGCACTGTATACACACAGCTGAGGAAACACTCCCGCCCCGACAGAGTTTATAATCTATTGTAGAAGCATGGCTCTCCAAACAGGGCGGAATCAGGTGCAGCATGTTTTACTGATTCTTTTGTATGTTATTGGACATCGTCTCAAAGAACTTATTGTAATAGGGCCAAATCCTGAAGTTCTTTCTCAGTCTTTGCTCATATGATCTCTTACTGAAGTCAAGAGGGAGTTTGTCGGATTAGTAAAATCTAAGGCTGAAATGTTCAGGCGTTAGTGCCTGAAGTTATACACCTAACTCCGTATGTAGGTACCTAAATAAGTGACCTGATTTTCAGAGATGCTGAGCACCCACTGCTCTGGACTGGGCCACAGAAGAACAGCAACTTGTTGTTCTAGAGCTATCAGTCTTTCCCTCAGCCTCGCCAGGGAAAACTAAACCTGATTCAGGCTCTAGAGACACAGGAAAAATATGTAAGTCAAGAATTTACTCTAGGCAAGATTTAAAATGCCCTAGATTGGCTGGTGGGTTTATAACAAACATTCCACAAGAGGGACACCAGCTGCTTTACTTAGCTGGCATAATTCGGGGGGGGGACCCTCTTTCTTTTTGCAGTGAATATGGTCATTAAAGTTTAGCATTCAGACTTCCCTTATTAATATTTCAGTATTTTATACCAGAAAATGTGTGTACAATTGATCATTGACCTGCTTAAAAAGTCCTTGAAGATCAGAAAAGTCCAATTTTTTTCTGATACACCTAAAAACAACCGAAAGAAAAGATCCTCATGTGGGATTTTGCTGTAAAATGAGATGGAAGATAAGGTAAACAGAACAAGTCAGATTCTATTTCCAGCTACTGCAGTGTAAGTCTGGAATAACTATTGAAATCACTGGAGCGGTTGAATTTGACCCAATACATTTTTAAAGTTTAGGTATAGTGTATCACGCAACAGCTATAATCAGTATCTATCAGACCATAAGGTCAGTTGTTTTGGTGTCTATAGAATATGCTAATCAGCATCACAATAGTATTTGTCTTTTCTGTACCACCTTCTATCTGAGCATTTCAAAGATTGTTGCCAACATTAAGGGCTTTGTCTTGTGATTTTTTAGCAGGCAGAACTCCCACTGACCTCAGGGTTTGCCTGTTTAAGGACTGCAGGATTTGACGATAACTAATTAAGTCTCACAACACCCCTGAAAGTAATGTAAGTGACAGATTAAGAGCCTTCACTGAAATGCAGCTGTCCCTGGGGTGGAATGCCGCAGCTATGTAACAGCTCACCGTAACACTACAACACAGTTTAGAATAGTAAGTAAAGAAAAATATTGTGCCTATAGAGGGAAATTAGTCAAACAGAATGTCATTATCTGAACTGGAATTTGAATGGGACACCAAGGTTTTCACCTCGATCTTTACAGAAATTGCTGCAGGATCTTTAATGGCTACATGTGGTCAAGACCTTGGTTTGAAGTCTCATCTGACTGTTAAATGCTCTGGGCCACATTAATCACCGGTGTAACTCCACCAAAGCCATGGGGTTCAGGCTGGTTGGTGAGTGGGGCACGATAGAGTGGGATATAGGGAGATAGCCATGAAGGTGACATCTAACTCCATTCAGCCCTGCAAATCTATTGTAAATTAATGCTTACCCGGTTCCCCAGGGAAGAAGGTCTGGAGAAAGTATATCTCCATTGAAGTTAATGGCCCTGCACCAGCGTATACCAGTTGAAGATGCAGAACGTGATACATGCAGAAATCATGGCAGTACAACAGAGACTGCAGTAACATCAGCTTAACAAAGATTATTTTTTCTCTAATATTTTGGATCAAAAATCCTAACCGGAGCCTTGATGCCAGGCACTGTATTATGTAATGTCCCTTCTATTCCCTTCACTAATTTAAGCATTAAAATTTGTATTAACAACATAACCAATGGTAAATCCCTTTCAAGATGGTTTTTATCATTGTACACTGGCTCTCAGCCTCTCAGCAATTGCTTCAGGCCCCTATAACACCCTAAGTAGCCATTATGTAATAATGTTTCTCTCTGTTTAATTATTACCTGGCTTGATGCAATGTAATACGTTAACAATACGAATATGAAATCATCTTTAACGAACCCCAAATAACATCTCTCCTACTTACTAGGCCAAATGCTGCACATGATGATGGAATGATGAGACAAAATGTTTGTCAGATCATTCTGTAATAGCAAGTTCTTTGACAACACAGCACAAGACATAGATCAACACTTGATTATTATCTCTTTTGAAACAGGTAAAATCACTTCAAGATTGTTCTTATTTCCAAAAGGAATAATACCCAGATCTATTCTTTCATCTCTTCCAAATATGCATCAATACAGGGCACTTTTTAACTCTATGTCTAACGAATGGAAATATTTAGCGCACAACATTTGTCTAATAGACTGATTCCTATTGAAATCCATCATACATCTTTAGGTTTCCCTCCAATATATGGTTCCCAGTCACCACAGAACTAAAGCTAGACATATCCTTTCCAAAATACAACTTCAAAGAGATGATTGATATATTATTTTAAACATGGTAAAACAAATTAGCTTTGACAATATCCTACATTCAGACTCATTCACTCTCTGTCCAGACATTTCCTTTTAAAAATAACAATACAGTACAATCCTATGCTCCTAATTACTGTGGCTTCTTAAATCTCTCTCTAATTACAGAGGAATAAAATATGCACCATAGGAAGTCAGACATTTCCAGTCCTTAAATCCTATATGATTTTAAGGGATAAAACCAATAGGGTTCTGTAGAAGTTAAATAAATCTGTATAGAAATTATTCTAAGCATACTATGGAATTGAACAGAGAATTACGTCCTTCCTGCACAATTTGGAAACCACCCTATATAATTTAATAGATAGGTATATCTTCACTGTAGAATTCTGTAGCTCGATTAAAAAATACCACAGAATGATTATAATTCTCTATTGAATTCTATAGGATGTTTCCCCAGGAGAAGACAAAAGTCACTGTTTTAATTCGTACCAACTACCAATGTGTGCGTTTATTGTTTAGGACTCAATCCTTCAAGCACCTCCTGACAGGTACAGAGTAGCCTCAACTCCAGGTGTCTTCAAGGGAAGCTGAGGATGCTAGCATCTCTTGGGAGACATTCACACCTTAAAGGATTGGGCCCTTGGATAACTTAAGATCAATTTCTTCAATCAGTAGTCATTACAACAGTGTATAATACACATTTTCAAAATGGCATCTAAAACTGCCATCACCTTCAAGACTACAGTCAGTGGAATGAATTTTCAATGCATTTCAGGTATCCCTGACAAGACAGACTAGACCATAAGAATACTAAATTGCATTTTTGCAGTGCATTGCCATCTGCTGTACAAATGGAACTAAGTTTGAACTGTGTATCTGAACATGGCAAGAGAATACTGTACACCTAGAAAATGGCTGCTGGTGGGAGAAAGGCCTCAGATAGGGCTGCCAACCCTCCAGGATTGTCCTGGAGTCTCCAGGAATTAAAGATTGATCTTTAATGAAAGATTATGTCATGTGGATGAAACCTCCAGGAATATGGCCCACCAGAATTAGCAACCCTAGCTTCAGAGTAAAAAAGATAAAGTGTTTTTGGGAGGCTGGAGTTTAAATTGAATATTGTGGGAACATTCAGAAATTAGGGTTTGGTGAAAACGTTATGATTCAGATCCTCAGTGGGGGTAAATTAGCATAGCTCCATTGACTTCCATGGAGCTGTGCTGATCCTGCCCAGGATCTGGCCCTATGCATATGATCAAAACATTTGGTGTATAAGAAAAGACAAATATTGCAAGACTATTGAAAAGCTTGAAAAAACAACTTCACACTTACAAGGAGCAAAGGAATCAAACCTGCAGCTAATGTAATATGATAGCTGACTGATCTTTTCCGTCTTTCACGAAGGTAAATGGAGCCATGGAAAATGCTATGTATTTGGATGACTTGGCAGCCCAAAGAAAAAGATAGAATCTCATTTTGTCAAGAAGTGTGAAAGGGGAGGGTTGTGCAGGGACCCACCCACTTGTTACACTATCTGCTGTGTTGATGTGGATTTCTGTTTAAAGAATCTTATCCATCATTTTTCCTCACATGAGAAAGCCCCCTTCTGTGCCCAGTCTGAAAGGCTAAATTCCCCATTCAGTGCCACCAGCACAACGCCACTAAAATAAACAGGCCTGATTCTTCTCTCACTGTCAATCAGGAATAATTCCACTGAAGTTAATGGGTTAAATCCTGGCCTCAACAACTGTAGTAGGACCAACATTTCACCCAGTGGAGTTATGCTGGTATGAAACCTGTTTGAGGGAGAGGAATCAGGCCGTATGAGCCAACTCTGATCTCCTTTACACATTGACATTCCATAGTAAGTCCTCTGTAAAGTGAAGTTACTCTGGATTTGCACTGGCATGAATGAAGTCAGAAATTGGCCCAGTGTGGTTGCTGCAGGGTCACACTGATACATCGGAGAGAAGAGCTTAGCTTGACATATGGGCTGGCTCCCCCAACTTCAGCGTCATTACCATCTACTGTTCTAAATGTTTTCGTACTGCCAACAGCTTTATTTTATTTCTGGCGATCTACATAAATCATGATCTCAAAAGGCAACTAAGACTAGAAAGCAGGAAAATACACCTGGCTCGATAGAGTGAACCCACACCATGTGCCAATCAGAGCTCAATCCTCTAGTCAATGAATTTAGCTTTCTCTGCTCAGGGAGTGACTGCAAATAGATTGGGATTTCCTCCAGCTGATTTCTTATCAACTAATGTATTCACTCTCTGGATTAATCACAAGCAGCTCCCTCACTGCAAGTATTGGATTCTCGATACCTGAGCGCCGTTCATTTTGATTGATCATGTAAGTCGCGTGGTAGTGTTTCTGTTTCCTAATGGGACGAGCGTCACTCTTATATGCTTAATCAGGAGAAGGGCTTGATGGACATACTGTGGCATTTACTCTCCCAAGGAGAGGCAGCAGTTTAGGGAGAAAATGTAGATAAGCAAGATAAGGGGAATTTTAAACTTTGTCCTTTCTGAGCCATGAAAGCCTTGCCCAAGGCATCTTTCCTAAAAAAAACCTCAGGCTACTGTGAGATTTCCTGGCAGGGTGCAGAACTGTGATATAATTTTCTCTTGTCCTAGTTACACAAAGCACACATGATTCCCCTATAAATCAGGAGTTATTCCATAAACTTCAATGGAATTTCACTGTGTGAGAAGAGAACCAGGCCCAGTAATGCCACATGCATGCAGAGTCCCAGCTGTGAAAGATGCAGACAGACCTTTGAATGACTTGTCCAATTGTCTCTGTTTCAGGGAACCGGCCTGGGGTTTTGGGACCCTTACCCTTGCTGTGTCAAGCATATCAAATACACCCCCGTACTACTTCTCCAAATTCACTTTTTGTGAGCATTTCTGTGATTAAAATTTGATCACTGAAATGTTCGTAGAAAGTGAATGCAGAAGGTGTGTGAGTGCAACTGAAGCAAATTCATTCTGAACTGTTAGTGCCTCTGCCCAGGAAATGTTTTGTGGTGTTCACTAGGCTCTGATTCAAATGCTGAACAATAGAGATCCCTGCCTTGCCAGCCTTTTCAAAGTGAACGCTTTCTCTCCAGTGTAACCACTGCTCGAAACTTTAGGAGGCTGATTCTTCCCTCTGTTACAGCAGTTTTATACTGGTCAAACTCTGTTGGCTGCCGTGGAGTAACGCTGGCATAAAACTGATGTTGCGGAGTGAAGAACCAATCCTTCTGGTAACAAAACTGCAACTCCAGTGTACACAGACTTGGATTTTGCCAAGCTTGGGCCCAATCACATGAGGCAAATGAAGGGACGTTTTCAAACAAGCACCTTTGTGCTTTCTCCCACGCTGCCTCTCATGCTTTGGAGGTGCTCCCCATAAACACCCACAATGCCACTTCTTTGGTCTCCATCAGATCTCTCCTTAGAACACTCCTTTGCTGTGATGCCTACAGAAAAACCTGATAACTGCTAGGCCGCTGGTATGCTGAGGCTGTTGCCTGACATACTGATTCATATATTTTTTTAAGGCTTAAAGGCCAGAAAGAACCATCATGATCACCTAGTCTGACATCCTGCACATTGCAAGCCACAGAACCATGCACACCCACTCCAGTACGAGACCCATAACCTCCGGCTGAGTTACAGAAGTCCTCAAATCTTGATTTAAAGAATATTGTCTCATTGTTTCCTTATAATCCCCCATCAATCTGTCTGTATCCATCTGTTTTCTCTTGTCTTATTCTTAGATTGTAATCTCTTTGGGGCAGGGACTATCTGTTGGTTTTGTGTTTGTACTGGAGCTCTTAGATACTACAATAGTAATAAGGAAAGAAAGAACTGAATGCTTTCCTTCAATGTGCTAGGAATCCTTAACGCCTACTGGATGCTCATGGTCAAGCCCTTTTATGTTAAAATCCATATATCCATAAATGAGAGTATTTAGTACATTGTGAGTGCCCTAACTTCATGATGAATCCAGGTTTATGGCATGAGGCTTTCAAATTAGCCTGGCAAATGTAAAGGGACACTGCCTGGTAGCTTTGGGTCAAAATGTAAGTGTATTTATTTAACAAACAATGGATCATAGAATCATAGGGTTAGAAGGGACTGCAAGGGTCATCTAGTCTAACCCCCTGCCAAGATGCAGGTTTTGTTGTGTCTAAACCATCCAAGACAGTTGGTAACAAACGTTTTCATGAGTTTATAAAATTTTGATGACCAATGTTTTTTGGTTTGGATTTAAACATCCCCCGGCAGTACTTGCAGCCCAGACACGACAGCATCAGGCCGGTGCATGAGAACCAAAGAGGGAAACTAACTAGAAGTTGGGCTCCGTGTTTGTCGCAGAGATCACAGATTCCATGACTTTCCGCAACCTCTGTGACTTCTGAGGCGGCCAGTGTGACTGACTCCAGGACTGCCCAAGCAGCTGACTCCGGGGCTAGCTGCTCAGGTGGCCCCGGGGCCACCCACACCAGCCACTGCTGAAGCAGCTCTGCAGCCAGCTGGGGCGGCCACGCAGCCAGCCGCACCAGCCACTGCTGGAGCAGCTCTGCCAGCCACACCGGCCGCTGCTCAGGTGGCCCAGGGCAGCTGGCCCCGGGGACTGCCCAAGCAGCGGCTGGTGCGGCTGGCCCTGGGGAATGCTTGAGCAGAGCGCCTGCGGGCGGCCAGAGCATCCACTGCTCGGTGGCCCCCAGCAGTGGTCCCGGGGCGGCCAGAGCAGCCGCAGTTGGCGACCCCCGGCAGTGGTCCCCGGGAGGCCAGATGCACCCCCTAGCAGCAGCAGCCCCCCTCCCCCAGACACCGTCCAGCAGCGGTCCTCCGGGGCACCCCCCTCAGCAGTCTCACACACAGACAGACACACACACACACACACACCGCAAGATTTAGTCAGGAATATTTATAGTAAAAGTCATGGACAGGTCATGGATCATGAATTTTTGTTTATTGCCTGTGACCCGTCCATGACTTTTACTATGAATATCCCTGACTAAATTGTAACCTTAACTATAAGAAAACTATTTTCTACAATAAATTAGTTTTTTTTTTTACAGGATAGAAAAGTAAACTAATGGGACAGACAGTGACAAATAAATTAGATTTTAACATCTCAGACAATAAAAACTGTCAGAATGCTATTGGTAACACAGGCCAGGACGTTTGTTTTTAAAATATTACAGTATATGATTTTAAACCTAACCTAAGTAAAAGGAAATACATATTTCCAGAAATGAAGAAGGATAATATTTGCATATATGTTGTGGGTACAATATTATACTTGTTTCAATTATTATTTATTTAGCATTGACCATGTGCTTGGGCCTTTATGTAGGCACAAAATAAAGAGAGTCCCTGACCCAAAGAGCTTAGATGTAAAGACAAACACGAAGACATGAAATCCAGAGGGAATAACTTGGAGATTCATTGGTAAAAACATTTTTAAAAATAAAATGTGTTATTAATTTACTTCTAGTAGAAATCACATAAGAATCAATTGTTCAGGAGGAACTTGAATGAACTATTATTGTGTATTCTTTTATTGTTTCTCTGTTCATTTTACAAGGAAAATACAAAACCAATAAAAAACCAAGAGACGGGGTAGCTGCTTAAAGAAGTATGGCCCCATGCTTCGGGTGCTCAGCTGAGATTTGTGAGATGGGGGTTCAATTCCTGCTTTAGTCACAGATTTGCTGTGTGTGGCTTTGGGCTAGATTCACAATATACCTTAGGTGCCTAAATCCCAGAACCAGGCCTCATGGGGATTCACAGAGCCCTTGCTCAGCTGCCCCTGAACTCCGTAGGTGCCTTAAATTGCTCAGCACCTAAAAGTTCCCTAAGAGCCCATGCTGCCTTTGGGCACGTGCACGGCAGCCCCCTGCCAGGCATATGGACACCTAACCCCAAAGCGAGTCACGATCTGGGGAAAGATAAGTTCTCCTCCATCACTGGAGTCATCGGTGGGGTCCGATCAGTAAGTGTGCTCTAAGCTTACCTACCGACTCGGTCCCCTATAGGTGAGCTTATACACATGTCTGCGGGGGAGAGGAAGACGAAGACCTCCCTCATAACTGTTAGCCTCGGGGCTAACTGGGGTCTTCCACCTCTCAGGAGTGCCCTAACCACTGGGCCATAGGTGCCGACTTCGTGGGTCTCCAGGGCTGGAGGACCCATAGAAAACAAAATAGTGGGTGCCCAGCTCCCACGGCCAGCCTTGCCAATCAGCTCCTCCCTCTTACCCCCAGCACCTCCTGCCCACCGGTGATCAGCTGTTCAGCAGTATGGGAGGCACTGGGTGGGGGTGGTGGAGGAGTGGGGGTAGGGGGCACTCGGGGGAAGAGACAGAATGGGACGGGAAGGGGCGGGGACTTGGGGAAGAGGTGTAGTGGGGGAAGGGCCTGGGGTGGAGCATGGGTGGAGCACCCCCTGGCAAATCACAAAGTCAACACCTCTCCACTGGGCTATGGGGATATGCTGATGTGGGGCTCCCTCAATCTCTCCAGTTGAAGCTGTTCCACTCTGGATAAATAATTAAAAACTTCATTAAAGTAGGGGGACTGGATCTGGGGTCTCCCACCCCTCAGGTGAGGGCTCTAACTTCTAGGCTACAGAGTCACTCTCATGCATGCGCTCTCTGGCCCAATAATTTGTCTGTTATTCATCCACAGTCAAACAGCAGGAGACAGTCCTCAGAGCAGACTATCCCACAGCCCCATGGTTAGACCAAATCCCTGTTCCCCTGGTGGAGGGAGGACTTGAACTGGGGGTCTCCCACATCCCAGCTGATGCCCTAATCACTGAGCCAAAAGGTATGAGAGGGAGGCATGATCCTGTGCCGCTGGTCTTGCTAAATCGGCGTAGGTGCCTAACTCCAAGAGAGTGTTTGCTGCTCAGAAGTGCAAGCAGAGGGAGGTGCCTATCTCTGAGAAGGGGTGGGACTTGGCATCTCCCATTGTCTAGCTTAGGCCAGGAGCCTCCTAGCATGCTGGCTTTTGTCAATCCCATTCTGAGGCACCCATCTCTCCCCTTTCACTGTATAGGGAGCCTAGGCACCAAACTCAGGCTGTGTGAATCCAAGTGATTGCTGAGGCACCTAAGCGCTGGTGTAGTGACACTGCCTAGGTTTCTTTGTGAATCTAGCCCCTAGTCTCTCTGTGTCTCAGTTTCTTATCTGAAAAATTGGGGATAACACTTCACTACCTCCCAGGGCTGCGGTGAAGATAAAAAGACTGAGATGCTCAGTTACTATGGTAATGGGACCATACCTTAGACAGCTATCCCCGAGCGTCATTATTACAAAGCAATGCAAACATACACGGCTTTGCTCATTTTCTTAATGTTGATGCAAGCAGTGTCCCAGGCACAACTGTGAGATCTGTGCATATGAGTTATAAATGCAAGCTGAAATATGTGTTTAGTGAGGACATCACCTGAGGGCCATTAATTCAGCCAGGTAATATCAGATTTTAAGGAATTTTCCTAATTTCTCACCCATGTAAAGTATTTTCTCCATCAGAGTTGTGTTTGACAGTTCTTTCAACCTTTCTAGATAAACTGGAGGTGAGCAAGATTTCTATAGGGGATTTGAGGCTGCAGTATTTCACATATGATAGACTAAGGAAGTGTAACTGAACTGATTTCCCATGGCACAGAACAAATCATCTCATGGTAGAGAGCTCTGGAAAGGGAATTCTCCATGAGGATCCCCTCATGAAGATCACCCACATCATCTCATTGAGGGATGGAGTTTGCCCTCCCTGAAAAAAGCCACTGGGTTCATTCCCAAATCTGGCAGACACTGAGGGAAGCCAAAACCACCTGTGCAAAGGCCCTGAGTGTCCACATCAGCTCTGGTGCAAACAGTCTCCCATGGGATCTCAGTACGCTGAGACATTTCTTGGAAAAGATAATACAGGCTGGCCCTCCATCACTCCCTGGTCTGCTCACTCCTTCCCCCTGGCCTGTTGATTCTATACTCTTCCCAAGCATGGAGTGGGAATGTGTGGACAGGGCTCTATGGTTGCCGGGGAGAGACAGTATCACAGAGGAAGCCGAGCCCCCCTTCCACATAAAAGGGGGCAAATCTACATGCAGATCTAGGGGATGTGATCTGGTTCAATGTTATTTATCACTGGAACATATGTCAGCTCCATGCAATAAGATGCACTCGGAGGCTAGGAAGCTTTTTATTAAAAGCTATTTAAAAAGCAAACCAATGCTAAGAATACTTCACTACCATATACACAGCCTTTGACATCAGTGGGACTCTTTGCCTGAGTGATGGAGTAGGGCTGGTCAAAAAAATGGGAATTCTCTTCTGTGAAAAATGTTGAATGAGTCCACACAACCTCCTCCTTCCCCAGATCCCGGTCCTCCACACAGCCCCCTCTCCCCCAGCCCACTGAGCCCACGGTCCTGAACGTAGAGTAGATAGGTGGTGTGGCTGCAGTATATGCACTAAGCACTCATCCAAGGGGAGCAGTTTAATAGTTGGAAATGAACATTGCATGAGCAGGATTGAAAATCAATATGGATATCGGTAATAAAATAATACAGTTAATCTAGTGAAGCATTGTTTGTCAATGCTGAATATAATCAGTCTAATGTGTACAGACAACAGGACAAGTTCTAACCCTCAATTAAGCCTGGGGAAGCACAAGGAGTTACAGGTGTAGCTAAAGGCAGGATTTGGCCCAATGTCGATAGAGGATGACAAAAGTTGAGGGAATTCCAAAGGAAGGAAAATAATAACAGGCCAAATACTGCTGATTTTGTCACTCAAAACTCCCAGTGACATTAATGGGAGGCCAAATTCTTCTCCCTTTGAAATCTGAGAAGTCCCACTGAAGTCAATACGGTTGCAGCTGAACATGTCCCTGGGATTTTTTGCACGTGCAGGAATTGCAGGATTTGATCCAAGACTGGTAATCTAATAACAAAATGCATAGCACTTTCCAGCCAAAGATCCCAAAGCACTAGAGACATTTTACAAACTCTCTACAAAGATACATCTATCCATTAATAAAATACAGCCACCTCTAAGGCAGCCTCTTTTACAGTGCACACCAACACTACAGAACAGCTAAGGGCAGTTTGTGGAGAATAGTACTATCCAATGAAGTCTGCCCAGCAAGGGCAGTTTCGGTAGGCAGAATGTAACCCGACAGAGCAGTTTCAAGTGGGATCTTTAATCACCAGGTTTGATGTCATCTAAAAATAGCATCTCTTGCAGCACCGTGCCCCCCTATGAAGTGCTGGATTGGACTCAGAGGGAAGTAAGCCCAGTTTCTGGGGTTGATGCTTATACAGCAGTGCATCCTGGGACCTGCTGCAGTAGGAATGGATTTATCGGATTTAGGGGTGGGGCTGAGGGTTACAGTTCCCCAGAGCTCAGGGCTGGAGGATGCCTTGTAACATAGTGTATGGGGCAGTGCATCCCAGAGCTTTGAGGCTGGCAAGCAGTGTGACCTTGGGCATCCCTTAGTTACCCTTCTGCAAACAGGGATAATAATACTTCTCTACCTTGCAGGGAAGTAGTGAGGATATTTACATTAACCACTGTGAGGCACTCAGTTACTACCTTAATGGGGGCCATATAAGAACCTAAGATAGATACATAGATAGGCAGATTGATTTGTGGGCAGTGGGCTTGGGCTTATGTGGTCCCACATGCGTCTCTGGAGCTATTTGGGGAATATCTGCGGGCTCAGAGTTGTGTGGAAGGCTGACGGAGCAATGAATTCCTAGGGTGCTCAGCTAAGGCGCAAAGTATAGCTGGGGCTTAGAGCTAGAAACGGTGGATTGATTTAAATCACAGATTTTAATTCTGATTTAAATCAGCTAGTGGGGAACCTTAATTTAAATCATTGATTTTAATCATGTTTTCCATCTGTACTAGTTATTTTGCTAAAGAATGATTATTACCAACCAACTAAAAGCAATCGTTAAAACATGTTGATTTGCAACTAAATAGAGCCTCTGCACTAAATTTGGTACTTTTTTGCTAACCAGGAAGATATACTATATCTATACATATTTATTTAAGCGATTATGTGGCATTTATTCAGATTCTTAATGTTTAAATTTTTATTATTTTAGAACATTTCTTATTTACTAGATGATCATTAATTTGTTACTTGCAATTTGTATCAAGTTCTGGTTGGATGCCAATTCAAATTAAATTAAAATATGCAAAACCAGCATTTTAATTGTTTTAATTATTAAATAGAACTACCTTAGACAGGCTGAAAACATAAGGAAAAAATAAGTTTAGCAAAAAGTTTATCAAAACATGTTTTGCAATTAAAAATAACTTATTTATTAAACAAAGGAAGTGTCTGTCATTAGGGAATTGAACTGATTGTTTCTGGTCACTATGTCCTTCTAGATTTTAGAATTAGTAGATCTGGTCGTCTCACCGCAAATTTTTATTATTTATGGTTTGGATGAGGAAAACAAGCTTTCCTGCTTTTTCAACTCCTAATTGATTTTTTAACTGTGAATGAATTAGTTATTGAACTGATCTAGTTGAATAAACTGAAGTTAAGAAAGAATGAATTCCTAGGGTGAATGAATTCTGCACCTGCAGAAGAGGCTACTACTGTGAAAAGCTAGTTAAGCACATCAACAGACTCTGGTTCCAAGTGGCTAGCCAGTGACTTCCACCAGTTGAGGGGTTAGACTTTCTTTAAAACTTGACAGCAAACATATACTGCTTAATATCATGTTTTGTATTTAACTGAGATTTGAGTAGATTATAATGAGTTTAGGATTTAGCATTGGTTGTCAAGTTCAAATAGGTTTATTCTTTAAAAATAAACCTGTATTTAATTTATTTTGCTTTAAATCCGCTAAAAAAGATTACCCCTTGCTATCCACCCTGGCTGGAAAGGGGAGGTTGAGGCACTGCGCCCCCTCTCGGGAGGGGAGGGAGTTGCTTGTGCGGCTGTGCCGGACAGAGGGGATGGAGTGAGAGCAGCAGGAGGGGGAGGCATAGTTACAGCCCCAGCCCCTCATGCTGAACTCCAGCCACTTCTGTGTGGGGTAATAGAACAGAAAGGTTGGGAGCCCCTGGCTGACTACTGGCTAAGCCCAAAGGGAAGTGATCCCCTCCTGCCCCCCACAGTCACCAACTCCGCTGCCTCTACCCCACCCAGGGGAGGAGTCGGCAGCCCCCGCCCCCATTTACAGGGGAGGAGGAATTTCTTTTGCTCCAGGAATGGGTGTGTGTGTGGGGGGGGGGGGTGGTTTGCCGGTAGGGTGACCAGACAGTAAATGTGAAAAATCAGGACGAGGGGTGGGGGGTAATAGGAGCCTATATAAGAAAAAAACCCCAAAATCGGGACTGTCCCTATAAGATCGGGACATCTGGTCACCCTAGTTGACGGAGACCCAGACTGAACCCCCCAGCCCTTGGCACCCGCAGTGGAGTGAGGAAGCGAAGCCCCGCCCTGCCCCCCACCAATCCGGGAGCTGGCACCAGAGTTTTGTACCCCAGAGACTCAATGGGAATGGGGGGTGACTGTGCAAAGCCGGGGACTAAGCTGCGGATTGCTCCGATCCCAGCCCCTGCAGGCTGCGATTATTTGCATGCATGTGTCAGGAGCCGGGCCTCCTCTGGCAGGAGACTATTTCCAGCCCCGGGTATTTACCTCTGTGTTTTGATCTGTCAGTTACACCGCGCGTGCAGCCGGCGCCTGTTTGTACCGGCTCGGGAAGAAAGCATTACCTGGGGCGCGCGCTTGCCTGTTTCGCTGCTCTCCTTTCGATTTGTGGTGTTGTTTGCTTGTTTCCCGCCCCATGGCTTGGCGTTATAAACAGCCTCGGGGAGCCAGGCTGGCGGCGGGGAAGTGGCTGGGGTGGAGCTGCGGGACTCAGATCTACAGGCAACTTTTGACGCGCCGTCTCCTTGGACGTGTGAGAGTTGTGGGTGTCGGGGGAGGAAGGGATCCCCTGCTGCTCCGTGGCTTTTGGTGCCAGGGGTGTTGAGCTGCTGCTGGCAAGCTGTTGGGTCACCTTTCCGACAAGTTGTTTGCAAGACCCGAAAGTAGCGGTGGAGAACACGGGTGGGGAAACTCCTGTCCCACTGCATCAACACTGCCATGCTCTCCCACCCTGCACCTTGTAAAGACTATTTCTCTGTAAACCAAACACTAATTAGCCACAAGTTCTTCCAATGGCCATAATCTCCGTTCACATAGTCCCCCCTTTCCTAAAAATTAAACCGAATGATAGAGATGGACAGTTGTTATGCACTAATGTCCTTATCACTCCAACAATTAAAAATCAAAACAAATACACCCCCTCTCCCCACCTCCACAACAGAGCAGAAACAAACATAGCAGGAAGAATGAAACAGAAATAACCAGGACAGGTGACAAATTATCAGAACATAAGAAGGGCCATACTGGGTCAGACCAAAGGTCCATCTAGCCCAGTATCCTGTCTTCCAACAGTGGCCAATGCCAGGTGCCTCAGAGGGAATGAACAGAACAGGTAATCATCAAGTGATCCATCCCTTGTTGCCCATTCCCAGCTTCTGGCAAACAGAGACCAGGGACACCATCCCTGCCCATCCTGGCTAACAGCCATTGATGGACCTATCCTCCATGGATTTATCTAGTTCTTTTTTGACCCTTCTTATAGTCTTGGCCGTCACAACATCCTCTGGCAAGGAGTTCCACAGGTTGACTGTGCATTGTGTGAATAAATGCTTCCTTTTGTTTGTTTTAACCCTGCTGCCTATTAATTTTATTTGGTGACCACTAGTTCTTGTGTTATGAGACATTGATAAAAGACACCAGTTTTATAACTATTAAAAATCCTCTCTGCAGAGAATGGTGCGCTGAGTCTACTGGGTTTTGTTGTTTTTTTTTTAACCTGGGAGGGTCCTTTGCATTATGACAGGCACAACCACAAAACCACAGCACTTGGATCCATCTAGACTGCAATGACCTACCTGATCGCGGTGTTAAGCGATCAGAACTTGAGAGCATCTATCCGCCTCCCAGCGCAAACAGCCTCCCGGCGGGGCACACTCCGCAAGAGAGTGAAAATCGCGCCCCGTGGTTGCTGTTGCTACGTGGCACAGGAGAGTAACAAAAGGTGCAATGTTCTGCTGCGCGGATTTGGGGTCACCCCCTGATAACAAACAGGGGGGCAAGGGTGGGGCTCAGCCCCGCCCCAGAGGTCAGAGCCTGCTGGGGTGCGCTGCACCTGTCTGTCAAAGACGCCCCTCCACGCGGCAGCGTGGGGCTTCTCGAGTGGGATCTGCCTCTGTGCTGGAGGCCACGCTTACCTCGTCTGGCCGGTGCCGCCGGCGCTGGGGCGAGGTGCCGGCGGCGGCGGCGGCTACGCATTAAGCAACTCGCCTTCGCCCTGCTGACCCTGGGCCAGCTTTGCGGAGCAGAGCCGCAAAGGGCGCATCTCTGCTGCTGATCAGCCGGGGCCCTGCACGGGTCCGCGAGTGGGAAGTGAAGCCTCGGGGCCGGGGCAGCCAGCCGGCTCCGTGCAGCCAACACGGAGCTCCCCGCCCCGGGGCCTGGGCACACGGCAGGCAGCATAGCTGAGCCGCGCCCCAAGGAAACACACCGCCCGCCGGCCCCTCTGACACGGGCTGTGTGAGAGACACCGTGCAGGTGTGTGAGTCAGAGCAGACACCGGGTGTGTGTGTTGTTATACCTGGCGCTGCGAGTGAGAGCAAGACAAAGTGTGTGTGTGTGTGTGAGAGAGAGAGAGAGAGAGAGAGAGTGTGAAATCGTGGACACAAAATGCACCCAGACGTTGCCACACTCACATCATTATTTCCCTTCATTTGTGTCGTTCCCTGATTATCAGCCTAGGACACACGATCTCCCCTAAAATACAGCCCCGGGGATGTAACACACAGAAGCCGGCTCCGGGACCACCCGGGCAGCACATATGTTAGGGGAGAAAGTCCCTTCGCCGGGGGCGGGGTGCCCGGTAGGAAGGAGGTGACACGATCCTGGGCCATACATCACACAGCGAGGCGCTAAGCAAATCAACCCCTGTCCCTGACACATCCCAGAGAGACGCGTCCACACCTACCCGCGCCCTAAGGGCAGCCGCCTGGGATGAACTCCTGGGAGAGGAGTGTCCAGGAATCCCCGAGGGACGCTGGGGCGGGGGGGCCCCCGGCCGGCCCCTTTACTCTGGGTGGGAGCCGCTAGGAAGGGATGAAAAGGCAGGTTTGGTTTGCGCACAGACCAGCGGGCCAGGTGCCGGCGTGCGGAGCTGTCAGTTTCAGGGGGTGCTTTGCTTTGGCGCCGTTTTCCACTGACCTTAATTAGGCCAATTACATCAGCAAAATAGACGAAGTTAAAGACTCCGGAACTAATAAGGTTTGTAGCTCTGAGGCAGCCTTGGCCCGGTTCAAGGACTGGGGGAGGAGAAGGAGCCAGGTAGAGTCACAACAGAGTTTAACCCTGGGTTTGGTCTCATCCGCTCCGCTGTAAAATTAAAAGACCCCCACCTCGAAGCCCTGCCCTGGGACGGATCAGGCTCTTCCCGCAGCTCCGAGAGGGGCTTCCATGCCCCCTCACTTAGTACTGTACATTTGCTCTCTGTCTCTGCCCCTCTCTTTCTGTGGAAGAAAATGGAAGTTGCCTTTTGTCTGGCAGGGGTCAGACAGAGCCGTTTTGTTCGATAAAGCTTTAACGCTTTGTGAACACGCAGAAAAGCGAACCCAGGGCCCTTTGACAATCTCCATTGTTTTGCAACTAAAAAAAAAAAAAGCCCAGGCTGGTTCGATTTAAAACACCAAGTTCATGGCATTTCAAAGAGAGATGATACACAGCCTACGGATTTGTTAGAAATAAATAATGAAATGAAATGCCAGGCAGAAGTATTACAGACGTTGCTCTTAGGGAGTGGGGGTGATCATGGTATTTTGCCATCTGGTTGTTATTTGAAAAGGTTTGTCTCTGTCTCCAGTGAAATATCTGATCGTGGTGTACACCCCAACTCTCAGACATTTTTTTTTTGGGGGGGGGGCTGGAAAAGGGGAAGGTGTGAAAAGATGAAAGATATAAGCAATACCTTGCCTTAATGGCATAAATGGTCCGCAAAATTCATAAGCAATGCAATGCACCAGTTGCCAAGCCAGACTTAGAGACGTGTATATATATAATCGCCTCCCAAATAGTTTATTTAAGCAACAAAATAAAATAAAAAAGGATCCTGAAAGAATCTTATCAGCTGGTGTGAAGGGTATTTAATGGACTATTTCATTTATTTAACGTGCGATTGCCCAAATAAATAACGCTGGGAGGAAAGTAGGAGTCAGGAAATTGAATGTGGTTTTGTCTCCAGTGAAGTTTCCCTTGAGTGGTTTCATTTGGAATCTGTCTAGCCTTGCAGCCTGTATAACTTCTAAGGCGTCCAGTTTGCACCGACATTGCCCTAGGAACAGATCCCAGCTTCTCTACCTCTGGCGAAAGGAAAAGCGCAAACAATGTATTTGTCACGTAAAACGCCCGCCAGAAGAACAAAATACTGTCATTTCACAGTCATTAGAATGCATGGAGAAAATAGGATTAGGCCAAAATATAAGCAAGGTAAGTAGGATTAATGGCTAGGTTAAATAATGCGTGTCATTCTTTACCTTTATTTTAAATATTGTTTCTGCCTGGTTGTGTTATTTGTCAGACAGTGTTTGTTGGGCCCAAGAGGTGCACGATTAGATAAGATTTTTTGTGTGGAATTTGAAACGTATATAACCTTGCAAAAACGACTTCTACCACTGTAATGCGTAATAACCTATTAGATGAAGAAAAACTAGGCTTCGGTTCTCCCGGCCTTTGTTAACGCCTCTTGCCCCCTGGCGTTCTCTCGGTGTAAGGACAGGAAGAGCAGTAACCAACAAAATAAAGAAATGAACCACGCTTTTTCAGCTGCGATTTCCTTTTTTAAACAAAAACCAAAAAAACCAAAACAAAAGTTGGCTTTAAAAAACCTCTAAAACCAACCCCGGCTCCATTAAAAAAAAACCCGAAGAGTTTAAGCATAGTTAACTAACGTATTATCTGGGTGAAAAAGGCAACAAAGTACGAGTTTGGTTACTATGAAAGGAATGTATTTATTTGGCCTTTTTATTGTCGTCTTGCCCAGGTTCTCGGCTTCAGCAGACAGCGTATACCGTTGTCTTGAACAAATCGTTTTCCGTAAGGGAAATTTAAACAACGGTTTATAATGAACAAGCAAGACTCGAAAAAGTTGAAGCCTTACGTAGCAGGAGTAACTGGGCTTTAAAGTCAAGTTTTTCAAGATCTACGAGAAACTAGAATATTACGTCACATGAAATTTACACACTAATAAAATAGTGTCAAGAGAAAAATCAACAATAATAACTGACGCAGCTAAACTACTCACTTAAATAAGTCACGTAGCATTGGTAATCTTTTCTAAAACACTATTTAGTACTGGTCACTGGAAGCTTGTTTTAGGTTGCAGGTAAAACCTGGTGTGCTTGTGTGAACCCTGCTGTAACCTCAGTGCATTGTTGTGATATCAGCCCTGTTAACAAATTGACTTGAAATTTTACAAGGTAGATTGTCAGATAGAAAAAATGTGGCAGGGAAAAAGATAAATTAACAACAATGACTTGTATGTAAGTTAGAGTGTACATTGCATGATTTAAATGCAAACAAGATTGCTTCGAAGCCGATCAGAGGAATGTGGTGTGAGCTGCAGATTGTTTTGTATTTACTTTCTACCATTTAATTGTTGTCTAAATGTGCTTATTCGGTTTGTGCGGCTGTGCATTGCCTGGTGTATCTCGTGCACTGTCGTTGGTGGGCCCCTTTGTAATGAGCTTAGTGGAAACTAATCAGGGCCAAGGAAAGAAAAGTCCTTTCCATTTGGATTTTACCTGGCACGACCTATAGAAGTCAAGCAAGGTGATGCCTCTTTTTCTTAGCCCACCAACTCTTGCTGATTTCATTTTTATAACTGACTTAGTTTGCAAACTCACGCTTGATCGCTTCTTGTAAAAATAAATCAATAATCTCTTGGCACAATGCTGGGGATTTGTATTATTACACCTGGTCCTTCACCCACCTCCCTGCTCTGCCTGGGGGTGAGCAAATCTGGGCTCACCCCCAGGCAGACTTTAGTCCATTGGCCTGCACTGCTTGCCTGGCATTTTAATTTGATTTTAAAGTTTTACATCTCTTCAGGCAGGGTTTGGAGAAAGGGCTCGCATCTCTCTGGTCCACTTTCCAGAGATACCTGTATCTTTAAGCCGGAAAATCCTCGAGGAGCTTTAGCTTCAGTCACGTCTCTGCTATCTGGCTCCAAGTTCAATACTATTTGTGACATTTTAATTTTCTCTGCTCTCAGCTTCTATATCCCTGGGAGTTTGCACATGGCAGGAGCCGGGGCAAGTATCAGAGCTGGCTGTGGTCAATCCGGCCTGGCCGGATATTTGTCTGCCAGTCCATCTAGGGGCCAGTGATTGACGTGTGTCGCTATCGCAGCCGCAGCTAACAGTCACAATACCTGAGCCTAGTGTTACATGTGCGAATACCTGACAGGTCTCAGCTACTGGTGGAGAACTGAGATGGGCTGGGTAGAGTTCTTAAAAACGGTGGGGTAAAGCAGAAATCATGAAGAGTGATCATTTCGTTATACAATATACCTACCTATGAACACTAAAATAAACACGACAAACGAATCTATGTATCTGTCTGTCTGTCATGACACTGGCTCCTAATTGCGATAGTTGAATATAACTCACATACAAATCCATGTACATCGATCTGCACATGTTAAAATGAACATATCTGCCTAGATATGCACTACGTATATGCACGCCCATCCTGCACGCCAACACGGACACCCAGGCTCATCGGAATCGCAAGGTGATGATGTGCTTATGTGCTGATGTGCATTATTATACGGGACATTTTCAGTCCTCTCCCTCGGTTTGTGGAAGACACTATCCTGTTTTTTCTCTTTCTCTTTTTTAAACACAAGAATTGAGATTCCCAACCTCAATCAGGTTCTGCTAGGCCCAGAGTCCAGTCGGCCTGTCGCACCCCCAGCTATGAGTTATTGGCCTGGAAACTGATATTACTAGAACAAAGAAAGGAACAGAGAATAATCCTTTCTGCGATTCGAATCCCGACTAATCCGATTCCAGTAGGGCTGGTCAGCAGATGGACAGGGCTAAGAAAACAAGAGCAGATTTCATTATTCTTTTACCGATCGGATTTTTTTTAAAAAAACCCAAACCTTCAGAGTTACAAGTGAAAAAAATGGCAGGAAACATGGGTCAAAATGATAAATATTGTTCAGCAATAAAAATAACCTCTTTATTTAGATTTCCCTAAAACCAAACGGTTTTTAAAACCCTGAACAGGAACCATCATTTTGACCCAATAAGTGAGTCTACAGAGGCGTGTTTGGTTTCGAAAGCACTTTACACTTTCAGGCGGCTGAAACGGGAAAAGGACAAACATGGGGCTTGTAAAATTCGCCCAGAAGGGAAGGAATGTGACTCCTCGCATCCCTTTTTGTGTTATTTTTGCGCGGGCAGCCTGGCTGTGGGTTTGTACGTGACTCTAACTGGATTCTAGCAAGATTGTCAGTGTCCTTGGCGGAGAGAAAAATGATCAGTGGGGATTACGATCAATGCGTGTCTATGGAATAAGAACGAGTCAATCTAGCAAAAGTCACAATCAAGCAGCGGTGAGGGCAGATAATGTGCCCTTCTCTGCCGAGCAAGGGTTTTATCGCTCGCCCTTGCCCGGGCATAACGCTTCCTTGGCGAACAAAACCCCCGTGCGCCTCGGCGTCTCACGCTCCTTTCCTTCGTACCCCGATTAAACGACGATGAAACACAACATTCGCTAACAACTTCAGCTGTTGTGTGTTTTAAACACGGTCGCTGAGATGCTTAAAGAACAAGTCACCCTTTGACAAAGTTACATACAGATCAGCTATTGTCCTTTATGGATCCCCTACGTATTGTAGAAAGGAATAGATTCAAACTCTTTTTTCCAAAATTGCATTCAAACCAGTTCCCTGGGCTAGTATATACTGGGGTTAATTCATTGAATATGCATTGTAAAAGTTTAACAGCAGTTGCAGCCAGGGGTTCAAAATTGCAAAGTTAAATATTTGTTTTTAATTTTCTGGCTCAAAAATTTTAACTAACAGGCATGATTTCTCCTGCTCTAATGTGCTTGCATAAATGGGTTTGTTATTACTACTTTCCTGCTGAAACAACATTTGCTTCCCATCCGGACACATCATGTTTGAAATGCTGGCAGGCAGGAGAAATCTCCCATCTAATATGTAAAAAATGAAATGAACTTGCTTCGCAGTCGAAAAAGCTTGGTTCAGCGATTTATATAGGCAGTTAGAAAAATTAACAAAACATGGCACTCCTATTAGTTTTTAATTAGATTTTCTGATTGTAGACATGTTTAAAGGACGAGATTGTATGTTTATAGAGCGAGATTTCCTCAAGGGTCTATTTGATTAAACATATTTACAATAACTCTGACGTTTAAACATTGTCACATTTTTAGGAATGGCTAATGAAAGAATATTTTTAAGATTCAAAAAAGTTACAAAGAATAGTGCATTTCAATTTACCATTAGGTACCATACACTACTAGAACGATAAATATAGATCAACTCCTATATAGTTAAACAAATGATTTGTCTTCAGTACAGATCAGTTATGTAAGGTAAATTACTGAGAATGGTATACGGAACAGATTTTTTGTTGGTTTGTTTTACGTTAGGAAACAGATTATATTTTCAATGAATTAAATAAAGCCACAATATACGAAAGAATAAATAATGATGTTAGTAAACGAGTGGAAGTTATAAGAGGTCAAAATAATGTATATCCAGACGATCTGATCCACTAATAATTAACTGTAATACTCTGAGTATTGAAGTTAATACTTTCTTACATTGTATTTAGCTGAAAACGAAATACATTCATTTTTAAACTGTTTCCTGGAACAGTTTAATATAACCCTTTGGCTATAGCTCTTAGCGTGGCTCAAGGTGCTGACTCCCCATTCTCAGTCTGTGCATTGCAACATTGAGGGGTATCATGCCGTGGGCACAAGAAGTGCATGCGCTGTGTTCTGGGAGTAAGCCACTAGCAAAGTCAAACTACAGGTAGCTACAGCATCAGTCGTCTGAATTTTTCCTGAGTTGCCTTCAGCCTATCAAGGTTCTCATGGAAGGTGAAGTACAGACTCTGATCTGTTCTAAACGTTTCACAACACAGCTGATTCCCTACATTCAACTGAGATGCTAGAAATAAACCATTTTACCCCCAAACCCAGTACTGAACACAAGTTGTTTGTGGGGAGGGCGGTTTTTATCTTCCCAGTATCTCACGTTGCTCTAGGTCCGGAGGCAGGGTAGGAAGAACAGATGGCCGTGTACAGTTAACTTTCTACTTATATTGTCTAGACACATGCCACTTTCCCCTGCAATGTGTAGAAACAGATCCTTGGACGTGTGGAAGGATATTTACACACCTAATAAACTGGCGGTCCAAGTCGCCTGGTTGAACAGACCTTGTCATGTTTCTTTTCGTTATGGGTTCACCCTGTAAATGAAATGACAAGTCTTGATGTTTCCAGTGTCATTGGGTTTTCTTTATTTATTTTCACAAAAAGAAAACGTTTTTTACTGGCCAGGCACTTCCCTGGGGTGTCATTGACTAGTCTGATGCTGGATGTTTGGGTTAAGCAAATGGTGAAATAAACTGCGAAAGAAACAACGGAGGCATTACAAATTCTGGTTGATTAAAGCCCACAGAATAGATCAGAACAAGAAAGTCTGAGTCAGGTAATGAGCAGGTGTATATTGAGGAACAAGTCTGATACTATTTGGCAACCTATCCGTCATCTAACGCCAGTTTTTCTATTCCATTAAGAGCTGACGGTGTGCTTTGTGCATACCTTTCTGGACAGGATTAAACCCAAACACCTGATCTTTAAATAAAGAGGGATCTCGTTTCTATGCATTATCTTAACTATCGCAACAACACAGAATATTTCGCGAAGTATTCCGCTACAACGCCTACGTTCTTCACAGCTCCTCTGGCAACCCTGCTGGTTTCGCATCTTTAGAAGCGGGTTCAACTCCGACCAGCGAACGTGTTCGTTTTTCAATTCGCTGACTCTTCTGCACCACAAGGGAGCCTTTTCAATCGCCCTTCCGGCGATTTCATTGCGAACAAAATACGGGCTCTATGGCACCGTAGACGAATATGCTGTTCGAGTTGGGGTCTCCCGTAGCCCAGGGTGTGTTATTAGAAATAGGATTCGTATTTCCCAGTGTTTGTTTAAAAACATGCACACCCAGGAAATGAAAAGGACGATTTCTTTATTACCCCACACGTTACGATGACCTTTGGGGGAGAGGGGAGCAAAACAATATTGATTAGCTCCCCCCCCCCCAATACTCCTCTTTCCGGTCTCACACTCTCATATTTCACTGTGCAAAATGAACCATTAGTGGACGCTATTGATTGAACATTGTGATGGATTCCTCGCCCCATTCACATGTCCCTGTGTAATGAATTCATCCATTTAAAAACATTACAAGGAATATTGGAGATTGACTGAGAGAGGAAGTGACACTTGACCCTCAGATCCCGCACCCCAGAGGGGGGAAGCCCGCTTTCAAAATAGCAGTCCCCGCCCTGCTGGGAGGCGGCAAGCCTGGGCTGCAAGCAGGGTTTCTCGGTCTCGCTCCCTTTCCCTCCCCTTCTCCCAGCAGCGTTGCAGTCAAAGCCAGTGAATCGGCAAAGAGCAGCAGCCAGAGACGAGAACCACGGTAACAACAACAAGGCATAACAACAACAACCGCCGCCGCCCCTCCCCCCTCGCCACCCAAACAAACGCCTGGCTCCGGGGAAGGCAGCAGGACATGGGCTGGTGTCAAGTCGGCGAGAACTTAGTGCCCCCCCCCCCCCCGCTGACACACGTGTGTGTGTGTGTGTGTGGGGGTGCTCGATTGTTTCAGCGCTGTCCCTCCTAGCACAAACACATCCGCGATGACCTCGCCAGAACCAGACTTTAACCCAGCCCCTGGTAGCTCTCCATTTAAACGCTTCTCCCGTTGCAGAAAGACGGCTGGCTTGGCAAAGTCCTTCCCGTGAAAATGAATTCACTCTTCCACCTTCCCACCTGGGACACTATTCTCTGGCTCTTCTGTTCAGCGAGGGGCTCCACACCCAGCTGATCTGTATGTGTGTGTCATTAACAGCTCACTCCCCCAGCCTGAGAGTGCTCAGGAATAAAGCGGCTCCCAAGGATTTGAATCAATCCAACGGTCATAAAAGCTTTGTAAGAATATTAAAGCTAATATGAGTTTAGGATGCAAAATTCATTAGTGGGAAATTACAGGAATGTCAAAATTTTGCTTCCTAAATCCCCAGGTCTAAAATCCCCAATTACTTTTATTTCCGAGGTGGATAATTTCAGTAATCTCCTCACTATAGACAAGAGTTTTCTTTATAGACGAATAAAAACTCAATCAGAAAATACATTCCCCTTTTTGTCTTGCCTATTAGATATAATTTAACATAAAACGCCTGTTATAATTACTGATTATACAACAAGGGGTCCCTTGTTTTTGCGAGCAACTAACAGGATTATCTAACAAGTGCTAGATTTCAAATTAACCATAAACATTACAATTTGAAATTCATTTAGCTTCCCATGTATTATATTAAAAACCTTAAACAAATGAATTTGTGGCTACAGAGGATGGAAAGGCTCCTGAGAAATTGTTACCGCTTTACACACACACACACTCACACACACTTTGCTATTCCAAGTTCCATCTCTGGGAAGTTGGAATATTAGTTCTACATAATACAGTTTCAGAATTCACAGAGTCATCGCACTTAGGGACAGAAAAGTTTCCTCATTTTATAAGAAAGGTTCAACAAAAAGAAAAAGTTGCCCCAGGAGTATGTGTAAATATCTTTTTCATAAGACAATACTAAAGAGTGGGATTGTGTGGCGGAAAATTGATAAGCCCTATTGAATTGGGATTGAGAAACAGACTTCGTGCTACAAGGAATAGTTTCCCAAAGCTGAAATGATAGAAACTGAGATATGAACAGCCCTCGCTTGGCATCATATTGGAAGAAATGAAAAACACATTAAAGCATTCAGAACAAAACCAAATGGGACAAAGCCCTGGTAGGTTCTAATCTGGTTTGTTCTTATTAACCACCTGTATTTGTGTTTGTAGCAATAATTTAGCAGGCCAACATGGATTTTGGTGAGGGGTTGTTGTTTGTGTGTTTGTTTGTTTGTCTTTAAAAGTCAATTGCAACCTTGGAGGCTCCAAGCTGGAGTTTCGTGGCATTTTTTTAAGCCAATCAACAATGAGCGGTGTTAGGATACGTTTTAATGGCTTGCCACTCTGCAAACCAGTTTGCAGTTCTTTATTATTCAAATAAAGGAGTGAATGGGCAGAAAGAAGAGCGATACCCGGGTCTAATTATACCCAGGGAGAAGTTACAGGGCAATTTTGAAAGTGCAGACTCCTCACCATCCATTGTTAGCCATTCTACACGTCTCCCCGAGGCTGGTTGCTATTGCATTATTTAGGAACATTACATTTCGTTTCAGAATGTTTTGTATTTTAAATGACAAACCAAAAACTGCATGCACTCCCTCCCTGCGAGTTTCTTCTCCCCAAATCAAGCCGGTTCTAAAATTGCTACAGTCAGTAGGTTCTAATGCTCCATTCCCTCCTTTCTCCAGCAGGGGACGGACTCGAGTTGTTTGGGTGGCTAGAGGAAGCCGGCTCAGCCCAGCCCAGGACAAAGGGGGAATGACGCACGAGTGGCAGGTTGGCTTAGTGCTCTGGTACCCAGTGCTCTGGCACCCAGTTCGTGTTTCCAGTACAAGGAAAGAGAACAGACGGGCTAAGGACCAGGCTCCATCGTCTGCTGGCATCTGATGTGTAAACAAGCAACCGAGCTCTGGTTTGTCCCCAATCCCTCGCTCTCATGTGTTGCATCCCTCTAGATTTCTGCAAACGCCGGGTCCCGTAAACAGCGGGAAGAAATGCCACGGTCAACGCCCGGAGTGCGCGTTTATTTATAGATTGCAATCCAGCTAACTCGACAGCAGGAGGTGAAGTGGCGTGTATGCCTGTGGAGCGCGTATAATATCTGCAAGAGAAGGGAGCCGGTTCTGTCCTCAATAACACTGGTTTAATTCCGTAGTCACTCCGGATTTACACCCATGTCACGGAGCTGGGAATCGGATCAGTGGTTATTGTGGAGAGTCGACCTGGCAAAGCATTCAGAGCTGGGGACTGTCGTGTTAGTACAATCCTGATTCAGCAGAGCAGGTTTCTGACCATGTTAGGAAGACTAAAAGGAAATGGAGTATTAGAAAATTCTATTCGAGCTGAGTTTATGAATGGTAATTGGAACAGGGACATCCCCTACATACAATCTTTTCCCCACAAACGATGGTTTAAAATACTATTCAAAATAAGGAAATTGCTTAGAAAAAGACCGTCGATATTTTCCACTGAAAGGGGGGACAGATCCCCACTACAACCAGACACGAGGACTCGGAGAGAACAACCCCACGTCCTTGCAAAAGGGAGCGTTTTAAAGAACGCCGGTCCCGATACGGCGGAGCGCCTGAGTCTCCTCTGCAGCGTTTCCACGGGCTCACACCCACAAATCGGAGCGTGGCGTGAGCTGGGGAGAAAAATCCCGGCTTTTTATTGCATCCCCTTCGCTACTAAGTTATAAACCAACAAGTGCTAGGGGGCGGCCACCATTCCCCGGGAAACCCCCTTGCATTTTCTCGTCCCCAGCCAGGGTTTCACGGGCCCTGGGTTTGTTTAGGTCTGTGTTCGTTGGGAGGATGGATTTATACACAGGGCAAAAAAAAAAAAAGGGGGGGGGGAAGCTGTACCAGCAGCAGCGACCCCCAAACACCCAAGGGGGAAGAGACCGCCACGAGCAGAGATTTTAGGGGCTGATCAGCATAAGCTCAGTATCGCTGCTAGCCCCTCTGAAGGCTGATACATGACAAGGTCAGGGAAGTTTGTTTTGCAAAAAGATTCCAGCAAAGCCCGAGAAGCAGCAGGCTGGCTTCGCTGGGGACACGGCTGGGGACCTTCAGGAGTTGAGAAACCCCTCCCCCAGGTGTGTTTGGGGACTGTAGGTTTGAATCTCTTGTTTCTCTTTCGCACGGGTCCCGGCGATGTATGGGGCGAGCGAAGAGCTCTCACGTCCCTTGCAGCCAACAAGCTACTGGGGTTATCTTGCTTTTGTGCTTTATCAGCAAGTCCCACACTGCCAGAGGAGAGGAGCTGGGGAGGAGAATACCGGGAACTTTCCCCCTCTTCGCAAAGGCTCCCCAGACCCCTCCCCGCCCCCAAGCTAAACAGGAGCGCAGCCCAGGAGAGCCCCTCGGGTGTGGACAGGTGGTTGGCGGGGCTTCGCTCGCTTCCCGGGGGCTGACTTTTAATGCAAACGGTCTAAGTTCTCCTTCCTGCCCTGCCCACTGGGGGCTATTCTGGCTTAGCCCCCTACTTGCTGGTGGGGGCTGTTGCTGTCGCTGCACGATCTCGATATTGGGAACGGGACGGCCTCGAACTCACTTATCAAGCTCTTCCAGGAGCCATTGTAATTTTTGTTTTTACAATGTAATGATGGCATGTTTAAGGTGGTGATAGTACCCGCCCGTGTGTACATGTGCACCTACAGGCTACACCAGGGGCTCTCAACCCTTTTCTTTCTGAGCCCCCCCCCCCCCCCAACATGCTATAAAAACTCCCCCGCCCGCCTGTGCCACAACAACTGGTTTTGTGTATATAAAAGCCAGGGCCGGTGTTAGGGGGTAGCAAGCAGGGCAGTTGCCTGGGGCCCCATGCCACAGGGGCCCCCGTGAAGCTAAGTTCGGCTTCAGCCCCAAGTGGCGGGGCTCAGGGCCCCGGACTTCAGCCCCATGTGGTGGGGCTTCGGCTTTCTGCCCTGGACCCCAGCGAGTCTAACACTGGCCCTGCTTGGCAGACCCCCTGAAACCTGCTCACGGCCCCTCAGGGGACCCCGGACTCCTGGTTGAGAACCACTGGGCTATATAACACCCCCATGGCTCCAGCCTCACTGCCAGGCCATTTCGTCTGTCTTTGTTTTAGAAAATCTCCATGGACTTGCTGCAATTTACCTCTCTTCCCCTTTCCAACTTGCAAGTGCCCTTGGTGCAGGTACCTTCCCCTGTGCAGCTCCTGCTACCTGGCCCAGCCTTTCTCAACCCCTCCGCTTCTGCCTCTCCAGCTCTTACCTCACCTTTCTCTGCTCCCTTGTCTCTGCCACCTAATTCCTCTCTTTGCTACTGGGTCCTATTCTATATATTGTGCCTGACTCTTATGCAGCCTGGCTCTGAAATTGTATGTCTTTCCTTAATGGTTATTTCCTCATGTCACCATAAACATTCTGTAAAAGATGCCCTATGAAATCAAGCTGATCCTCACATTTATACAATAGGTTTCCATGCAGCCATTATCTAGCGGAAGTGGGAAGGGAAGATGGGAGAAACCAGATAGCGAAAAATTTTATTCAGCTGTTTGAAAGTAAATATTAAATAACATTGTCCCACTGTCTGGAGCGGTTCCTGACCAGGAGAGCCAACCGCAGGGCACAGTGTTGAGGAGGGAAGACACCGCAAACTGGTGGGAGGTTCTATAATTAGATTTCACCAACCCAGTAACAAATGTGAACACTTAAGGCTGTCTACACTAGAGAGCTTACAGCAGCACAGCTGTACCAATGCAGCTGCACCGCTGAAAGATCTCTCCTGTAGCCGTGCCGGGAGAGAGCTCTCCCGTTGACATAATTTAACCACCCCCAATGAGCGGCAGTAGCTATGTCGAAGCTCTCCCTCCGACATAGCACTGTGCACACTACCACTTATGCCAAGGAAACCTATGTTGATCAGGGGAGTGGTTTTTTCCACACACCCTGAGCTACAAAAGTTTTGCAGACATAAGTGCTAGTGTAGACATGGCCTAAAGTACTACAGTTTTCCCCTGGAGTCCCAGACAGCCCCCTCGGGCACTCTAGTCTATCTTGCCACCCTGGCAAGCTGGACTAAGGCCATGTCTATACTCCAGGTTATGTCGGCATAATTTATGGCACCCAGGGGTGTAAATAAATCAACCCCCTCAGCGACATAAGTTACACTGACACAAGGCCCAGCGTGGACAGCGCTGTGTCGTCAGGAGAGCTTCTCCCTCCGACATAACTTCTGCCGCTCACAGGGGCTGGAGGAGTTAAGCTTAGAGCGGCTACGTTAGAGAGCTTAGAGCGGCGCCGCTGCATCGGTGCAACTGCGCTGTTGGAAACTCTCTAGAGTAGCTGTGCCCTTAGTGAGAGTTGGTCACCATGCACCAAAGATCACAAAAGATTCAGGTTTCTTCCAGTCCCGCAAGACCACTCATTTACCCCAGGTCAATCTGTACCTCTGATCTCACACCAAAGATAACACATGCAACCTATCCTATAGTAAACTAAGTAAGGGTTTATTAACTAGGAAAAATAAATGAGAGAGTTATTTACAGATTAAAGCAGGCAACATATGTACACAAATGTGTTGCAGTCTCTGGTTCGAAAAGGTGGCACAGCTGAAGTAATCTGTCAGGACTGAATGTCTTTAGGGCTAACCCAGGTTGCTCCGGGTGATCTCTGCTTTTGGTTCCTAGCTCCAGCCCTGTGAGAGTCAAACAGCAAAGAGATGAAGAGTTTTCATGTCAGCTATCTTTATTTCCTTCTTCCACAATTCAAGTGGATGGGATGAGCTTCCTTGCACAGAGCACCTCCACCATAGGCGCTGACTTTAGTCGACGCTGGTGGGTGCTCACGCCCCAACTCCACCCCCGCCCCCATTCCACTCCTTCCCAAAATCCCCACCCCTGCCTCCTCCCCGGAGCGCTGCATTTCCCCTCCACCACCCCCAGGCTTGCAAGCCTGGGAGGGAGGGGGAGGTGAGCTGGGGGCGGGGCGGGGAGCTGCCAGTGGGTGTTCTGCACCCACCAATTTTTCCCTGTGGGTGCTCCAGCCCCGGAGCACCCACGGAGTCGGCGCCTATGACCTCCATGGGTGGAAGAGGGCCATTAACCCAGTCTTTGTATCATGATGTTCCACAAAATTGCATTTAGTTTTGATAGTCCTTCTTGGTGGGCGGGGGAACCACTCCTCCTGCCTGGGTTCACAAGTTCAGAGCAGGCATTTTTAAGCTTATAAAGGCAAATTTACTTATCCCTTGTAGCGTGGGGTGTGGCCATTACAGGTAAGATTAATGCATGCAGCTACATGCAGGTGTTTTATAGAGTTTAAACACATCTTTACAAATCTAACACCTATCTTGAACAATACCAACATAGAGGTGAGCTGGTCTGGTTTCCAGCTATAAATTTGTCAGCGCTCAGCTGATGCTTACTGTCTTGGCGAGAGCTGACACTTGGTCTACCAGCATCACAAACATCCTCCTATACTTTGGCTGCCTAAAATCTGTAGTTGCCCATTACCTTTCAGGTCTCTATTCAGCTGCTTTTGGGACAAGTGCTATCAGTGATGTCATGGAATAGGGCATTGTGGGGTGTTTGTAGCGCACCATGAAGTGCCAGAGGTCTTCACACTAGGGGAGGAGGATCTCATTTAAAAGGTAAAGTGCAGCATCTGCCTTTGCTCAGCTTTGCATTTTCGTCTTGAAAAACATAACTTTGAAGAATTCTAATATTTTTGCATTAGCTGTTTAAGTGCAATTACAAATGTAGAGAGGCAAGGAGTAATGGTCTCAAGTTGCAGTGTGGGAGGATTAGGTTGGATATTAGGAAAAACTTTTTCACTAGGAGGGTGGTGAAGCACTGGAATGGGTTACCTAGGGAGGTGGTGGAATCTCCTTCCTTAGAGGTTTTTAAGGTCAGGCTTGACAAAGCCCTGGCTGGGATGATTTAGTTGGGGATTGGTCCTGCTTTGAGCAGTGGGGTGGAGTAGATGACCTCAGGGCCAGCACTAGCACTAGGCAACCCTAGGCGGTCGCCTAGGGCGCCAGGATTTGGGGGGCGGAGGGCGGCTGCCTCCTGCATCCCGGCTCCCCGCTCAGCCGCTGCGGGGAGCCGGGAGGCAGCCATGGCGAGCCACCCCCTGCCTTCCCACTCAGCCGCTGCGGGGAGCCAGCCGCGGCAAGCTGCCCCCTGTGTCTAGCAGGGAGCTGGGAGGCAGCCGCAGCTAGCCGCCCCCCTGCCTCTCGGTTCCACGCTCAGCTCCCTCTGCCCACGGGCGGCAGGCGGGCTGAACTCCCACGGCCGGGCTGGCTGGGGGAGGCGAGCGCGCAGGGCTGGTGCAAGGAAGTTTTGCCTAGGACGCGAAACTTCCTTGCACCGGCCCTGGATGACCTCCTGAGGTCCCTTCCAGCCCTGATATTCTGTGATTCTATGGCCTATCTGGCATGTTTTCCTTTGAAGATAGGGCTCTAAACGTCTTTGCACTTTGCAAGTGGTTGGGCTGCTGAGAGTTACTTTTAGAAGCAAAATCTCAAACAGCACATGCTTCACTTTCTGAAGTGAAAATGAAACTAAACAGCATGCCAAGGGCCTG
Organism: Macrochelys suwanniensis; assembly: GCA_033296515.1. Classification (NCBI taxonomy): domain Eukaryota; kingdom Metazoa; phylum Chordata; order Testudines; family Chelydridae; genus Macrochelys; species Macrochelys suwanniensis. The sequence continues at coordinate 18,529,481 of CM065776.1, read as the reverse complement.
CAAGAAGCAGATGAGCAGAGTAGCAGGGCTTGTTCTGTAATGAAACAAAGGGTCACTTTAAAAAAGGGGGAGCCAAGATGTCCATCTTACTGCTGAACTCTGTTTATGTTGTTACCTTGTCGTCCTCCATCTCCGTTTGTCTGTTTTGTACCTCTGCTACTTCCTATCTGACAGCTACACTGTAAGCGCTTTGGGGCAGGAACTGTTTTCTTTGCTACATGTCTGAATGGTGCCTTACACAGAGGGGTCTTGGTCCTTGACTGATGTTCGTGACCATTATGACAATACTAATACAGTAGAACCTCAGAGTTACGAATGCCTCGGGAATGGAGGTTGGTCATAACTCTGAAATGTTATGACAAACCCTTTGTCGCTTCTACAGATCCAGACTAACCCGGCTACCCCTCTGATATCTGAAATGTTTGTAACTCTGAATAAAATGTTACGGTTCTTTCAAAAGTTTACAACTGAACATTGACGTAATACAGCTTTGGAAATTTATGTATGCAAAACAGAACGCTGCTTTTAACCATCATAATTTAAATGAAACGAGCACAGAAACAGCTTCCTTACTTTGTCAAATCTTTCCCTTTATTTTAGTAGTTTATGTTTAACACGGTACTGTACAGTATTTGCTTTTTGGTTTTTTGTCTCTGCTGCTGCCTGATTGCATACTTCCGGTTCCAAATGAGGTGCGTGATTGACTGGTCAGTTCGTAACTCTGAGGTTCTACTGTATTTAATAAAAGGTATCTCTTTGTGAGGGGAGAAGGTGGGGGGGGGGGAGTGAAGGAATGACAAAATAGTGGAAAGGGGAGAGGAAGAAGGGAGGGATTGAAGGTTTGTCAGTAACTTCACCAAAAGAGATCACAAATGGAAGAACTAATGTCATTTTAAAATAGCATTAAAATATAATAGAGCATGTTTTAAAGATCCATCCATACATGCTAAGTCACGGCATCATAGGGATCAGGATGGAAAAGGCCAATGAAGGACTGCCCCTGCAATGTTCTTGAGTGCTTTGTCTAGCATAGTGTAAATAGTTTAAGTGATGAGACAGTCCAATAGACCTCTGGTATTTCCCTCCCGCCCCCCAAACTCATCCTATTTTCCCTAGGGCCAGATTAATGTGTGTTTGGAGGAGTTCTCTGTACCTGGATTACCCCTTTCTGTGTGAAGGGGGAGCTCAGCCATTTCTGCAGCACTGTTCTCCATCATCTCTCCTCCGACCCAGCAGAGACCTCTCCATGCTGGCCAGTGGTCGTGGACAGAGTGGAAACCGGATGGGCTGTGAGGAGTGGGAAGATCAGGGATGGGGCCAGGGAGAATGCACACCACTTCCATTATATAGAGAGCCAGTATGTTACACAACAGAATATATTTGCAGCCATCAGCACCAATACACAAGTCAAATGGTAAAGAATTCTGAGAGTCCATTCAGAACATACTCGGCTACTGTCTCTCTTCTTGGACCAATTTATCCATCGTAGCTTATTAAAGTCCTGATCCTGCAAAGAACAACTCAGGTGTTTAACTATATGCACAGTCAGCAACCCCATTGACTTCAGTGGAATTGATTACTCACGTGCGTAAAGTTAAGTATGTGTGTCAGTTCTGGCAGGATCAAATCCGAAGTGTAAAAGTCATGGCGCTGGGAGAGCAAAGCAGGGAGGAATACAAAATCACTTAGCTGTTTCCAGCCTGGGAATAGATTCACTCTTCATTCTCTAAGACAAGCAATTAAAGCAATTTCCCCAAGTAGTTCTCACCCAGTAAGGAGTCCCAAAATATGAACATTCTTTCCTCTCATATTATTTTCCAGATGTTAATTCTGTGCTTGCTTTTATTAAGGCTTCTATTACCAGGGTGACTCATTTAATAATTAGCTCGGGCATAGGGTGTAGCATCTGTTACAGATTTTACCTGTGCCTCTAAGGCAAAGCTTCTTACCTTAATTTTTTATCTATCTCTCCTTTACCTTCTAGGATTTTAATAACATGTAAAAAGGTCTTTAAATTAATGGGAACCCCTGATTCCTCAACGAGGTCACCATATGGCTCATTTGGACTTGCCTTCAATTCTGCAGCTGGAATGTACCAAAACAGAGGTGAGCCAAATCCAGCTGTTATTTCCCTAAGTCCCACTGCAGATCTAACAGGAAAGATGGATTCATCCTTTCCCTAAAAATATTTCCCGACATCTTGCCCTAGGCTGCACTAACACATTAATAATGTTGTATGACCCCTTGTATGCAAATCCCAGACCCAGACTTTGAGTTCTAACAATGCAGGCATTTTGGTGACTTCCAGACATTGGCTTTAATATTGCTGGATCTTCTGCCATTATTTGTGGTGTTCTTCAAACCTTGAGCTCTCTTATTTTAAATATTTACTTTTTATTAATGTTAAGAAAAGGAGAAGGAACATATACCCTTGCAGACTACAAATATACTGAGAAGTCATAACGTCCAGTGGATGGGGCATTGGACTGGGACTCAGGAGTCCTGGCCTGTATACTGAACTCCACCACTGGCCTGCAGTGTCACCCTGGGCAAGTCACTTTTTCTCCCTGTGCCTCTGTTTCCTTTCCCACTGTTGTCTGTCTTGGCTATTTAGATTGTAAGTTCTTCAAAGCAGGGACTCTCTTACCATGTCTTTGTACAGCACCTGGTACAATGGGATCCCATCTCAGCTGGGGCCTCCAGGCGCTATTGAAATACAAATAATAATAATAATAATAATAATAATAAACCCAAATTAAATATATTGGTCCAAATTTTGCCCTCAGTTACACTCATGCAGCCTTGTTGGCTTCAATGTTGACTGCTAGTCTTTGACTACTGGGCCAAATCTTGAAGTCCGTACTCCGTCTTTATTCAGTCCAAACTCTCATTGAAGTCACTGTGTCAAAACCTGATTGATAGTAAACACCACCAATTACTACTGGACCTAGTCTTAAAGTCCTTACTCAGGAAAAGCTCTTATTATATCAGTGTGGAGTTTTGCCTGAATAAGGTTGGAGAAAAAACAGAGCAGGGACTTCAGGATCTGGTTGCATGACACCAATGAGCATTTTGTCTGAGGGCTTGTGTACACAGCAACTCGGCGTGCGGCAAGCCAGGATGTGAATCGACAGCGCACCGCCCTGCCACACACTGTCTGGCTGTATGGACTGGGACTATGCACTGAAAGTTCTGTAGTGCCCTTTGACACATTCCAGTTTAAAACAGGAGTATGCCAAGCTTTTTAGTATGGACCGCACAGTGGACTAGTGTGCTGCAAATTCACACCCTGGCTTGCCACACACTAAGTCATTGTGTAGACAAACCCTGAGTAAGACATGAATAAAGACTGAGAGGAGACTTTAGGATTTTGCCCTGTGTAAAGACTTCAGGATCTGACCCTGCTACTAGACATGATTATCTTCTTCTACTACTCACTGTAGTTGTAGCCTTTGCTGTTTGCTACGGCTTCGTCCAATTCCTCAGTCTTTACACAGCCCTCCCACAGAGTTCTCCCTGAGTAAGCTTGAAGTAGGGAGGGTAGGATTTGGCCCAAGGGAGTTTTGACTGAGTACAACTGAGTAAGGTCATCAGGATCTGAACCTGTGCTGCTAGTACTCTCTGCCTCTGCTAGGCCTTGTCTGCACTATACAGGCGTGGCTGATACAGCTTCACTGGTACCGCTCTACCGGCAGAACCCCCTCGTGCAGCATATACAGATAGAAAGAGGAGTTCTGCGAACACAGTAATACCACCTCCCCCAATGACAGAAGCTCTCTTCTGTCGGCATAGCTGGGTCTAAACTGGGGGTTTAGCTGGCGTAGCTCTGTCACTAGCGGTGTGTGGTTTTGTCACACTCCTGACTGACATCGCTCTGGTGACAAAACTTTGTATTGTAATCCTGGTCCTAGTCTGTTACCGCTACTCTTCTCTGCCTGCAAAGCTTAACATCTTAAGCAGGTGCGTAATGTTTAGCATGTGAGTAGTCGCACTGACTTCTTTATTGACTTCAGTGGGGCCACCGACATGTTTAACATTACGCACACGCTAAAGTGCTTTGCTGGATTGAGGCCTTTCTAAATGGGATCTCTGAGTACTCCAGGGAAGCAATTGCTACTCAGCCTGTTAGCTCTCTCCAGATAAATCAAAAAATAAATCTGAAAATAATCTCCATTTCGTAGAGTGCTGCATGGGAATGCGTAACCCTGCTAGCCCGGACAAGATCTCCTGTTGCACAAGACACTTTTGAAAGGTTTGGTCTTTGTTCTGTATGCTTATTGCTGGGTGAGACAGCAGAGTATATCATTGTGCTCGTTTTCTCTTATGTATGTCAAGTCAAATTCTGCTCTGCATGACACCTCAGGATTGGTTTCCCAGATGTTGCCAGATTAGTGAACTACAAAATCAAGTACTATCTACATTTCAGGAAAATGTTTTCAGCAGAGCTCTAACAACTATCGCTCCAAGGGATTGGCTTACCAGGACAGAGCAAATCATGGGATAGATATTGCTCAAAATCCTGCTCTATGGTCCACTAGGTTAGGCATCTGGGAAGAGACAAGAGTCCACTCAAAAAGGAAGGTGACCCTGGTTGCTTATAGGAGAAAAAGTAAACTCCTCATGGACTAAAAACTATTTTAGAAAAATTCCTAGTCACAAAAATGTAAGTATGCAAATTGATTTGCTAGCTACAGTCTGTGCACAAGAGAGGATTCCATAACAGTTTCCAGCAGTTTTTTTCCAGCAATATATTTAGTCTTTCCCCCACCCTCCTAATCATGCTTAAAGTTATGCATATTTATAGGATGATGTTCTGCTCTCAGTTACACTGGTGTAAATCCAGAGTAATTCCATTGAGCTACTTTCCACTTTACCTGCAGCTGCTCCCTGAACTAGCCTGGCACACCTCTTCCTAAGCAGCCACCCAGGGGTCTGGTCCCCCACCTGGGAGAATACTAAACATTCATTGTGCTGTAAAGTGACCCAGCTGCTTCTAGAATTCTGCAACCATAGTATAGCCAAGACCTGGTGTATTACGTGGTAAATTGTATCTAAGCCCACCAGCAAGTTTCTTGAATTTTTCAGCACTCTGGTGAGGTAGAGGGGACATTCTGTGGCAGTTTTATTCATATTTTAGAAAGGAGGGTTTTAGTGAATTATATGTAAAAATGAATAAGAGAATTGGTAAAGCAACCCTTGTGTTACCAATTTTGATGCTGATGTCAGCTTTAGCCCCACATCTGCAGCGTCTGATGTGCTTTAGATGTTGTATTGATGACTCACAGCTACATTGTAGAAGTTATCAGGGAGGAAGCTGGAGGTTTTGGCAGCTGGATAGAGGAGGTGGTGCTTTTGGGACCTAGGATTGCATCAAAGGCTATTTGGGATTATTGGATAAACACATTAGCTGAGTGTTTCTACTAAAGTGAGTAGAAATGAAATAGTTAACAATGTTGATATTTAAATAATCATCTGTAGGTTTCAGAGTTAACAGTTTACTGAGATGAGAAGCAAAGGTCACTCCCCCCCAGAACTATAGTTTCAGGTTGCTTGCAGTCTCTCAAGGACAACACTGTGTTAGTTACACTTAGCTGACATTTTAAAGCTGTTCTTCACAGCCATAAGGGCTAGAAAGCTTTGGATTGTTTGTTTGTTTGTTTAATGAAAGCTCAACTTCTGGAATGCAGTTCTGAAGCAAGGGGTGGATTCAGTGGCAAATTCTACAGCCAGATTTCCCTGACTATTCCATAGGGGAATTGTAACAGAGTGAACACTGGTCCCTTAAGGGAGCTGTGATGGGGTTTGTACCTAATATAGGTAATGAAAGAGTTAACTGAAGACAGGGCTATCAATGCAGCTGACCACACCTGTAAGGTGGGCCAGGCCAGCTGGAGATGTAGCCCAGTTTGAGGGTGAGCATAAAGGGAGGAAGCCCAGATGAAAGGGAGGGGGCAGCGAGTGAAGGGAAGAACTCTGCAGCCCCTCACTGGTTGTTAGAGTGTGAAGGAAAGGTCTAGAGAGAGGTAGATGGACCGTGAGCCCAGGGAGGGGCTATGGGAAAGGGCCTGGGGTCCCCTACCAGTCCACTGGAAAAGGTGGTGCGGAAACACCCTGACACAAGGGGGAGAAAGGCTATTGAGTTTGGAGTTGGCCTCTAGGGAGAAAGCCCTGGGAGGTGTTGCTCTGTGCAAGAGGGGGAGGAGAACCCTGCAGCGCGTGGGCAGGAGTGAAGAGGCTGTGGTGGAGTGAGCTGGGTAGGGGTGAAGAGTGATGTTTATTGGACTCTTTTTTCAATTCGGAAGTGGGACTAAAAGTGACCTGGCCAGAGGGCTGAGTCATGAGAAGAGGCAGATCTCTGCATGACCCGAGTGGCTGTTGATGCTAGAGGAGGAGAGCCTGCTATGCCACACTGAGCCATGAGGAGGTGTGCCAGCCGGGAGTCTACTTTTCTACAAGATCTTATAGGACAGGCATAGTCCTGGTCTCTGTGCATTCCCTAATGAGGGCTTTTTGGGGAATGTAGTCGGGGGGAGAGAGACTGATGTGAGGTGAAGTACAGGAACTTATCATTAAGATCAGATCTCAAATAACTGAATATAATGAAAGGTCTTGGAAGCATAGAAATTTAGGGCTGGAAGGGACCTTGAGAGGTCCTCTAATCTATCCCTTTATGCTGAGGCAGGACCGAGTAAACCTGGACCATCGCTAACAGGTGTTTGCCTAACCTGTTCTTAACAACCTCCAGTGATAGGAATTCCACAATCTCTGTAACCTGTTTCAGTGCTTAACTAGCCTTAGAGTTGGAAAGTTTTTTCCTAATATCTAATTTTCCTAATAACTTCCTAATTTCTTCTTGGCTTAATTTGGGAGAGATGAGGGAACAGGGTGGGTTTGGAGTGTAGTACTCTCCCAAGATTACTGGGATAAGAGCCTAGGAGGGGCTATGGGAAAGAGGCTGGGAGGAGGCCTAGAGATAGACTGGAGAAGAGCAAGGAACTCCAGGGAGGTATAAAGCACATCAAGGTAAAGGCCTGAGGTAACATAGCAATGGTATGGGCTTGAATCTTGGTGTACGCACCTGTGCTTCCCTGACAGAGAATTCCAGTGAGAATTGGAGGAGCTCCCCCTGCACCCAAGGAGGGTTGAAGCTGTGGCCTGGGGGGAACCATGGAAGGAACTGTGTAGCCTCGGGAGGGCTAAAGGACTGTTTAACCCAGAAAGGGTGATGGGAGCTTAGGTCTGTGTCTGTGGGGTAAAATATTGTCAAGCTGGGGGTGGGTGAAGGAGTAATGAGCCCAAGAAGGATGAAGGGCTGTTCTGTTTTGAACTCTTTTTGTTGCTGTGGAAGGGGAGAACTTTATGGTTTGGTCAGAAAAAAAACCCACCCCAAACCACCCATAATTTCCCTAGTATAAGAGGGAGACTGCAGAACAAGGAAATCAAGACCAGCTCTGCAAGGGAAACTGAGGCATGGTCACACCTGACAACAGAAAGGTATGGGCTTGGTTAGAAGGACTGAATGATCCAATAGCAACTCAGTGAGGGGAATCTCAAGGAGTTTTCAGTCCTGTACATCAGATTTTTTTTCCACAGAAATGAGCTAGGCCCACAAACTACTTGTGATTTAACAGGAAAAGTGCAACAGCAAACTAACAATAGACCCTCTGTCTCACCTTAATTCCTTCATGATACCTAGGCACAGCTGTGACCTTGGGTACCAGAGGTCTAGTAGTACACACTAGGGGCCTGATCTTCATCCTACTGAACTCAATGACAAAACCTTCAGGACCTCTGAAGATGATGCAGGCTGTCCCCTTATCTTTGCAGAACTAAATATCTGGCCCACATCCTTACACTGACTAATGTGATGTTGCTGGCTGAGGAATGTAACTTTCAAGTGAGGCATATGGGAGGTGTGTGTGTGTGTGCAGAGGAACTCCTAACCCTGGCAGGAAAATCCAGGATTTCGTGCAAATATTCTGAGGTCCAAATCTTGATCCTGTAAGCAAAGCATGAGTAAAAAGTTTTTGCCCATGGGAAATGGGTGGGGAAGGGCAGAATTTTCACCTACACAACCAGACTGCAGCTACTACTGTAGCCTATGGGGAGGTACAGCATATACCACCTGCTGCATCCCTCAAGTTTTGTGGCCCACTGGTACTCGCCCATCCACTCTAGCTTTATACTGAACAGGAGGGTCCAGTGCCTCTAGGCTGGGGCCACCACACCTCTGGCAGCACTGAAGAGCAGCCTTGCTGCTGTGGACTTGAATACTACATTATACCTCTCTAATCCTTAAAGGGGAAGAAATCAACTATTAGTACCCCAGAAATATACCATGCGGGAGGAGAATATTTCCCCAATAGATTTTCTCCTGCCATGCCGACATGAGGCATCAGTGTCTCTTCAGATGTTCAGACTCGATGAAATCACTATTGTCCAGTCCGTAAAGCAAGACGGCAGAAGAACCTAAACTTTTCAGAAACACTGTTGAGTGGCTCAAATAGTGAAACTATATGCTTCAGCCACAGAAGGTCTCAATAGCTGTGTGGTGCCAACCATGTGTCCCAGCTGACTAGACGAATGAGCACCCCTTCTGTAGTTAATCTGTCGGATGTCCTGCTCTGTGGATCATGTTATAAAGGTCTGATGTCATATAGGGCTAGATCCACGAAGAGGTTTAGTTTAGGCACCTAACTGCCACATTAGGTGCCTAAGGCCATGTTTACAGTGCCATTTATGTTGGCAAAATGTATGTCACTCAGGGGTGTGAAAAAACACAGCCCGGGCGACATAAATTATGCCGGCATAAGTGCTCACGCGCACAGTGCTTTGTCAGCAGGAGAGCGCTCTCCTGTCGGCAGAGCAGCTACACAAGAAATCTTACAGTGGCAGAGCTGTGCCGCTGTAAACTCTCTGGTGTAGACATAGCCTTAAGTCTGAAAGTTAGCTCCTCCAAGTCCTTGCCTAATGCTCTAGGTGCCTATATTCCCTAGGGACCTACGTTTCTGTGGGTGGGCATACACACAGCTGCCCTAGTTCCAACACTACCAAGCAGCTCAGTGTGGAAGTCACACCTAGGCTCTGGCGGGATCCTCAAACTAAGCAATCTCCTGCCTGTGGGGCACAATCCCATGTTTGGAGGTAGCCTAGCTGATCAGGCCATGTGCAGCTGTAGAAGAAGGCAGAGTCTCCCTTGCCCCCCACCAATAGCCCAGTGGCTAGAGCCCTCCCATGGGATATAGGAACCCTTGGTTCCAGTCCCTGCTTCAATGGGTATTTAAGTATTTTACAAAGAATAGAACAGTTTCAACAGGAGAGATTGAGAGAAGCCCCCTCCCCCATCACCAAGTGGTTGGGGGCACTCAGCTGGTGGGGGGAGCCCTGCCTTCAAGTCCCTGCTTCACAATAGGCATAATGGAGATTTGAACCTGGGTCTCCTACAGGCCCAGGTGAGTGCTGTGACTATTGGGTTAAGGGGGCAGTAATAGCTCTTCTTCATTTTTTTGTGAGAAAGGGATGACGTGGCTTTGATGCCTTCCTCCAGGAGAGGGTGCAGAGCTGTGAACCCCAAGTGAAGATAGGCATATTCCTCCAGTCCAGGCTTAGGGGCCTAACCCCTTTTGCGGTGTGGAGTTTAGGCAGCATAATCTCCTGGGCAGTTCCTATTGGTTAGTTTAGGCAGCTCCTTGCTCAACATTCTGGCTTTTGTGAAGCCCCTTTTAGGTGCCCAGTTCTCCTCATGCAGAGTATGTGTAGGCATAGGCGCTGACTTCCCCACTGCCCGGTGGGTGCTCGACTCCCCACGCCCTGGCCCCGCCCCTGTCCCACCTCTTCCCGCCCCTGCACTGCCCTCACCCTGCCCCCATTCCACTCCTTCCCCCAAGTCCCCACCCCTTCTCCGCCTCCTCCCCTGAGCGTACTGGGCCCCTGCTCCTCCCTCTCCCTCCGGGAAAGTCCTAAGGACCGCCAAACAGCTGTTAGGCAGTGGCGGGGGGCAGGAAGCACTGGGAGGGAGGGGAAGGAGCGGGGATGCGGCTTGCTTTGGAGGGTGGGAGGAGGCAAGGCATGGGCAGGGGAGATTGGATGCCGGTGGGTGCTGAGCACCCACTAATTTTTCCCCGTGGGTGCTCCCCACAGAGTTGGCGCCTATGTGTGTAGGAGCTGGGGGATTCACAGGGAGCCTAGGTGCCTAGCTCAGAGCTGTGGATTCCATTAGGCAGCAAGGAGCCTAAATGCTAAGCATGGCAAAGCTGAGCCTAAGTCCCCTTTGTTGGTCTAGCCCACGTAGCCGACATTTTCCAATGTCATTTTTAGTGCCTAACCTAAGATGCCTTTTAAGCAGCCTGATTTTTCAGAGGGTGTGTGCTTGGTGTGCATGTGTAATGTATAATAATCACATAGACACACCAATCAGGAAAGGGTTAATCTTAAAAAACTAGTCTGTGTAGCTAGATGCAGTCAGGGCTGATACATCCTCCAGTATTCATAAACATAACGCCGTGAACGAGCAAGTGCGTTAGTCCCTCACTATCACCTCTAACTTAGCCAACGAGGTAGCTATCATGTTATTATTACAGCCCCTTTTAATTCTGGCTCTTCTCCTCTGAAGTACTTACATGTCTGTTTGATTAGATAGAAATAGAGTGCTTTCATCTATTCATAAAATAATACCAACTACATTTTTAATGGAAACATGAAGCCCAGCAAGATTTGAATTTACTGGGGATGATTCCCCATTAATGCATCTGCATCAGATTGGTGTCACTACACTGACACCAGTGGAGTTACACCAGTGTAAAACTGGATCCCACAGTGGAGAATTAGCCCCACATTTTTGAGCACAAAACTTGCTCACTTGCTATCCATTATCTTCAGATTTTGTTTTCTCCTGAACATTCAGAGGCTGTATTAGCCAGCAGAGGGAGCCCATACTGTCCCATGAAGATAACATAATCACTAGGACTGCAGAGTTCAAACTGTTTTCCTGGGGTCATATCAAGCTCTACATGTGGTGAGACACGCAGGGAATAATTGTAAATTCCCAGATGATAGATTCACTACCTTTTGTTGCTGAAGCAGAGAGCGAGGGAGGCACTATTTTGCCAGGGTTATCTCCTGGTGGGAGATCTGCAAGCTTTGCAGGCCCTCTCTGCCCCCAGAGGTGGCTTCCAGTGGCCACAGGGGAGCATGGAATTGGGGCCACTGAGTTCTTACTTTTTAAAAGCAAGACATTGTTGCTTTTAATACAGTGTAACAACCCACTGTTGTTAATAGACTCTTTCATGGGAGCCAGAGTGTAAAGGTAGACACCAGTTGTAGCTGAGTCAGGTGGTAGTGAAAGCAAAATACACAATTTAGCTAGTGTGTAAAAATATACATGCTGCTTAGTGGTTTTGCTAGATAGGGAGGCTTGACTCCCTTATCCTGCCACCACCCACATGGAGCCCTAGATAGACTTCCATCTTTCCTCACCTTTCCCACCCTAGTTGCCATAGCTGAGAGGCTGGAGTCACATGGACCAAGAAGGCAGGAGAAGCAAGGCTGGCTCTTTCCCCACCCCCAAGGAGCCCTGGAAATAGGGTCTTTCTGTCACCTTCCCCTCTGCAATGGAAGGAGTGTCTGAAGGCATGTGGATTGAAATGGCAGGTCCATAGGTATGTTCAGCTGCCTCAGCACCATCTGATTATTCCGTCTGTTGCTTAGATCTGTCTTTGTGGAGCGTGCAGTGTGGACGGAGGGCAGATTGGGTTTTTAATAAATAAATAGAGATAGGCATATCTCCTAGAACGACCTTGAAGGTCATCAAGTCCAGTCCCCTGCCTTCACTAGCAGGACCAAGTACTGTCCCTGACAGATTCCCCCCATCCATCCCTAAATGGCCCCCTCAAGGATTGAACTCATAATCCTGGGTTTAGCAGGCCAATGCTCAAACCACTGAGCTATCCCTCCCCCCAGAGGAGCTATAGCTAGTTATAGTTAGCTATAACTAGCTGGGTAACCTTGACAGTGGTTAGGAGGGTGGGTGATGGTTAGTCAGAGGTAACCTAATAGTCAGAAAAAGGCTAAACCCAAGGGGAAAAGTGATATTAACTTTGACCTATGTGACATTTTGGATACTATTGTCTACGGTGGACGGATATTTCAGATTGTCCTTGGGGACTTTAGTCCTTCAGAGGTAACGTGCTTTAGACCATGTCCCTGGAAGTTAAAAGGTTGATCAAGACCTGCAAGCCTTTGGTCAGCTCACTAGTCCCATTAAACTCAGTGAGACTCTGGGGAGGAGTAAGTGTTTACCAGATCAGACCCTGTAACTTCAAGCAATGAAGTGACTAGGGTGTTCATTGTGTAGTTGGAAGTTGGTTTGAGACATCTTGGCTAAATATGGACTATGGACCACAGCTTCAAAGGTATTTAAATCAATGGGAATTAGGTTCCTAAATACCTTTGAGGATCTGGATCTGTGTGTCTCAGGACTGCAGATCTATCAAGCTCTCCTACAATGGCAATAAGACAGGATGTACTTACAGTGTAGATGGGGGCAGGAAAGAACTCATTTGCAGTGTGCTACCCTTCTTGCATACAGAATCCCATTTGTATCTCTTTTGGATCCCAGTATAAATATAGGTTAGCCAGGGTTGCTTTATGTACCAAGGTACAAAATTACCATGTATTAAGGATGGGTGAAAGATGTGATTAAATCCAGGTGACATTTGAACTGTTCAAACCAAATACTACATGACAATGCACCAAGCAATCCACTGAAGACTGAACAGTGAGGGTGGGAAGAGGGGGCATCACAAGGACATGAGGGAGGGTGGCAGGTGGAGAAAGAATCTCTGTAAACCACATCCCAACTCACCTGCAACACAAATGCAGCCATCAAAGATAAGAAGGTAGGAGAGTCTTGGGAGGGGTAGGGAGTTCAAAGAGAGAGAGCTACCGAAATACTCAAGTCCTGAGTTTTTCTGAGTAACATCTGTATCTCCTTAACAGGCCAAACTTCCTGCCAGCCAGGAAACCAGCATGTCTCCTGGTAGCTACAAGCATTAAAACTTTATTCTCTGTGTCTTTACACAGACTCCGACACAGCATCATTATAATATCTATCCATCTAGTCTGCTAACAGGTACCCTATTTATAAAGAAGGATGGCTAAAAATATAAGAACATTAATTTTGAAAAGAAGGAAGAAAAATAAGTCCAAATGTGGAAATTAGGTCTGATTTTCATGAAATTTTGCATGGAGGTAAGGTATGAGAGGAACTGAAGAACAAGGTTTGTTAGTACATCTTTTCTATACTAATCAGGGAAAATAAAGGAACTCTCATTACTATTGTATATATTTGTATTGTGGTAGTGTCTAAAGGCTCCATTCATGGATCAACACCCCATTATGTGAGGTGCTACACAAACACATAGCACCTTGTCCCAAGGAGCTTACAATCTAACTATGGGTTTCATTTGGCACACACATTCCCATGTTTGTAACTAAGATCTTGCCAGCAGGTGGATAACGTATCTGCCTAACTGCGGAGGTATTCAAAGGCAGTGGGAGTGAAGAGTATTTTTATGAGAAAACTTACATCTCTTATTCTCTGTCAATATAAAACACATTTCCAGTGCCTAGAGCTTTATTCTGTAATACTCACCTACTGAGAACAGCCCCAATGTCCCACTGACTTCAATGGAGACTACCTGGGGTGGTAAGCATTTCTCTCAGAAGCATTTGCAGGAGGTGCCCTTGATTATCTTTATCATCCATGAGGGTGCTACACTCTCTTTTTGTTCTAGTATAATATACAGTAGTAAGCCTCATTTTCATGAACTGCTGGATTAATATTTTCATATGCAGTGAGGCACAACTGAGGATTTCAATTTCATTATTCATCTCAATATGTTCTTAATGCATTCAGGGAATAGTAAAGGAGCCACCTGTGGCTAATTTAACACCTGCAGATTCCCAGGGTTATAACCAAAGACTATGTAGCATAGTCAGGGGATAGGTCCTGCTGACTCATTCATAGGATGAGTCATTCCACTTCTCATTAAGGTTGAACTTTTCCATTAAAGTTTTATGCACACTTCCTTCTCTAACACAATCAATTTTATTGTGGATTAACTTGCACTTGTTCTTTAAGACAAAAACTGACCCCAACCTTTTCCATTCCTTGTCAGAAAACCCCAGGAGAGCGCTTGGAGGCTGTATGACCTTCCCACACATTGCTTGGATATGTGAGGGAGAAGGGAGGTAAATAACAGGCAAGTCTGTGGATATGGAGATCACACTACAGTGTAACTATAAGCAGCACCAGCTGATCCCCTTTAAAAATTATCGCAGAGCTCTTCTAGATAAGGGATATTGCTGAGCCTAGTGAGGATTGAGTAACAAAGCCCTCCTATTATCATCTGTGCTTCCAGTTTGAGAACTCAGGAGCAGTATCAGCTTCTTGCCCATGTTGTGGTGTGGAGGTGGCTTTCAATTTAGGAAGACCTGGAAAGAACCTGAAGCCTGTGAGTTGGGTAATGTAGAAACATAGTTAGGCCAATTGAATCTGTCAGGGAGCTGGCCTTGGGGGAATCGGGGTTAAAGGTGTCTGAAAGAAAGGAACTTATCTGTGATGCAGCTGTCACAATTTAAGGGTAATTGCATCTGCATCCTCACCCTCTGTGGTTCGCTCCAAGAGTGCCCCATTAGGTGTCCAGCTATCACCTATCTCCGGGTAGGGGCCTTTGTCCCACTATCTTCTGACTGGGGTTTTAAAGTGGCCCAGCTCCCTGCCTTCCATTGCAATATCCTCAGGCTAGGCTGCCTAAAGGCCAGTGCCTGCACTTCACTTTCTCTTTGTGAACAGTGTATAGCCAGCACTTCCAAGTTACCACAGCTCTTTCTAAGCAAGCACATTTATTCTTAAATTCAAAGCATAACGGAGAAAACAATAGACAAACAGACGCAAAATATGCCAGGAGTCACCCATTAGCCTTATGGGGGCCCAAATAGGCCAAAGGCTTTCTGCCCCTTCCACAAGGGCTGGGGCCCCCCTTCAGCAGAAAGTCCTGCTTGCTGAATCAGAAAGAAGTCCCTGAGTAAGTCTAACTGCAGCCTTTTTATGCCAAAAGTCCTTTCATCTGTCAGTCTCTGGAAAATCCAGTTTGAACCGGTATAAGCAAGGGTCGGGGGGGGGGGGTTACCTCTCTAGAGGTGTTTAAAACCTAAGTGATTCACCTTAATCATCCCGTTTTAGTTCCTTGAGGAGCTGTGATGAACACCATGGGGGGAGGTTAACAGTCATACACAAATCCCTGGCCCCTAGTGATACATACTTAATACAGTATGTTCCCCCAGGAATACTGTATGCAGTTGCAATATCTGTCACAGCTTTGTTTGTAAGATTTTTAAAAGGTATAATTCTTTTATATTGTCATATTATTGCGTAGAATGACGTTAGGCTCAAGCCTACTTCATTTATCGCTACCCCACAGAACAGTAACATACCCTAAGTGTCTCATTTTTCCACCCTGAGCTCCTCAGTGCTTGCGGTAGGAACAATGTGCATCACTCCTGGCCCAATCCCCCTTCAGAAGGCCGCAGAGGCTTGTTTCCACATAATTGCCTAGAAATTTTATACCCAGAGTATTTGCTTAGCCCACAGATTATGGGGGAAATTATCAGGCTCTAGGTTATAATAATCTAACGAGCATTTTAACGAGACATTTTCCAAACAGCTCTATCTTTTTATAGCTGAACTGTTCTTTGCACTGGCTTTATTTCTATTGTAGTAGCATTATGGATGCCTGTCTTAGACCTGGACCCCACTGTACTAGACAGTGTACAAAAACAGACAATTGTTTTGGATTTAAAAAATAATTTGAGATTAGATGTGGTATATAACCATGCTGTGTCAGATCAGCATAGGCATCCCTGATGAAATGAGGTTGTCAAAATGTAAGTTCAGCATGTTTATGGCAACATTTAAGTAAAAAAAAATAGTATGAGCTATTTGTCAAGCTTTGTTAGAACAGTCATTGATTTAAAAATATGTATACTTCAGGAAGTGATTCAGGTGAAGGTCTACTGTGGTTAGTAGTACCCATTGCCTTTTCAGGGGATATTGTTCTAAATCATTATAAATGTAATCAACCATAGACTATCAGTTTCTTAGTACTTCAGGTCTCCCATGAGAAAATGTGCCTCTCTCAGAATTAGGTCCACTGCTTAGCTGTGATGGAGCACCTATTGAGTAGGCAAATGATGCAGTTATCTCAAAAATACAGCTGAGTTAACTGTAGATTAGTTAATTTGCCCTTGATATATGCCATATTTAGCATACACCTTCACAAGAGATTCCATTATATGGCAAATTTGAGAGCACTCCTTATTGCACGGTAACCAAGTAGCTCCCCTACCATTGTACTGGGGAGGAAAATTTAAATTGTACACTTGTTTTTTTTTCTCCAGAAAGTCTGAAGATTTTAGCTGAAGAATTAGAGCATTTTGGAAGGAAGTGAGACACACCATCCTCACATTGATTTATCCTCTCACTGGTATTCAAATCACACACCAGCAACATATGCTGGTCTGCCAAGGAGAGTTAAAAGATGTACCGAACTGTGTAAGACAGGAAAGGGGTTTTTGTCTCCCGCCCCCCCAATTCTTACCATCTTCAATCACAGTGAGTTGTAAAAATAAAACAAACCGTGGTTTAAAGGACAGTTGCCTCAAAATTTCACTTAATTTGAGTTTTAAAAGGATGTGTGTTAGATGTAGTACTTTCTGCCAATCAGAATGAATGACTATCAAGTTTGGCCTCATTCAGTATATTTTTCTTAAAGAAAATCTACAAAGATTAAGTCACTTGATCTTAAACCTTTAATAATAAAAAGGTAAAACAAAACACACTTATCAGTAAGAATGAGAATTTAAGTGTTCAAATCCTGAATAGTGCAAATTTCTCTCCCACAACTGATCACTTTGGTTAATATACTTAGAAGTATTGGCAAAACTGAACTTTTGACTTACATTTTTGGCTGCATTATTTCTAACACATACAGATTTAGTTGGTCTTTTAAAAATACACCTTAAATACTTACTGCTGTCTTGATCAAATATATTTACAGATCATTGTGCCCTTTAATCACATCTGGTTATTTAGGCATTGACATTGGTAACAACATTTATTTCAGCTCAACAGGTTTTTCCAAACAGCACAGTCAGCCATTTTATTGAATGAATTAGCTCAATCCTGATCTCAGGCCTTGCCGCCTTGATCTTGCAAGTACTTATGCACGTAAGTTTCTCAGTAGTCCTATTGAACTTAATTTGACTATCCATATCTAGTTATTCCCAACACAAATGTTTGCAGTAGAAGGCCCTTATACCAGTGATATTCCATTGAAGCAAATGGAGTTACTGATTTACACTAAAGCAAGATCAGAATTGGGCTCAGTTTAAGATAGCCTTTGTGCTAGTCTTCAAGCTGAAGGCAATTTTACTTTTGTTTGTTCCCTTCCCTTCAAATTCAGGATTATCAAGTCTGCACCAAAGTGTTAATATTTCCCTCAAAAAGGAAATAAAATTACGAACACTGTTATTTAGTCTCAATGTCTCTTTTGCTGATTGCTATGCCTCTAAACAGATGTCACGGGCTAGATCTGAAGCTACATAAGATTGGAAAGGAACAAAAATTGCATAATACAAAAGGCAAATTCATAAGTGTACAAGTACATCATAACCACAAAACTGGAGTATTTCTAAAAGTTTGGGTTCACTGAAGGGACAACAATAAGCTAACTTTGCTAGTTAAATTATTGCTGAATTTTTCCTCCATGCAGCACTGAAATGAATTCAGAACCCTTCTCTTTAATATCTCATAAGAAACAATGAATACTGAAGAGAATACAAGGCTCAGATTTTACTGTACATTGCACTTTAATTTGAAGACCTAATACTTGCTATTTAAGTCTACTGTGGTCTAAGCTATTAAATGTGCTCACTAGAACTAAATATTTAGAAACACCAAATGTAGTGACATAAGCACTATTTTTTTTTTACAAGGCAATCACAGATTGCAAGTTTTATAGGGTTGTGAAAAAATAAAGTGGTGATCTCTCCAAAAATTGAACTGAGAAGTAACCTAATAACTATGCTTCATGTATTAAGTAGTAAGTGACAATACTGGTCTGCTCCTGCTTCCATTGAATTCAGTCAAAACTCTTACTGACTAAAGTAGAAGCAAGATTAGGCTCATAATCTGCTCTTTATAGGGCCTGATTCAACTCCCAAGGAAATAAATACAAGTATTTTAATTAACTTTAATGGAAGATGGGGGTCAAATTCTGAGCACCTGCAATTCCCACTAGTAGCAGTGGGATTGTAGGTGCTCAGCATATCTGAGGCCCAGATTTAGTAAAATACTAAGGTATATACCCAACTTTAAGCAAGCATACTCACATACTTAAAGTACCTTATTGAATTGGGGCCAGATTTTGGCCAAGATACAGATAGAAGTATTAAACAGCCAGATGAACTGTAATGAAACTATCAGAATTGGGGCTTTTAGCTGTTTCATGCAGTTTGCTTTAAACAAGATTGTCTATGGTGTTCACCTATTGTTCTGAAGTGATTTATAGATTCTATACTAAGTTACTTCAAAAATGCAATGTAGCATTACAAATAAGGGCATGATTCCTTCATACAACTCAAAGCATTGCACTAATGCTTTTAATTTAATTTGGATGGCTTATTTTTAAACAACCCTTTTTAAAAAAAGATTTGGATAAATACTATTCCTATTAAACCATACTTCACCATTTTTAAGCACCATCAATCTACTTCCTTTGGGCACTGATACAAGAGCTTGTAATTAAATTTTAGTTTCAAGGCTTTGAAATATGGCAGCTGCTTCAATAACTGAAATTGGAATCTAGTAATTGGAAAACTGCCACCTAGCCAGAACTGCTGTATGTAACTTGATGTTAAATTCTTCCAGAGAACAGCCAGGCGCAAATGCTTATGCAGTAAATCAAGGTAAGATTTCAAGATAAGCAGTTAATTTCACTTGGCTATTCCAAAATGGATTAATATTTTTCACAAGTCATTTGTGCAGTGAGCCCATAGAGATTTAGAAAAAATAATCCTCAGTCAAAAACAAGAACACATCTTCTTAATTTTGTTTTCATACTGGCACCATGTCTTTTGCTCCAAGGATCTAATCAGTATGTGGTTTCTCAGGAATACCCTGTGGTTAAAACAAAAAAAATACGTGATTAATACAGTACACAATACTGCATTTTATTGTTGTGTGACTTACATTATCTAGTGAGGTATACATTACTGTACTAAAGGTTTCCAGTATTTTTAGAAATTATTCTAATAAATTGAATAAATCTGGACCTTTATATTTGTCACTGGCCCAGGAGTTAGAAAACTGGTTCTAATCTGAGCTCTGCTACTGTGTGACCTTGGACAAGGCACTTCACCTCTGTCTTAATTTCTCCCATCTGAAAATGGGAAGGATATTTTCCCCTTTGTACAGCAAGTTTTAATCCATAGACCTAAACTATAAGCGCTACATATTAATGCTTACAAAAATGAGATTTAATAAGTAGCATTTAGAATAAGCTCCCAAAACAATTGTTAAGAATAGATTGTTAATACTTCAGAACTTTGACCAGAGAATAGTCCAGCTTAATGAACTCTCATCAGTTTTAATACAGCATTATAGCTAGTTATACAGACCCCAATTTGGGAGAAGTACATCCATCTTTAATTCAGGAAAACCCTTTTGCTTTAACCTTAAGCATGTATCTGCACTTAAAGTCCACTGACTTCAAAAGTGTTTTCCTGAATTGATGCCACGTATTCCAATCTACAGAAGTACTGACAACAGAACTATCCATATAATGAATTGGGTGGAATTGATTTGCTATTAAAGACTAATAGAATGCATCAAATCTGCTTTAGCTCCCAGTTGTGTTCATTTTTATGAATCTCACTATTCTGACAATAACTGTCTATGTCAATTGCTCATTGTCAAAACTGATTTATTGATTTCTGTTTTAACATTGTAGTGTTCTGATACTCGCTCCCATTGTTGTAGACTCTCCCCAACTTTTTCTTTAAGTCTGCTGTTTTCCAACTTTGGCTTGAAACATAACTTTCTGTCAAGGAAGAACACAACTCATGGCATAGTCAGGTGGTATCTTGCAGTAAATCTCACAATAGCAGGGAAACATTATTTAGCATTCTTTAAGAAGTTTATCCTTAGAATCTATGCTCCAAATGTTAACTATATTGAAATGTGTTATGAAACAATTGTACATGACCAAGCTTTCTAGGGGAATATTTGTACTAGGAAACAATGTAGTTTTCAGGGCAAGTCTTTGTATAAAGATGGAGAAATCCTTGGATGTTTTGACAGGGCTTGCACTTCACAACTGGTTTGTCTTCAAAGGATTACACTGGGCATTCATGCCCAAAACTATCTGCTGCTGTAGTTAAGCTGCATATTGATTCGATACACTACAGGGCCCTACTGTTGTACTGCTTGCCCACCCAGAACAGTGCAGTCCACGGGAGTTTTGGAACAGCAAGGAACAGACCTTGTGACACGACTCTCCAGAAGATATGACCAAAGGGTTATTAGGGTGGTCCCTTACTATTTTAGTAAGAGTCCTCAAGGTCATTGTTCTCACAGAATGCAAAGTATTTCCAGACAGTAAAACCTAGGCAGTTTGAAATAGAGAGACAAAGATGCACATAGAATGTCAGTGGTGAAAATGGACATAACCCTGTGAAAGGAACCAAGGTTGGGTTTGCAATTGTTTATAATCTAGTCAGTCTTCCTCTTTAGGGCCAAATTAAATGTATTTATTAACAGTGTCAAGAATAAAAGGATTATGCTTCAGTTAGAGTACTTTAGGGGCTTCTATTAGCAGACTAAGAGTGATCTCAAAGCACTACTAATTTCATCTATAATAGAAGTGTTGTACAGCATATTATAAAATTACACACAAAAAACTATTAATGTTAATATTGCAAAATAATAGGAAGTGCCAAAATTAAGGTTCCCCTTGTGCGTATTCATTATAATAGTCTTTACATGATCACATTTTTCCCCATCAGAATCTGCTTCATTCAATGCACAAGACAGACAGTGCTCACTTAGCAGATAGTGATTTAATATTTCTTTTTATTTTCACTCAATGTGTGATCCCAGGCCTTAATAACTGCACATGATCCAAGTGCTTTAAGGAATACAGAATTCTTCATTTCCTCAGAGGCTCTTTTTTTAGTGTTCATCTGAGTGCATCACAAATATTAATACATTTATCTTTACAGCACCCCCATGAGGTGAGGGGGTGGTATCCCCAGTTTATAGATGGGAAACTGAGGCATAGACATTAAGGATTAAATTGACAAAAATATCAACTAATTTAGGTGTCCAACATGACAATTTCCCAGAATATTTAGCATTTTTTAACACCTGATATGTTCAAAACACAGCTCCAGTTGTCTTGAATTGCAGTTGTTGCATTCAGCACTTCTGCAAGACAGGCCCCAACTGTCTTAAACTGGGCACCCAGAAAAAACGAGTAGCTACCTATGAGAAGTTTGGTTTAAGTGACTTGTTTAGCATTACAAACTCTGTGGCAGATGCTGAAATAGAATCCAGTTCTCTTGGGTGACATTCAGCAATCTTAACCAGGAGTACATCCTCCTCATGCAGTTCCCTATTTCACACACCTTCCAAGTTCCTGCAACACGTGAGACAAGGGCCCTACAAAGTTATTTTTATGGGGAAGTATAAGGAGGTCTCCTATACAAAGTTACACTAGCACTGAGAAACTCCTGTTGGGGGATAAGATCCTCGCTGTGCTAAGTGCTGTACAAATAAAGATACAATCCCTACCCTAGGAGAGCTCACAACATTGGTTAGTGACAAGATACAGCAAGAGTAGATTCAATAAGTGAGTGGAGGTGGACAGAGGATGACTAATGAACATGTTTTAACAGCCTAGCTATGTGCATGAACCCCACTTTTGGGGGGAAAGGGTCCAAATTCAGCCCTGACTAAAGTAGGTGAAATTCCCATTACACTTGCTTATGCTAAGGATGAATTTGTTCTAGAATGTTTGTTTAAGTGAGGGATGTCAAGTGGAATGGGTTCCACTAGCTAGACTCTAGCACTGCCCAGCTACCTGCCACATTAAGATGCAATTGTAGGTTCCCTGTAAGGCTGGTAACAGCTCACTACAAATGCTTCTCCAGCTAAGACTCACGTAGGTGTTCACAGGCATAACCAGGGCCTACACTATTTTATGGGTTTAACAAGTACTGTTAAGTCAAAAGTGGCTGATGCATAACCACTAGTGCTCAAAATAGAGCGCAAAAGTACCTCCCCCACCCCAATAAACAAATAGGGACAGGTGTCTATGGCCAAAAGCCCTATTAAGAGGGAACTACGTTATGAAACTTCAGTCATGTGGTCACATATTACTGTTACAAGGTAACCACAGAACAGAGGCACAGCTTGCGTGCTGAACAAAAAGAAAGCCAGAGTTGCATGCCATGTCCAACACAGGACTTTCAAAGGCAAAAGGGAGGAGTCCTCTTAATTACAGAAAGAATGTAAAGTTTTACAACAGAAACACTCTAGGATATGTTCATTATGCAACATAGTCAACCTTTAGTGTGATAGCCACAGCAGTCAAGTTATGGATATATAGGATGACATGCTCTGCAGGAGGTTATTACTCTTTAAAAAGGGCTTATTGAGAAACTATGTGTTTGATTGAAGCCATACACAGTGTTAGTGGGCAGTAAGCATGCTGGAGTTCTTCCAACTCTGATGGTTCCATTACCCCAACCCCATATAAAGGAGGCCAGACAGGATCTCTCGAGTTAAACTAGGGTATGAAGTTAGTAGTCCAGCAGGAGAAACCTTAGGAGCAGCCAAGCCACAGAAGATGTTTAAGATGTTTGATCTTAGTGTTAATTTGTGCCATTACAACCAAACCCCAAGAAGGGGACTTGTGTGGGCTCTACATGGTCACAAACTGTCTTAGACTATGACAGGTACCTACTCACACAGATTTATTTTAAAAGTGAATAATTCACCAAGAACAGTTCTACAGTAATGTTTATTCTTCACAACAGAGAGGATGAACCACAGAGTGAAATTTATCATGGACTGCAGTAGGGCCTGGAGTTCATGCCCAGTCTTCAGTTGTAGGTTAAAAATCAGATGCTGTAGATTATGATTAAGACATACCATTTTTTGTTGTGTAGCATCCTAGATTTTTTAACTTTATCTAGACACTCCAGAGGTACCAAGCAAATACAATACATATAGGGTGCATTTTTATTACTCTTAGTTCCTTTGCTGTCTAAGTATGGTAGCAATACAAAAATAGAGCCTTTGCCCTCCAACTTTGGTTAGACAACGATCTCCAGACATGGCAGGGCTGGTGGCAGCTTCCCTTTGGAAACCATATTATTGCCTAGTTAAGAGAAATCGGGGTGGCTGTCACCTCAGTCTAAGGTGTTTCACCTGCTACCAGGTTGTCACCACATTTAATTAGAACACTACATATGTTCAAAATACATGTTAAATCTTCTGGAGTCCAGTAATCAGAAAGCTGGAGCTACCTCACATCATATGTTCTTCACCTGACAAAATATATAAAGTAGGGAGGAGGGAAGGGAAGACACTCTTCTACAAGTTACAGCTGGGTTGGGTAAACTTTTTTGGCCCAAGGGCCACATCGGGGTTGCGAAACTGTATGGAGGGTCAGGTAGAGAAGGCTGTGCCTCCCCAGACAGCCTGGCCCCCGCCTGCTATCTACCCCCTCTCACTTCCCACCCTGACTACCCCCCTCAGAACCCCCAACCCATCACCCCCCCCCCTTGTCCTGTGACAGCCCCCTCCAGGGACCCCACCCCCATCCAACCCCTCCTGATCCCCATCCCTTGACCACCCTACTCCATCCAACTGCCCCGTCAGCCCCCTAGAACCCCCTGCCCCTTATCCAACCTCCCCCCCGCTCCCCACTCCCTTACCATGCCACTCAGAGTAGCAGGAGCTCGCAGCCATGCTGCCGCACTCTCTGGCAGGAGCAGCGGACCAGAGCGCTAGTGGTGCAGCAAGCTGAGGCTACAGGGGAGGGGGAACAACAGGGGAGGGGCCGGGGGCTAGCCTCCTTGACCAGGAGCTCAAGGGCCAGGCAGGACGGTCCTGCGGGCTAGCCTCCTTGACCAGGAGCTCAAGGGCCGGGCAGGACGGTCCTGCGGGCTGGATGTGGCCCGTGGGCTGTAGTTTACTCTCTCTAACTCAGAGGTGGGCAATCAGGAAATGTAGAAAGGTACAGTTCTGACCTCTAGACTGGTGAAGGCTTACAGGCCTTGGGCTTGATTCACCACCATTGCCATGCACCTTGTCTAGTCATTTATATGCAAAGTGGGTATAAAATGCTACTTTTCTGATTTGGTAGAATTTCACACACTCTGCTTTATAAGTGACTAGACAAAGGTGCAATGCAGCAGAGAATCAAGCCCTCACTTTCAATTCTCCTTTGGTCCAGAACATGAACAGATTTTTTTTTTTTAATTCCCTTACACCTGTGCCTAGTCCAATTACAGTGGAGTCACATCATACGCGCATTTAATTTACGAGAATTCAACTATATGCGCTTGGCAAAAAAAACCCACAACAATTTAAATACTGTACCTGTAGTGTGGGCGATTTTGCCCACCATTCCACTCAATGAGAGTTTGACTATACATGATTTTTGCCTTACGCGCCGACTTCAGAACCTAACCCCCGTGTAAGATGCGACTCCCCCGTATTTCAAAATTATAAGAGCAAGGGGAGGGGAGGGATAGCTCAGTGGTTTGAGTATTGGCCTGCTAAACCCAGGGTTGTGAGTTCAATCCTTGAGGGGGCCATTTGGGGATCTGGGGCAAAAATTGGGGATTGGTCCTGCTTTGAGCAGGGGTTTGGACTAGATGACCTACTAAGGTTCCTTCCAACCCTGATATTCTATGATTCTATGATAAGCTTTTACATAAGATGTTTAAGAAAGCTATTTGCATGCAGTACAGCAATCTGGTTAGTGGAGAAGAGGCCTTATAGTGTCAATGTGTGTGGAGGTAGATAGTGCCCTCCTCAGGAGGTCAAACTGCAGCATATATCCAAAGCCACATTTATGAAGGTCATTATATTTCTTCAGACCACAAGAGTTGAGAGATGGCAAACAAAGCAACTGAAAGAACTGTAAGTGTACAGCTTTTTGTTTTAAGCAGTGCCATTAAGCATCTACCACAAGTATTTGTAGGATTTCAAAAGCTTTCAACTGGCTCACTGCCTGGATATAGCCTAGAGAACCCCGTTACAAAGTAATACCACTTTGTTCAGATTTAGTTTAAACTACAATATTGTACCGTTTCCCATCCTTGTTTACTACAAGTCAGTTAAGTGTCCAGTGATCCACAAATCCAAGAAGCATCAGAGAAGATCTAGTGGAACAGGTTACATGATTCCATTTTCAGTTTATCCACTTGCATTTTCTTATGACAACTTTTTGTGATAATGGATTACTCAATTGTAATAAGAGCTGGCTGGAAATGGAAATCCCTTCCCATAAAAAGTTTCACATTTTATCCAAATATATATATATATATATATATATATATATATATATATATATATATATATATATATATATATATATATATATATATATATATATATATATATATATATTCAAAGGAAAGAATTTCCAGAAAAATTCTACTTTAGGAAAACTACAATGGAGTTTTCAGCTGGCTGGCTGGCTGCATAGAAGGCAGTTCAATGTCACTTTCTCCCTGCAGGAAGGGAGTGAAATTGACAAACACTTCCCAGGTGGACAGCTGTCATTTTAATTTTTCCCCAATGAAAAAAAGAGAATTTTTTGGAAAAATTGAAGTTTTCATGCAGAAAGTTTTTTTTTTTTTTTTTTTTTCAAAATGGAAAAAGGGTTTTCCAGAGTCATTCCAGTGGAAAAATTACCAGCACTGGCAATGACAGATAGCAATAAGGGATCCTTATTTGTTACAGTAACTCCTCACCAACACATCTGTCAAGTTTTGTCCTTTCTTTCTAGAACTTTAATTCTGGAATTCTTCCTGACCAACCTCCCCCCCCCCACCCAAATTCTGTAATTAGTCGGCATTGCCAATTAAGTAGTATTACCAGTGTGACAGGAGACTCTCCTAAACATATCTGCAGTTTGATCTGCCCCCACCCCAGGTCTGGACAAAGGCAACTAACTTCCTTTATCATGGCTGTTAAATAAAGATACTGCACAATGCAGCATGAAATAAACACTAGCAATATCTGTATAGCCTTTATTATGGAGGTACCAGTTGCAATTCCTTAAAGATCCATTTTGCACTTAAAGCAGGAAGAGAGTTGAGAGATCTTTCTGTTTGGGCTTTAGATTTTTTTTATCACTCTAAAGAACCAATATCACATGCACCCCTTTAAAAATGCTCATTTCTTATCCATCTGAGTTGTGTTCAGCATCATCATCTTACCCTAACTAAAATATATGCAGAGACAGATTGTTACAGGTTTTTAAAATTATATTAATGTAATGGTCTTGCACATTAAAAAGTACATTCATGCAAACTTTGATACTGACCAAAAAGTTTGAGAGCATGATCATAGCCATAGGACTCGGAACCAGGTGTCATAAGTGAGTAGCCTCAAAATTTCCCCCAAAATTGTAAAGGGAAGTGACCTCTGCTATGCTTTCTTCTTCCTCTCTCTTTTCTGCAAGACTCCCTCATTAGTTCAGAAACAGACCCTATGGCCCTTTGTACACTAAAGAAATTGATGTTTGACATTGGAGAGAAGGGGTCAAACAATCTCCCTAACCTGATTTTTCTGCAAACCAGTGTTGAAAACTACTGTCCCAAAGGCACTGATGGGTCGGTCAAGTTCAACACCTCCGCAGCAAAACATACTACAAGGTATGTTGAACTATGACCCTATTCACACCAGCAGGACAATAGTTTTCCAAACACTGACTTGAGGAGAGCTGGGGTAGAAAGGATGAGGTAAGAGGCCTGTTGTGTTACACAAGCTACATACACTAGACCTTCACCTACTTTTAGTACACACATGCCATTCAACAGCTTTCCCATCTCTTTCACTAAAATCTTAAACATTGAGCTTGACATTTCAAGTACTTGAAAGCCCCTGTGCCCTTCTTTTGGGAGAGGTTATATACCTCAATCACATCAGCATTGCAGGGTAGCAGAGATAGTCAAGTGGAGGAGGCTTTCCAGGATCAGAGAATTGTGGCTACAGAGACAGAAGCCAAATCAATGCAGTATTAATTATGACTATCCATCAATGTCAAAACCTGCTTGTCAAATGTGTTGTAAGCTGATGTGCAAGCCACAGGCAAGAGAAAATGTCTTTTACCTGTTAAATAGTGCTGTAAAGAAAGCAAGTTTCTACTATATCTATTTAAGAACCAAGTATATGAGACTATTATCCAGCATGTACAATCCCCTGATGTGTGAAATTACAGTTATGCAGGAGTAGGCCCTGAACTACATGTTTGTAAGGAGAAAGACGCCATGTATTTTCATAGTAGAATGAAGGAAGATAAAGCTACACAGGGCAACATTTTTATGAAAAACTGAATTTTAAAAAGGCAGGTTTCCCTCCCCAGTGTCTTTCTGCCTTCTACCCTCCCCACAACTTCTAGTCTCTAAGTGTTAAGACAGTCAGTGGAGGGGCATTAGAATCTCTCCTATGGTCCTGCACTTCACAATACTAAGATTCCGATTAGGCCTATGACACCCAGTATGATTCAAATTGCCCCTGGAAGAGCTCAGATTAGGAGAAAGCCTAGTGCTAATGAATACTATAGAATTCCATCCCAGTGACAACATGCCAGATTTCTATGCTCAAGTTTCAGTCCTAGGGAGGAGGTTCTATAAGGCTTACTAGTCAGTTCATGAATCATGTCCTCACAGGCAGAGTCTCCATGACAAACATCTACAAAGGATGCTTCTCTTTTCAATACCCAATTATACAACAGTTACCATAGCCAGTTGTCTTCCTATGTTTCCTACAGTCACACCTCCTGAGAAAAATATACATGGTAGCCAAGAACGGACGTAAAGAAAATCTGGCGATGTATACCTAAAGTAAACAAAAATTAGTCAATTAGAAAAAAATACATTTCCATTACGTAGAAGCATAATAGCCCCATAGTCTTATACAGAAGCAGAATAGTAATGCATGGAATTCCCTCCCCCCCTCCCGACCCACATGAAAAAAAAAAGTAGTAATAGGAGGAAATAATCCTCATCTTCCTTAAAAAAGCCCTATGTTGGGTTAAGGCCAGCTTCCAGCCAAAGAAGGTTAACAATCCCCTCCCTCTGGAGCCAGTCAATGGCACTTCAGAGTCAGTGAGGGGAGGGCGGGGAAGAGGGAGAAGAGGACTTGTCACTTCAAGGGTTTGAACTTATTTTTACTACAATTTTCTCCAAGAGCTCACAATCAAGACTGATCCTCTATGGCAGCATGCTGCAATGCCACTGTCTTCTGTCCCAATTTGGTTGGCCCTGCCTTTGTTTAAAGAGCAGTGCATTGCATTTGTTTATATTCTTTAGGTTTCAAAGTTCAATATTTTGCTTTATATTCAGTTATTGTAATTTTCATATTTTGCAAAAAGTGAATTCTCTAGAAGTCAGGTGAGTTCAAGTGCTAAGTTTTAAATGTGTATACTTACTGATAAACACCATTATATACAAGAAACTGAGTGATTAGAGTGGCTAGAAAGGCTATTGTAATTCCAAGACCAAGACCACTTCTTGAACGATCAAATGTCCACCAAAGGCCCAATGACAAGGCTGCTAGAGTCAAGGAGAGCTGAACGTTATTTGCAAAATCCAGTTTCTGATAAGAAAGTTAAGGATAATTCCTTAAAGATTTTAGCCACAGAAAGGTTTCAGACAAAACTTTAATATCTCACGTAGACATCAAGAAATGGAAGTTGACAGTTTAAGAATGATCACTGATTCTGGATGCCCAATGAGAGAGACCTTGGAGCTCATTTTCAGAGAGCCTATTGACTTTTAGTTGGAGTTGTGAGCACTTAACCATGAAGATCAGGCCAAGGCTGCTCATACCGAGTACCCAAAGATTAAGGAATACCAATTTTTAAAGTTTTGGCCAACCAAGACTTTCCCTCCTTTCTGTGGATTTAAGTTTTCTGCAGGAATAGTAGCGATTCCAAGAATTTCAGTACAATAAGCATCCATCCAGGATAGTGACTACTTGTAACTTCTGAAACTGCTGTTTGCATGGGTGAGAAACCCATCTTTACTGACCTTTTACCAGCAAAAAGGTCATATTTTTAAGTTTAACTGTTGCCTTGGTTCAGTTGACATGAACTCTAATTACAATTCTGACAGATGAGCATATGATCCATTTTACAAATACATACTGTAGTAATAAGTATCTACTCTTCAACTATTGTGTAAACTATGACCATGTCTCTCCTATTAGCATTAAGTCTTACTGTGTAAATCACTCAAGCATGAAGGGAAAGAGACTCTTAAGACAAACCTGCTACTGTGGTTCATTATAATCAACATTTAAATAAACATGCAAAAAGGTAAACTAGATCAAGGATACAGCACTTGCATGATTAATACCAACAAAAACTGCTATACATCGCATTACACTGGCCCATTCTCTCTTGAATTTGTGTGGTTCTCCAAGATGGCTGTCAATACAGGGGTACAGCAGGCCAACAACAGCTGTAAGAATGAAATGAGACAGTTGTACTTAGAATTTATACAATTAATATTTCAATATTAGTCTGGCAAATAAGTGCATGGCAAAGCCTCCTAAGCAGTTAGACTCATATCCCTTTATATGTAGGGCCCTACCAAATTTTTGGCTGTGAAAAACACATCATGGACTGTGAAATCTGGTCTCCCCTGTGAAATCTATAGGGTAAAAGTACACAGCCCTTCTCAAACTGGGGGGTCCTGACCCAAAATGGGGTCACAAGGCTATTTTAAGGGGCAGTGTCACAGTATTGCCACCCTTACTTCTGCACTGCCTTCAGAGCTGGGCACCCAGACAGCTGCTCTGGCTGCCCAGCTCTGAAGCCAGCACAGAAGTAAGGTTCACAGTAGTGACGACAAATCCATAGAGTCAGGGGACTTCCTTCTCCCAAGAGGAGCAGTTCATACTCACTTTGCATCTATTTGGCTGGATACCTGTTACATAACAGAGTCAACAAATGACATTACCAAAAATTTAAATCAAAGCGAAGAGTCGAATATTTCTTTACTTTCAAGAATCCAGTATAGCCAAGACACCCTCCAGTGACAACTGAATAGGCATGACTGAGTTACAGGCATCTTACATTTGGAGCTGATCCAAAGTCCACTGAAGTTAATGGACTCTGAATCAGGACCA
Source organism: Macrochelys suwanniensis (assembly GCA_033296515.1). NCBI lineage: Eukaryota > Metazoa > Chordata > Testudines > Chelydridae > Macrochelys > Macrochelys suwanniensis. Next base: position 18,498,985 of record CM065776.1, on the reverse strand, counting down.
TAAATACCTCCCTGAACTTAGACTATGGGCAGAGGAACTCCCTCCTTATAGCTATAAAAAACGAAAGATTTCAGGATTGTCACTCTGAAGCCTTGAATGTCTGAGTCAGTGTGAAGTGATGAAACAGCTGCAAGCATGGGTTTTTGTGTATGTGTTTAAAATATCACCAGGTTCAGTCATCACTGGATTCATGATCTGTTACTATCCGTTTTTTAAGTTCTCAGCCATTTTGACGTTACCAATTACACCCATGCAACAGCAGGGGCTTTCAGCTACTATATTTATCCAGCAGTACTAGACAACTGTGACAGAGGCAATAAACAATTGCTACCCTTATTGTACACCTAATTTGCATAGAATACTTTCATTTGTTGTTATGAGTCAGTGATACCAGGGAGCCTGCACAAGATGGATTACTTGGTTCAACTGCCACAAGTCTTCAAAAGTTGATTTGCCACCTATACAACTCAAACTCTCCAATGCAACCCACACCTCCAAACAGGTCAATATAACCACTCACACAAGATTCCAAGATTGAAAGCCTGAGAGTGACAAATACTAATTGGATTATAATGGCCCATTTCTGCTCCCGTTCAAATCAAGGAAATTGAAGGAACAAACAACATATTTAGTTTTAAGAGAGCGGGACAAATTTATGAGTGCACTTGTATGACCAGGTTGCTTGTGATGGAGGGAATAAGGCTCAACAGCACTGGGGCTCACTTCTAGTTTGTCTCATCTTCCTAAAGCTCATGCTTCAGCATTTCAGCCTGCCACCTGCAAGGATCAGGAAGTGACCCCCCTGGCAATGTATTCTGGAAGGGTTTTGTTTTAAAGCTCCTTCCTCTGAAGCATCAGGGATGGCCAGGGCTCTGAGGTGGCACAGAGCATTCTCTCCTCTCAGGTGCCTGGATGGCTAGTTCTTGCTCACACGCTCAGGGTCTAACGGATTGTCATGTGGGAGGTCAGGAAGGAATTTCCCCCCAGGTCATATAGGCAAAATGCCCGCCCCCCCGCCCCCGGTTGCAGGTCACTTCCCAGGATTATCTGGCTCTCTCTCACTTAATCATGCCTGCCATTGCAGGAGGCCTCGACCATTGGTGCACCTGGGTCCCTCCCATGCTCGGTCTGTGGCACACAATAGTCTAGTTTCCTTTGGTGTCATTTCTGCTGTTGGATTCGGCATGTGGGTGGCCTGTGATATGCAAGAGGTCAAACTAGATTATCTAGTGGTCCCTTCTGGCCTTTAACTCTGACTCTAATTGGAGCTTTACTATAGACTTCAACAGGAGCAGGATAAAGCCTAAATGAGCCAAATTCTGCTGTCAGTTGCACCAATTAAACTTATATTCCATTGTAACTATAGGCAGAACTTCACTCAAGATTAGGTAGCATCTCAGTTTTTAAAAGCAGCTTCTTAGAAGGGATAAAAGTCACCTCTATTTCCAGAGCTTGGAAATACAAAAGGGCTGTTTGAACTCTTTTCACAAATGTTCTTGCCATGCACTTAAGCTTCAAAGTTGTAGCTGGCTAGAAGAGATGTTTAGAAGCTTGGTATTTCAAACTAGTCTAGAATGTCATGGCAGCAATTCATTTTCAAATTGAAAAACAGATTTTTCTACATGCAAAAGACACTGTACCAAACAGGAGAGACTCTTGTGCTACTCACTTGGGGCAGAATACTCTCCTTTGGAAACAATTTAGTGTGGGGGCCCAAACAGTGTTAATGGCTACAGATTTAAACAAGTCAGACTTCAACAAACATCTACATAAAGTAACTCAGTATCAACTAAACATCAGATAAAATTAGCTAGTTTTTTACATTTGTGCTTTGTTTGAAAGCACAATACAAATTTGTTAGTATTTTCTAACACCTTTGGTTAGGTGTTTTGTTACTGTACAGCAGTAGAGGAACTTGCCTAAAGTCAGTATGTGTTAAAACTGGATTCCCATAATCCTCTGATCAGAGAGCACAAACTCAAATGAAAGCTTTCAATCTAGTCCTGCTGAAGAAAACTTCTGGTTTATCAGTTGCGATGATGATGATGCACCCAGCTATATACACTTACTGACCAAGACAATGCTCTGTTTAAAAAACAAAACAAAACCCCACACCTTGCATTTTCAGAGGGTTCTTACAAGAATGATAAGATTGTGAGAACATTGTAACTGGCCAGAGTTGGAAAGTAAAGTTGTATGTAATCTGCTATAATTGTTATCCTTATATTATATGTATTTAAAGGGGTATTGATTGAAAGGTATGTTTTTAAGAAGGAAATGTTCTTGTCAATGTTGCAAATAATGCTTTGCTTGGATTATGAAAACAATTCTAAAGAGCAGAGTTCCTTTTCACTGATTATGGTGTTTTCACAGTGTTTGCAGCTTCCACAGGCCAGAGTCTACAGATTTTCACTCTTACTTTAATGCACTAGCACAGGGGTTCTCAAACTGGGGGTCAGGGCCTCTCAGAGGGACACAAGGTTATTACATGGGGGGTCACGAGCTCTCAGCCTCCACCCCAAACGCCTCTTTGCCTCCAGCATTTATAATGGTGTTAAATATATAAAAACATGTTTTTAATTTATAAGGGGGATCACACTCAGAGGCTTGCCATGTGAAAGGGGTCACCAGCACAAATGTTTGAGAACCACTGCACTAGTACAATGCTATAACATTGGATTGCAGATGATAAATAGAAAAAAAAAAATCTTAAACCTTCCCATGTGTGTTTTAAAAAAAAAAAAGTCATGGGAACATTTCTCTTGGTTTTGTTTTTAATTTGACCTGCCATCTCCCTCCCCATTCTTTCCCCAGTGCCATCTGTATATTAGTACTAGATGTACAGTAAAAGCAGGACTTAGATTATTAGTACCAATACTGAGATCAGCTGCCCATATTGTTCCAATTAAACAGCAGCAAGGCCTCTTATTTTCATTGTGTGTTTTGTTACAGATTGTGCTGTAGCTTGCAAGAACTCAGTTTCTGGTGGTTACTTGTGGCTGCTGGCAGTTGCACTGCTTTAGGCAGAGAACGGGGCAGGCTGCCAGAAAGGCTTCCCTCATTCCCCACTGACATGTGACTTCCTTGTTTTCGATTCAGTCGTGTCTGTGGCATGTTCACTCAGGCAGCCAATAGTAACTGAACCTTGCGACTCACCAGTTTCAGAGGGAACCAATCATACAGCAAGCAGTGATGAGAGCTATGCCTGCAGCTGCACTAGGTCCAAGCACTGTTCACAGTCCTGCCAGACAACAGGACACCCAGGATGTACCCCAATACTCTGCAACAAGTGGAGAGAGCTTCTCTTGGCTCCCAGGAGAAAAACCCTATACTCCACAGTCTGCAGAAATCACCTCAGCCCTAAAGAGCTGTGTGTAGAAAGAGGTATCCAATTATTCCCTCAGAACACATCACTGCTGAAATATTGGCCAGCTGAATAGAGTATTCATACCTCAAGTACACATCAAGGCAGTTTGAAAGAGAAGCATATCACCTTTGTAAAGAGTGTGTTTAAACTCAGGAAGCACTTTGTACCAGATATGAAATTAGTTTTCTCCTGGAAGTGGGGAAAAGCTGAACCAAGTCTATTTTCCCCCAAGCCCAAATGTCATGCTAGCTACACACACACGAAGTGTGGCCACTGCCAAACCCCAGACCATGCAGGCCACAGACCTCCCCCCCACCCAGTGCCTTCCTTCTCACATTGCAACTGACCAAGCCACCTCCCAGACAACTATAGGGACTCACCTGCAGCTGTCCCACAGCAAGGGGGCACCCACCAGGCAGAGGAGAAGATAGTGGCAATAACTTCCTCAGGGAACAGGGTCACATTCCTCTGGATCTGCAGTAAGTTCAACACCAGTGCCATGAAAGCACCCACAGCAAAGAGCACCAGGCTCCGTTGCACCAGGTGTTGGTTCAAGTTCAGGCTGTTGGTGCTGCTGCTTCTGAGACTGGAAGTGCTAGGGGTCCGTGTCCCATGACCCACCAAAGTCAGTGGGGAGCTTGAGACCGAAGAGCTCAGCATCTCACCCACCTTGGCAGCCAGTCCAACAGCAGTTTTCTCCAGTTGGTTTTTATGCTTTCCCCTAGCAGCGCAGGAACAACTCCAGGTGCAATTCTCTAATCTGGGCATTAGCTTCACCATCAGGGTCCTAACACACACAGAAAAGAGTGCCTATTAGTGCCCAAAAGCACGGGCAAATCAATCACGCAGGCCTAAATCCTCTGCACTTTTGTGTACACACTATAATACTTCGCATGTCTATAGCGCCTAAAATAGGATGAGCTCAAATTAATTTAGATCCCCAACACCCACAGACTCATTTTACAGCTAGAGAAGCACACACAGAAGTCAAGCAAGTTGCCGAGAGTCAGAGAAAGATTGTGGCAGGGCCAGATGGTGCGTCCAGTTCTCTGCACCTGAACCCATCCCGTCAGACGCGGGGAGGGGGATGCGGGGGACCATCAAGGGCGCTACACCCGGCTGGGCAGGGGGGAACAGGCCGCGCTGGGGCACCCGACTCTCAGCCCTAGGCGCCCCAGGATGACAAGCTACCCACGGGCCCCTCCCCAGCCCACTGGGGTGCGAGGGGCCAAGCGCTCAGGCCGGAAAGGGCTGACCCGCCTCCAGGCGGCGTCCCCGGGAGCGGGGTCCGCAAGCAGGCGGGCGCGGCCGGCTGACCCGAGCCCCGCTAGGTGCAGGCAGCGCAGCCCCTGCAGGGGACCCGGGCCCCCCATTTCCCAGCTGCAAGGGCCCAGTACGAGGGGGGAGGGGCGCTGGGCACCACGGCCGCCGGGTCACCTACCTGGGCTCCCACCTGCGGGGGCGCTGCTCGACTCCCTCGCGGTCCGGTCCGGTCCGGTCCCGTCCGGCCGCCGCAGCGGGCTGGGGGAAGGTTTATAAGCAGCGAGCCCCGCTGTCACGTTATCCGCTCCCGACCTACCCTGCAGGCAGAGGGCGAGCCGGCCCCCGCCCCTCCCTTCGGAACGGTGGGCGGGCGGGAGCCTCCGCGCGGCGCCGGGAACAACATGCAGTCGGGTGAGGCTCGGCGGCCAATGGGAGCCGGGCGGCCGATATGACGTGCGGGACACACCACCCGCCTTCCTGCTCGGCTGACAGCCGCGAAGCGTCGGGGCAGCTGGCTGGCGCGCGAGCGGGAGGAGGGGGCGCGCGGGGCGTGCTGCTGTGCTGTGCGCCCGTGGTGGGGAAGGGCGGAGGTGGGTCACGGGTCGCCACCGAACGGCACGAACGTTCCGGTCCAATCCCAACGGAAAACGCAGCCGGTTTAAACTGGCTGAGGCCAAGTGGGTGGAGAGGTCGCGTTGCAACTGGGGGGAGGGGCGGGGCAGGGAATATGCCTCAGAGACCAGACTGGTCAAGCGTAGGGTGAGCTGAGCCTAGCAGGGGACAAGGGAGCTGCCAGGGCCTGCTGCCCTTTGGATAACACTCCCCGCCGGGGTTGCACCACCACCCAGGGAACAACCCCCAGCAGGTCTGATAGTCCCCCAACTCCAGCCCCCATGCGCCTGCGCAATGGGGAATGGTGCGTTCTGCCCCCATGTGTAATGGATCTGCCCCCAGCTCCCTCAGGAGCTATGGTCGGTGTTACGCAGGAGGTCAGAGTAGAGAGATACAATGGACTCGTCTGGTCTTAAAATCCCAGTGCATGAGCACTGCAGGAACCCCGGGTCCAGCTGGAGCGTGGCAATTTTTGGCCTTGAGCTTCCACACTGGATTAGCTAAAAAAGAATGAAGTGCGGCTACTTTCACGTCAGTGAAGAAATCTGGATCTTGATGTGTCCAGTCCAATAGCACCGAAAAACCTGATTCCTGCCCATTTTTAACCCTAATCCCCCAAATTCTACTGACAAATCTGTGTGCAATGCATAGATATTTTTCAAAAAGGTCTAAGGATTTTGTCATCTTCCATTAGAATGGGTTTTAAATTAAGGAATATACGTCAAAATTCATTGGCAGCTCATAATTTAAGTTAAACACTGAGCCGCTAAAGCCACATCTATAATATGATCATCCACATCTGCTAGGCCAGTTCCATGACAAAATTTCAATGTACAGCTGTGCAATTTGCTTGTATCTGAACACATCAGGATGTCAGATCTGGGTTATCTGGATACCGATTCATCTGATGTAAAAGAATGGCTACAACCTATCTATCTAGAAGGCAAAATTATGGGAATCCAAGTTTAAAAAACAGGCAGATGCAGGTCCATAGTGGATTTTTCAAGTGCAGCTGTGTGCTAGGATGTTTGAGGGGACCAGACTTTTTTTAGTGGATTAGAAACAGTTACATTTGGTCTCTGTTTATGTGCTGTCTATTTTTATGGTAACATTTGGGGAAAGTGAGGGCCAAAAATGATAGCATCCAGCAGGCTCCAGGTACTGAATACATTTCTCTGTGTTGCTATGAGCAGAGATGTTTCAAGGTCTGGATTTTTGCAGTGACATTACAGCAGCTTCACTTCTCTTTTTACCCAATAGAATTTTGGGGCTTGGTATAAAAAAAAACAGCAGGGTCCACATTCGGGACACCAATTTTTGAGGTGTTGCACACCTGTTTGCAACAGGATCTGGAGTTTTTGGTTCGCTAGGAGCTGGAACATTTTTTCTCTAGGCAAAATAGTAGAATTTGGATTAAAAACTGGCAGGCACCAAATACATGTATCTCCAGTGCAATTGAGCCAGGATGAATCATTCATAGAATATCAGGGTTGGAAGGGACTTTAGGAGGTTATCTAGTCCAACCCCCTGCTCAAAGCAGGACCAATCCCCAATTTTTGGCCCAGATCCCTAAATGGCCCCTTCAAGGATTGAACTCACAATCCTGGGTTTAGCAGGTTAATGCTCAGCCTCCAGATTTGTCTATTGAAATAGGATCAGCTATATTTGTTTTGTATTTAGCTTGTAGAGTTTGGCAGCTTGGGCCAAAAATTGCCTCGCTCTGGTTGTGTAGAGGTGCTGGATGAAGGTTTTTGCATATGGCCATTCTTATGTTCTTACTGGTTCAGACCAATGGTCCATCTAGCTCAATATCCTGTCTTCCAACAGTGGCTGGTGCCAGATGCTTCAGAGGGAATGAACAGAACGGTGCACATCATTGAATGATCCATCCCCAGTCATCCAGTCCCAGTTTCTAGCAGTCAGATATTTAGGGATACTCAGAGCATTGAATTGCACCCTGGACCATTTTGGCTAATAGTCATTATTGGACCTATCCTCCATGAACTTATCTAATTCTTTTGTGAACCCAGTTATAGTTTTGGCTTTCACCACATCCCCTCCTAATGAGTTCCACAAGTTGACTGCCTTGTGTGCAGAAATACTGCCTTTGTTTGTTTAAACCTGCTGCCTATTAATTTCATTGGATGTGAAGGGCCAAATAATACTTTCCTATTCACTTTCTCCAGACCAGTCATCATTTTATAGACCTCTATCATAGCTTCCTTCAGTAGTCTCTTTTCTAAACTTTTTAAATCTCTCTTCATATGAAAACTCTTCCATATGCCAATCATTTTATTGCCCTCTCTGTATATTTTTCCAGTTCTAATACACCTTTTTTGAGATGGGGTGACTAGAACTGTACACATTATTCAAGGTGTGCATGTACAATGGATTTATATAGTGGCATGATACTTTCTGTCTCTTTATCTGTCCCCTTCCAAATGGTTCCTAGCATTCTGTTAGCCACTACACATTGAGCAGATGTTTTCAGAGAACTATTCACGATGACTCCAAGATCTTTCTTGAGCGATAACAGCTAATTAAGACCCCATCATTTTGTGTGTATAGTTAGGATTATGTTTTCCAGTGTGTATTAGTTTGCATTTATCAACTGAATTTCATCTGCCGTTTTGTTGCCCAGTCACCCAGTTTTGTGAGATCCCTTTGTAACTCTTTGAACTTAATTATCTTGCGTAGTTTAGTATCATCTGACACACTGCGGTGGCACAGTTTGATCTTCTTCCAAATCATTTATCAATATGTTGAACCGTACTGTTCCCAATACAGATCCTTGGGGGACTCTGCTATTTACTCTCTACTCTCTCTGCTGTGAAAACCAACAGTTTATTCCAAAGGGTTGTTTCGTGTCTTTTAACCAGTTACTGATCCAGGAGAAGATCTTCCCTCTTATCCCATGACTGCTTTTTTTGCTTAAGAGTCTTTGGTGAGGGATCTTTTCAAAGGCTTTCTGAAAGTTTGAGTACACTGTATCCACTGGATCACCCTTGTCCAATGTTTGTTGAGCCCCTAAATTCTAATAGATTGGTGAGGCATCATTTCCCGTTACAAAAGCCGTGTTGAGTCTTCCCCAACATATTGTGATCATAGATGTGACTGATAATTCTGTTCTTCACTCTAGTTTAAACCAATTTGCCTGGTACTGAAGTTAGCCTTACTAGCCTGTAGCTGCCAGGATTGCTTTTAGAGCCTTTTAAAAAAAAATCAGCATCACATTGGCTATCTGCCAGTCATCTGGCACAGAGGCTGATTTAAGCTATAGGTTACATACCACAGTATCAGAGGGGTAACCGTGTTAGTCTGGATCTGTAGAAGCGACAAAGGGTCCTGTGGCACCTTATAGACTAACAGAGATAGAACTACTACCACAGTAGTAGTTCTTCAGTTTTGTATTTGAATTCCTTTAGAACTCTTGGATGAATACCATCTGGTCTTGATGACTTACTATTATTTAATTTATCAGGTTTTTTCCAAAACCTCCTCTATTGACCCCTCAATCTGGGTCAGTTCCTCGATTTGTCACCTAAAAAGAATGGCTCAGGTGTGGGAATCTCCCTCACATCCTCTGCAGTGAATGCAAAGAATTAATTTAGCTTCTCTGCAACAGCCCTGTCTTCCTTGAGTGCTCTGTTAGCACCTTGATCATCCAGTGGCCCTACTTTGGCAAGCTTCCTGCATCTGATGTCCTTAAAAAAAAATATGCTGTTAGTTTTTTTGTGTCTTTTGCTAGTTGATCTTTGAATTCTTTTTTGGCCTGCCTAATTATGCTTTTACACTTGACTTGCCAGAATTTATGATTCTTTCTAGATGTTGATTAGGAAATTGGCCAAGTTCTGTTCTGCAGCCTTTATTGCTGGACTTCTGTGCACAATGAATTATTTAAAGAACTGTAGATGCTGGGTTTCTACTGATGTTTTATCCCAGCAATGTAATCATTTGTTAAGATGGGCTTCAGATTTCACTTCCATATAATATAATGGGTTGGATTATTATTTGTAGCAGTAGTTTTTCTGGGGGGTTGTATCCATGTAGGCATTTATGGTGTAGGAGGTGTGCAGAACTGTAATGCTTTTATAGCCAGTCTGAAGTGCCCTAATATGTTTATTGCTAGGCCCATACATATGTAATTTAGAGTGTGTTCAACCTTCATGCCTTCATTATATAATTTTACTTTGTTTTGGTTGGTTTGGGGCTTTCTTGAAACATCATGAAAGTGTCACTGCAACACAGTGTAGTAGAAAACAGCAGTGCATCTTAATGGGAAAGGGAATAATGCAATGCAGTGAAAAATGGCAACACAACAGATTGTGGCAGTGTGGTGGGAAAATTACAGTGTGTGTGCCCAAATCATTTTTGAAATAGTAGCATTGTTCCTGCCACTACATGGAATCACCCTAGTGAAAATTACGATGATTCCACAAAATGTGGGGTTAGTGGTGATATGCAGCAATGGTAACACATTCTAAAGAGAGTTCCTTCTAGCACTGAATGAGGGATTTTATGAGAATAAATGGGAAACTTTCACAGGAACTGGACCATTAATATTGAACTCAGCTGCCAGAAGAAATAAGAACGACCACTAACCTTGTTACATTCAGAGCTGAATGCAAAATCTCTCTCTGCCCAAGCTTTTTCATAATAGTACCCTCTAGCTTAAAGATTCATTTAAAAAACTCCTCTAAGCCTGCAGAGAAGGAAAAGCAAGTGAGCGATAGCATTACCAACTTTTAACTCAGAGAAGATGCGCAAATATTACAATTATGAGGCCATATAACAACATGGAAAGACAGGATCAGGAAAACACTATTATTCCTGAAGCAGTTTTCTCGTTCTGCTTCACCCCCTCTTTATCAATCATGCCCTAATAACTGTAGGTGGATTTGTCTTAGCCTGTCTTTTTCTCTCTTTATTTTTAGGCCAGCAGCCTTCAGGACTTGTTTTAACCTTATCTAAAGTTCTTCCTCTAACTTTCCATAAACTAAAATGTCATCCAAAGAAACTTTTCCACTATCTCCCTTGTAGAATCTAGCTTATTTTTCCTTTGGATGATTTGTGAGGCAGGTGTATTGAATGGGAGGTGATCAAAGCAATATCTTGTTAGTGGTTTGGTTTAGATCATCAGTGTAAAAAGATATCAGATAATTTGGCTCAGTTTATTGAAAATAGATAAATCAGCAAAATCAGAGAGGTTCATACATTATCAAACATGGAGAACTGGCTTGTGGCAATTTCAATCTGTTCCAAAGTATGAACCCAATTCTGGTTATATGTATATTCCACTTGCTTATGAAATCTAGAAAACTAATCCCCTTTTCTTATCTAGTTTCACTGCAATTTTTCAGAGTACAGAGATAGCTGCACTAACCATATACAATAATATTCCAGATATTAATTAAGGTGACCAATTACCATACCTGGTAAAATTACTCATATTCAAGCAAGTTCAACAACAATCAATCAGAACTATGCAATACAAATGTTCAAATTGACTGAGCCCCCATTACAAAGAAATACTGTGTTATTATAACATTAATAAGTAAAAAGTTATAAGTATATACTCACAAATAAGTGGTTACTACGCTTTAGAAATGCCTGCCCGATCCTCATCTTGCTGTCCTCCACAGATGCTTCTTGTGGACTGTATTTGTCTCTTGAAGCAATTTTTCGAAGGGGCTGCTTGTCTTTCAGCAGCTTGTCACAGAACGCAATACAGTCCAGGTCAAAATTCACTCACACAAACAAAATAGCCTTCAAAGTAGAAACACTGAGACATGAATTTTCAGGTGACTATTATTGAAAAGACACATTCAACGGGCTGTGGTGCCTGGCAAACACAAAACAAACTCAACGGCCTTTGCCAGATCTGAGTATTCTACTGCCTTATTGTGCATCTCTTGAAAAACATTCCACCACCTTTCAGAAACGGGTGCTTTCTGAGTGTTCCAGTCATACATGTAACGGGACATTATTGGTTTTGCATTTGCCAACTCATCGAAAAGACGATTCTCATCTATCAAATTTAGGATGGGAATTTTTCTGTGGCAAGTGGCAAGACTGCTTTATATATTATCCCACACTGGCATGCTTCTCAACAAGGCACACTCAAGCGTTTCTGTGCACTCAAAGGCAGGTTTCCAGTGCTCCAAGTACTTCAGAGATGTTGAGTAAAATTTATCCACTGCATTGTAAAATTCCTTTTCCTTAATTTCCCAACTGTCAACCAAAGACTGCAACAGGATCTTTGTGTGTGATGTGACAAATCTTTCTTTGAGCCTCTCCACTAAAGTATCTTGAAGGGTACGAATATGCAGTGCAACTTCTGTCACAGATGAGTCGTTTTTCTCTTTTGCCTCTACTGTCTTCTGAAAGGTGGCTGTTTGCTTACTAACAAAAGCAAGCCACAGTTTCGTGCAAGGGTCATTGAAGACTTTCTTCAACAGTGTTGGGCATTTGTCTTGAGAGAGAAAATATGCCTTGAGCCCATCAAAAATCGACAAAATACAGTTATTAAATACTGGAAATACAGTTCATAGTTATACAATTTAGCATAAGTACAAAGCATTCTGGTTCATATCTGATACTAGTTAACAATCTTGCAAATGGAGTTATAAAAGTTGTCAGCTTAGTGCTTCAGGGCAGAGTGGAATGTGCCAGAATCCTCTGGCTGTACCTGGCAAGGAAAATATTGTTCCACAGTTCATCTGGTGATTGTTTTCCTATGGTGAGAAGAATATAGCTTTCCCTCCTTACTGCTTCACTGAACCTCTTTATGTTTGCACAGGTGTATATGGGTTTATTTCTTTTCCATACCAAGCACTATAGGAGCATCCCACTCTGTCAATGCGGACCTGAAGAAGATCTCTGTGTACGTTTGAAAGCTTGTCTCTTTCTGCAACAGAAGTCGGTCTAATAAAAGACATTACCTCATCCACCTTGTCTCTCTAATATCCTGGAACTGACATGGCTACAACAACACTACAAACAATTCAATAATGTACTTTTCTTATACAGTTCTCATTCTCTCCAGTTTTTCCTTCACTTTGGGAAGCAGAGATATTGTCACCCCGTCGGCTGTGCTGAGCACAGAGAGTGTAGTGCCATCTACCATCTGCTATCTTCCTCGCTAGTCCTCTTTAAGCAGACCATTTTCACAGAACACAGTCCAATTTTCCCTCAGCATTTTATGAGGCCCCGTTCAGAGGCTGTGGTTTGGTCTAGGAAGTCACTTGCAGTGGACTGAGATACATATTCCTCATCTTTGTAGTTACTGTGTACAAGTTTTGAATTGACCCAGACGATTTATGTATGTCCTTGGGCTGCTAAGTACTACCCTGGCCTGCAAGTTAGGGCTGGAGCTCATCTCCTTAAAAGTCTCCCAGTTATCTCTATTACTGAATCACTTCTAAATGTAAGAACAGTATTGCAATGTGACGATTAATATAGTACCATCTACGTCATTTAAAATTTATAGAATCTAAAAAGGACAGTCTCCGAGCAAAAGAGATTACAAGCTATATATGACAAACAGAACTGAGATAGAAGACAGAGGAGTGGAGAGAGAGAATGGTTGAAAGCTAAAACAAATGTGAGTCATATTATACAGTGGGCAAAACTTCAGAATTGTGCTCTTTTTATATAATCTCTAGGAGGAAAAGATGAAGGCTGAAGAGGAGTCGAGAGTCCAGTAGTCAGAAAACTCTAACTTGCCAGTACCATCTTGTAGATTCACCAGTGGGTGGGGACAGGGCCGGTGCAAGAAAGTTTCGCGCCCTAGGCGAAACTTCCTTGCACCGGCCCTGTGCCCTCCCCACCAGCTAACACCCCCCCCCCCCCCCGCCAGTCCCCACCACGGCGGCTCCCCCCGCACAGGCAGCTCAGCCCCCACTGCCCGCGGTGCCCCCCAGCTCCCGGCTCAGCCAGGAGCTGGGAGGGTGGGCGGCAGCCGCGGCCAGCCGCCCCCCCGGCTCCCGGTTCAGCCGCAGAGCTGGGAGGGCGGGCGGCAGCCACGGCCAGCCGGCTCCCGGCTCAGCTGCGGAGCCAGGAGGGCGGGAGGCAGCTGCGGCCAGCCGGCTCCCGGCACCCTAGGCAACCGCCTAGGGTCGCCTAGTGGGCACGCCGGCCCTGGGTGGGGACCATTTCTTTTTGCAGTTAATAATATCGTGGCAGGCATATGATAAATGTTAATTGAAGTTCTTTTGTTTAGTCACAGGTGTCTATAGCTCCTTTTGTATTTTGTGCAGAACATAATAAAAAGAACAATTATACATATGCCACAGTTTTCAAGTGTGTGTAAATTCATATAACTACCATATAATTAGCTGATCAGCATCCCACATACAGCTGCAGATACTGCATCACTATCAATGCTCAACTGTCATGACAAACAAAGCTGTCCCCATTTTGCTAATCAGCGTTCAGAGTGCTCATGTAGTGATCAAAACACTTCTCGCTGTATAAACTCTGCATTATATTTGATAGAGTTCATGATAAAAATGACCATCTGCTGGTTTTGATTGTGATGGGGCGTCTTCCCCACACTGGCCCATAAGGGGTTAATAGAGCCCTAGGGAGTCTGTGCAGGAGGCAGCCAATTAGAGAGGGGCTGCGAGGAGCAGCCAATCAGGGCTGGGCTGGCCCATATAAGACGGGCTGCAGAGGAGAGCAATTTCAGTCATTTCCTGGAGCTTGAGGAGGACTGGCTGCCTTGCAGGCTGATGGTAGTAAGCACCCCAGACAGAGCGGTGCTGTGGGCAGAGACCCAGGGAGCTAAAGGCAGCTCCTAGTGGGCTGTAGGGATCTGCAGGCTGAGGCAAGGGAAAAGAGGATGCAGGGGGCTGTGGGGAAGTGGCCCAGGGAAAGGTACTGAGAGGTTGGAGGGGATGCTGCATATGGCTGCCATCTATGGGAGTAGGCTGGGACCTGGAGTAGTGGGTGGGCACAGGTTCTGCCCCTCCCCTACTTTGCCACTGAAGAATGGCCAGACAATTGGCTGCAAAAGCCACTGAGGGAAGTGGCTGGACAGCAGACTTTGATACTGTCCCCTAAAAGGGGGGAGCACAGAGTGCATCACAGCCAGAAGGCTGTGTCACAAAGAGGATGCTGCGGTCCTGGGAGTGATGTGGATCCCTGAAGCAGAAGTGATGCTAGTGAAATGCCACCAGAAGAGGGTGCACTGGTTAGTAGAGCTAATCCCTGGGACATCCAGCAGGGGTGCTGTAATGGTGAGTCACACCCCGTCACCGTGATGTAGCATTGAAAAATCACTTATTTGCTGACAGTTTTGGTGAATCCAGTGTCTGTGATAAGGAGTACTGTTGCCCACTGTCGTGATCAGCTCTGTCTAGATGAAATGGACAAATAATTGGAGTTCTCCCCTTAGGGTAATTTAAATTTGTTGATTCTGTCTCCAAATCCTTAAGTTGAAATACTTGAGGAAAGGATGTGGTCTCCTTCTTCCTTTTATATAATTAGATGTAAAAGAATAGTGTGCTTTAAAGAGCAGATCACATTTCAAGTACAATTTCTTGGTTATTATCCCTTTGTAATTGAACAGTCCATCAATCAGAGCAAAGGGGGAAATACAATCTGTAATACTTCAGGTGAAATAAACAACAATAGAATAGATGTACAGCATTAAAGCAAGAGAAGAAAAACCATCCACTTATTCCTTGAAAGAAACACTTGTTGCATAAAGAAAAGGGTTGAAAAACAAATTGCTTATAATTTGGTATTCGATAAGGATCAATATAGCAATCTGTGCATCAGCATACAAGTCCTTCTCCAGTATTTACATAGAGATGATCCTAATACACCAATAGTAAGTTCTCAAGATTTTTTTCAGTTGCCGTATATCTTGGGCCTCTGTCACTTACTCATGATATCACAGCAAGATTTCTGCAGTTATACACTCTGTACTTCCTTCCCTAGAGGCTTACAAGGCAATTCATGTTCTTTCCACATACTCCTTCTTTTGTGTTGTAGTTTATATAGGTTTTTACACCACACTCATTGCCATATGTTGGTCTATGCTTGTGGGGAGCATTGCCTTATGATCAAGGGCTTAGGTATTTTAACCTAAAGCAGGCTTTTTGGTGGGGGAACACTGGGTTCTGGCTCAGTGAGGGCAATAAAAGGGTCTGACACAGAGGAGCACGTTAAGGCTGCCCTCCCTGGGCCACTTCCTACCTCCCTTCTATTGTCCACAGTTTGCAGTCTACACCGGAAAGCATGAAGGGAGTCAGCTCACTGCATAGTGCCTCTTTGTGGCCAGGTAGCTCTCGCCTTCTCAGGGCGGCAGCTGCCTCCTCTCCTGCCTTGGCTCTCTGGCCAGGTCAGTTCCAAGTCCCCATCCTTCAGGTGTGGCCCATAAACACTAACACTAATAAACTGGGTTAGTCTGTGAGAGTCTGCCTCCCTTTCAGGGTCTATCAAAAGCAGGTCTTCCCTTCCCTCAGAGAAGGACCTTCAGGTAGTTGTGAATGGGAGAGACCCTGCCTTTCTTCATGAGCATCCAGGTGAAGGTCCTTTCTCTTCCTTAGCCCAGGTCACATGTGGGCAGGCCATTTCCTTCTATTTCCTTCTCCAGCCTGTGTGTGTCTTGCAGGTGTGGCAGGGCAGGGCTGGGTGAGCCTAGAGCAGCTCCTTAACCCCTTGTTGCCCAGTGTGGGGTTTGTCTATCCCATCACACCATAGTATCTGAGTGCCTTCTAGTAGTGCATTGGGTGACTACACATCTGCTGTGTATTCTCTCATCCTCTCCCCAGAGGGGGAAGTGTGTGTAATTCAGTGTCTTGTTTTGGTAGTGTTTTCTTTAAAATAAATTTATTGCTATGTTTTTATATTAAAGAAGGCAGGTCAATGAAATGTGCCTTGCACTTGGAGCAGGAAGTGGTGGATTTTGTGATGGTCCTTAGTTCCTGGGGGAGTTCATGCCACAGTCTGACTGCCCCCCAGAGAAGGTTCTGTCTCCTGCACGGAGAGTTCCATTGTGTCAGAGGAGCAAAGTTGTTGACCACAATCTTTTATGTATCCTGGGCCCAGGGCATGGAGAACTTTGAAGATAACGACTGAGACCTTGAACTTTATTCACAATTCTATGGGAACCCAGCATAGAGAAGAGTTGTGACATGCTCATAGTAGCCTGTGTTGCTGAGGAGCATTTCGTACTAGTCGGAATTTCCTAAGTGCTGAAGGTGTTTAGTTCTCCTGCAGCTGATTCTAGTGTTGTCTGCCACATCATCTGCTGATGCCAAATCTCCCACTGTTCTCCAGCGCACAGTTAAAAATCCATATGCAGCCAAACTGGCAACATCATAGCATTACATTAAGAACCAGAAATCAAGTGCATATTTTTGAACCTTGCATGTCAGAGGGCAGTGATCTGTCTACACCCTATTGCTATACAAAATAGATTACAATTCCAAAACTTGTCTGGGTTTCACTGTTGGTCAGATTTGGTAGTTGTGACCCAGGAACCTTTGTGCCAACTGGTAGAGGGCATAAGGTGGCACAGAGCTTTACAGGGATCCTCTGGGTTAAACATATGCAAAGTAATTCACCAAAGGGTGGCATGTGAGGTCTCTGCTGAGAGCCAGTAGTCCACTGGCTGTTGTCATCATTGCAAAATGTGTGTACGGATCTATACTGGAAATTATGTTCCTAAAGCCTTGAAATTAAACGCAGGTCACCAGGAGGTGATATGCCTTAGACAGGGTCCGTTCAGGTAGTAGACACTTCTCTCTCTGTCTGATCATTGTGTATGTGTGTCTCACAATGTAAGTCTATTTGCATATGGAGCTGCTAGCTAATCAAGACTATGAAATCAACAAGAGATTGCAAAATCTACAGGAAGGAACACACAGCAGGATGGTGTCCAGTTTATGAATAAAGATCAAAGGACTGTTTTGATATATTTTGGGTTGCCAAGAGACACACAATATCCTTTAGCCATGGGACAAGCTGGCAGGGCATTTTGTCTTATGAAAAAAAGATCACTGCCAGGTTTTGTTGAAAAAATGCTAGGAGGCCCTTGGGAGTGAGCTTTGCTCTATAACTGCTAAGACATGAACGTATCTAGTTAAATAAGTCTAGGGTCTAGAATAAGTGTTATGATTTGATTTTATTAGCTGTAACCACATGTTTCCAGTTTTTCTACTTGCTATTATTTGAATCTCTTCTCTTTGTTAAATAAGAGATGTTTATAGTGAAAACAGGTTAAGTGCTCTGTGTTAAGCGAAGCAGTGATCTGAGGCAAAGCTGCTTCTTTGGGAATCTGAATACTGTGTTCAGTGGCTCAGGGGCTGAAGGCTCCAGGGAGGCACTCAGAGGGCTTAGGGGCTGGAGTGTGCCTATTGCTAACCTGCAGAGGGACAGCAGGGCCTGTGTAGGACTAGAGGGGAATGCTTGTGTTTCCTGTGGTGGGTGGAGTCAGGGCAGCTGACACAGGACAGGCACAGACAAGGCTTCCTCACTCTAGGGCGGGGTGGGCAAACTATGGCCTGCGGGCCACATCTGGCCCGCAGGACCGTCCTGCCCGGCCCCTGAGCTCCCACGCTGTCTCCCCTCCCCCGCAGCCTCAGCATGGGCAGCACTCTGGGGGGCGGGGCTGCGCGCTTCTGTGGGGCAGAGCGGCGGCGTGTCTAGCTCTGGCCGGGCCGTGCAGTTGCCAGACATGCTGCTCTGAGTAGCATAGTAAGGGGGATGGGGGGTTGGATAAGGGGCAGGGAGCAGGGGGCGGTTGGATGGGGTGGAGGTTCTGGGGGGCAGTCAGGAGATGGGGAACAGGGGGGTTGGATAGGTGTTGCAATCCCAGGGGCCTGCCAGGGGGCAGGGGTGTGGATAGGGGTTGGGGCAGTCAGGGGACAGGGAGCACGGGGGGTTGGGTAGGGGGTGGAGTCCTGGGGGGGCAGTTAGGGTGGGGGGTCTCTGGAGGGGGTGGTCAGGGGACAAGGATTAGGGGGGGTTTGATGGGTCAGGTATTCTGAGGGGGGCAGTCAGGGGGTGGGAAGTGGGAGGGGGTTAGATAGGGGGCGGGGCCAGGCTGTTTGGGAAGGCACAGCCTTCCTTACCTGGCCCTCCATACAATTTTACAACCCCGATGTGGCCCTCAGGCCAAAAAGTTTGCCCACCCCTGCTCTAGGGGCAGGGTTAGCAAAGTGTCTGATGACCCTAGGTACTTTCAGGAAGCCTCACGGTAGTGTTGCTTCACAAGTACAGGTGTTTGTGATGGCATTAGTGTTACTGACACTTGTTGTGATTGTTCCTCATATAACAGAAGGTATTGTTGCAATCTATAGGGCGTCCTTGTTTTGGTAAGGTAAGAATATCAGCCAATTATAGCGAATGATACTCCAGTTGTAGTAATATAATACCAACAAAGAATAGAGCATTAGGCCTCAGCCAGTGGGCTACTTTTAATAAATAAGAAACAAATACAAACATCTTTATACTAAAGTGGCATTGTATCATGCCTTGGGAGAGATCAATCTTATCACCAAAGCACTTAAGTGCATACCCAAAGTTATGCATAGACTTAGGTCCTATTGACTTCACTGGGGGAATTCTCAGCTGGGAAGATCTGGTCAGTTTCTGGGCCCTTTGCCACTGGAATAGTACAAAGCGGTGTGATCACTAGAGAACCTGACCCTGATTGTTTATATATAAAAATATGCCCATAGTACTGAATGCTCATTTGTGCTCTTTAGGGTTGGACGGTTGCCACTTTTTGGTATAAGCAAGTCTTTGTTCTTTCACTGGCCTGTTCCTCTGGAATATTGTGAGCAGTTGTTTTGTTTGTCATACAAGGGTGGAGAACTTAACTCTCACGTGTTAGTTGCACAAACGATTTAATTGGACAAATGTTTACAGTACCATACTTAGATTATGGACAATATAATGGGCCTGATTCTCATTGACTGTAAGGCCCTTGTACACCACGCAGGCAGCATAAAGGGGTCTGGCAGTGACTGTAAATAAAATCAACGCCCATTTTAAGGCCCCTGTACACTGTCAGAGTAGTGCTGGTGCAGCATTAATTTAGATAGAATAAACAGGGCAAAGGTGTCACCATAACCCAGTCACTGTCCAACATTTAAACTAGGTTTGGGATATGGTATACAGAGACCTCAACCTGCTTAGATGGCAAACACCATTAAAAATCCTTTTAATCTTTTATTAAAGATACAGAACAGAAGGCAAAGCCGTTTAAGCAATTGAAATGTAAACTATTAAATAAGGCTTTCATTTTAACATTTTTGTTCCCTTTCTATCTGGAGAAAGTTTTAGAAGGAAAACCCACCTTGTTTGACAGTCTCTTAGATGGTAATAACTGTCCTCTTGATGAAGGGAAAAAATTGCTTGAGAAGGGCTGGAGCTGTTAAAGTCTGATCCCATTTTACACCCAGTGGTGTTTGGGATTCAGCTGGAGCCAGTAGAAATAGCTACTAGCAATGTTATCTGGGTCCTTCTCTCTGGCCAGATCTGGTCAGGACGTCTTTCAGGATCAGCTAGAAGAATTCCTGGGGTCCCAGGAAACAGTGTGGTTGACAGCCATGATGGGTGATGCTTGTTCCAGTAGCCTCCATCTGTTCTTCCTTATTCTCCCCCTCTCCCCTCAAGCCTTTCTTTAAGGACCCAAAAGGGAGTGAAGATTGGCATAGGCTATGCCAACATTATTTTGTCTACCTATTAGGCCTAATATCTGACATGCCAATTTTGGTTCATTAATTTCCAGTTCCACATCTTCTGTTTTTACCAGGCACCATCTTAACTTAGTCCTTGAGTTATATCAGTGGGGCTTTTTCTTTAGACTAATTCAGTCTTTCTGTCTCCTTTGCAAACCTTTTCCCATCAACATTTGTTATTATAGGTTATTGTGACCTCTTACAAACGTTCACATATTTTTACAGTTGAACTCCCAATTAGTGCACATTTGTAGGCCCAATTATCACAACAGGGCCAAAGGTACTTTAGCGTAAGTGGGTATCAGGTCCAATATATGTCACATTGTGTACCAAAATTCTCAAATGTAAGTGGCTAATGAAAGCTGCCCAATCTATGGTCAAGCAGCATCTAATTAAATGGTTTAATTTTCAAAGATGCTGAACTTCCATTGATTTCTATGGAGTTGTTGGTACTCAGTACTTCTTAAAATCAGGCCACTTTTATGTACGTGTCTGACATTGGGTACTGAGGTTGAGATTTTCAAAGCAGTTTAATGGATTTAGACACATCTTCCACTAAAATTGAGACCAGGTGAGGTAATATCTTTTATTGGACCAACTTCTGTTGGTGAGAGACAAGCTTTAGAGCTACACAGAGCTCTTCTTCTGGTCTGTGTAAGCTCAAAAGCTTGTGTGTCTTGCATCAGAAGTTGCTCCAGTAAAAGATATTACCTCACCAACTGTATCTCTCTAATAGTCTGGGACCAACACAGCTACAGCAACACTGCATACATTAAAATTAATGGAAGATAAATGTGTCTAAATGCACTAAACTGTTTTGAAAATTAAGCCCCTAGTATATAATGTAGTCTTTTTAAATGTAGTAAATACAATTTCTTTACTTCACTTAAACCTTGCCAATTGGCTCTTGTTACTGTGTCTTAGCTTGCAATTTAGCTAACACTCTTGTACAAATATCTCCATAAATAAAAATATATATTCTAACGGGCACTCAGTGGTTATAGTGACTGTTAATGGTATATTGAGGCTCTCTTCTTTTAAAGCTGTCACGATTTAGGAAAAAGTCCAATTGAACTTCACAGTTGAAGCACTTAAGGCCAGGCCCTCAGTCCTTTCAAACCCAGGTAGGGTTGCTAACCATCCAGGATTATCCTGGCATCTCCAGGAATTAAAGATTAATTTTAATTAAAGATTATGTTGTGATGAAACCTCCAGGAATATGGCCAACCAAAACTGGCAACCCTAATCCCAACTCAGGGTGGGAATGACAAAGATTTGAGTGTTAAACTGTTTTTGTTATAGAGTAGTAAGAAATTAGACCTTATTTCATCTCCCCTGAGTTTCCCACCAAACCAGTTCTGCATTGTTTGCTAAGCATTTGTGAAAATGAAGTAAACAGGTCCATATCCTGGTTAGTAACAGCCTGAATGTGAAATACTGAGTATTTCCTGGACTCAAGTTTATTTTTAATCATTATGGGCCAGATTGCAAACCCTGTACTCCCATTGTTTTCAGTGGGACTACTCCTGGAGTTAAGTGCTACTCGGTGGGAGTAAAGGTGACAGAATCTACCCCTATATAGCTCCTTCCTGTAACTAAAGTAATAAGAAAACCTTTAGCATTACCAGGTGAGCTGTCCAGAAGCAGCACCAGATATTAATAATATTTATTATTTGTATTGTGGTAGCACCTAATTGTGGCCCAGTGGTGCTAGGTGCTGTACAAACAGAACAAAAAGATAAGATCTGCCCCAAAGATCTTACAATTTAAGTATAAGCCAAGAGACAACAGATGGATACAGGGAGACTGACAGAGGAGTTCAAGGAAACAATGAGACAACATTGGTCAGCATGATAGGCAGTGGTCTCAGCACATCAACTGCCTAGCCATGCTCTGCTCTGGCGCATCTGGCCCCAGCTCCCGGCTGCAGCTCTGCTCCTGGCCTCACCCCCAGTCGCAGCCCTGGCTTTGGCTCATGGCCCAGCTGCAGCTCCACTCCTACCCACGGTCCGGCTGCAGCTCCACTCCTAGCCGTGGCCCCAGCCCCAACCACAGCTCCGCTCCCGGCCTCGGCCCCACTCCTGGCCCCAGATCTGCCCCCAGCTGCAATCCCAGCCCTGACCATGGTCCCACTCCCCACTGTGGCATGGGTGGGGGGGCAGGTGGACAGGGATAAGGGAGAATGCAAGGTAAAAAGTTTGGGGACCACTGTTATAGATGTCCTTTTTGTGTGTGTTTAGAAGAGCTGACAAGGAATTAATGTTTAAGGTTCATGTTTAAACAGAGTAGTACATGTGAGAGACTTGACCTTTGTATTTTATTCTTTTATCTGTGTGTAACATATGGAAATATAATAAAAAATATTTTGAAACTGGTACTTTAAAATAGCAATAAGGGCTTGATCCTGCAAACACTTGGTACAATGCATGGTGCTTATTACGCTGAGTAAGCCGTAGCCCTGCTGAAGTTCGTGGGACTATCTATAGTAGTGAATACTAATGCCTGGATGCACAAAAGGGGTTGATGCCTAAGACCCAGTTTTAGGATCACTGTGATGCACACAACAGCTTCTGAACCTGCGAGGCACCTAAATTCGCTCAGTTCCTACATTTTTGTAGTAAAAGACCCCTCTGCTCCTATGTTTCTGCCTTTGAGTGTCAGCACAGCTGCCTCCCCATAGGCACCAGATGCCTCTGTCTTACCTAAGCCACAGAGCAATTCACAAAATGGGGATAGGCAGCCAAACACCTGTCTATAAGTCACTTGCAGGGTCTGAACTGATAGGTGCCCTCAGAGCATGCCTAGCAGCTTGGGCCCATCAGGCGAGTTCACCTAAAAGAGGGAGGGGGGGAGAGAGGCCCACCCCCCTCATAACTTTTAGCCCACTGGTTAGGGTACTCACCATGGATGTGGGAGACCCCCAGTTCAAGTCCTACCTCTGCTTGAGGGGAGACTAGAGGTGAACTAGGATCTGCCACCTCTCAGTTGAGTGTGCTAATCACAGGGCTATGGGATATTCTGATGTGGGGCTCCTTCACTCTCCTGATAAATAATTCAAGAGTCACTGGAGCAGGGGCATTTAAGCACGAGTCTCCCACGTCCTGGGTGAGTGCTCTGACCATCAGGCTATAGGGTCAATTTCCTAAAAGACCAGCTGTGACAGAGCCAGTCTCGGTGCTCTGGAACCTCTCTGCATGAAGCTCAGTCAGGACTCTGGTGCAGCATGTCTTCCCCTCAGGGCACTCTTTCACCAGGGCAAGAAGCCTACTCAGCGTTGACACTTCCTAGGTCTGACGTCCAAGCATTCAGCACCCCTGTTCACTCTGTGTGCTCCCAACAGTAAGTCCATCTGAGGAAGCCTTACATGCCCCCAAAGGGCCATGCACCACAATTTCACAGTCAGCAGAGACTCTCAGCCCGTGTTGTAAAACAGAAGGGTTTGTTAGTCAACTGGAACAAAGCGTAGAACAGGTCTTGTTAGCACAGAAAGCAGAAACATTTCAGTAAAGTCCATCTTTAGGGGGTGGGAAAGATTCAGGGCCTAACGCCCTGGACTCCTCCCTCCGAGTCTCATACCAGGAGACTGACTCGCTGCCAGGCCTACATCACACCTGTTGCCCCTCCTCCTCCCTTTGTCTCTTTCCCGGGTCAGCAGGTCACCTGGTCTACACCAACACCTATGGCTGATCCTTGCAGAGGAGGGTGCCTGGCCATCAATTGCCAGGCTACAGAGTGGTGGCCATTCTCAGCAGCCAGTCAGCAGTCACACCTGCCCTCTAGGGGTCTCTGCAACGATCACACACCCTTATCCCACCATCTAGATAGTTGATTAATACATAGAGGAAACTGAGGCATGCACACAGTATTCAGAGAAAACATTAAGAACATTCCCACTTCATCACACCAGGTTAGCAGACAGAGTAACAGGGTGGACCTTTTGATAGACAGTCACTAACATGCTTAAGTGCTTTGCTGAACATGGGCCAAAACATTTTCAGGACTGGATTGCAAGATGCTTAAGCTTTTTGGTGAATTGAGATCTCAGGCTTGGATGCACAAAATGAGTTAGGTGCTCAGCATTACAACTAACTCTTAGGGACCTAGAAAATTTTTATGGCTGACTTAGAACAACGCTTCCTCAGCTCTCGTCACCTAACACCCGTACTCTACTTGTGCTACATTGATGATATCTTCATCATTTGGACCCATGGAAAAGAAGCCCTTGAGGAATTCCACCATGATTTCAACAATTTCCATCCCACCATCAACCTCAGCCTAGACCAGTCCACACAAGCGGTCCATTTCCTAGACACCACTGTGCTAATAAGTGATGGTCATATAAACACCACCCTATACCGGAAACCTAATGACCGCTATACTTACCTACATGCTTCCAGCTTCCATCCTGGACACACCACACGATCCATTGTTTACAGCCAAGCTCTAAGATACAACCGCATTTGCTCCAATCCCTCAGACAGAGACAAACACCTACAAGATCTCTGTCAAGCATTCTTACAACTACAATACCCACCTGCTGAAGTGAAAAAACAGATTGACAGGGCCAAAAGAGTACCCAGGAGTCACCTACTACAAGACAGGCCCAAAAAAGAAAATAACAGAACACCGCTAGCCGTCACCTTTAGCCCCCAACTAAAACCTCTCCAGCGCATCATCAAAGATCTACAACCTATCCAAAAAGATGATCCCTCACTCTCACAGATCTTGGAGAACAGACCAATCCTTGCTTACAGACAGCCCCCCAACCTGAAGCAAATACTCACCAGCAACCACACACCATACAACAAACACTAACCCAGGAACCTATCCTTGCAACAAAGCCCGATGCCAACTCTGTCAACATATCGATTCAAGTGATACCATCACAGGGCCTAATCACATCCGCCACGCCATCAGGGGCTCATTCACCTGCACATCTACCAATGTGATATATGCCATCATGTGCCAGCAATGCCCCTCTGCCGTGTACATTGGCCAAACCGGACAGTCTCTACGCAAAAGAATAAATGGACACAAATCTGACATCAGGAATCATAACATTCAAAAACCAGTAGGAGAACACTTCAACCTCCCTAATCACTCAGTGACAGACTTGAGGGTAGCAGTGTTGCGACAGATTAACTCCAAAAGCAGACTTCAAAGAGAAACTATTGAACTCGAATTGATATGCAAACTAGGTTGCATTGCCTCCGGATTAAATAGAGATTTGGAATGGCTCGGCCATTACGTTAATTGAATCTATTTCCCTTAAGTTAACGATCCTCATTCACAACTGTGTGACCATCTTGTTTATCACTTCAAAGGTTTTTCTTCCCCTGCTGTTATGGTTCCTCTCAACTAATTAGCCTCTTAAGGTTGGTCTATGCACCTCGACCTTATCATGTTTCTCTGACTGTATAAATATCTGTCTACTGTATGTTTCATTCCATGCATCCGATGAAGTGGGTATTAACCCACGAAAGCTTATGCTGAAATAAATTTGTTAGTCTCTAAGGTGCTACAAGTTTTTCTTTCTTATTTTCGTTTTAGAAAATCACTGCGCTTCACAAAGCTGGAGTTAGGCACCGAGGCTCCTGTACAACGAAGGGGAATGTTTTGGTTCTCTCCTGCCCCCCGCCCCCCGATGAAGCACTTTTTGTTTCTTGGTCTTGTTTAATGAGTTCCAAAGGAGAGTTGCATCCGAGTCCAGACAGAGCTGCACAGAGTCTCTGACTTCCGCACTTTCAGAAGTGCTTTACAAGAATGACACAAAAATACCCTTATATGCCTCTCCCCAGATTTGATTGAACATTTAATATAAAAGATGGGTTTTCTTTATTGAGAAGACACAAATAAAATCTTTGTCTTATTAAGATCCACCTCAGGTTTCCCCTCCAGGACCCAATGGGTTATATTTACCAGTTTGAGAAGTAATTAGGAATAATATGATATTAAAACTGTGCTAGCAAAAGGCAAGACTGATATTCCTATACTGACTTACACAGTGCACTCAGCCCCACTGATTTTAATGAGACTATTCGGTGTGAGCAAGGACGTCACAATCTGGCCCTATACCTTTTATATCACTGTGGTGTGGCCAAGCATCACCTTGATCACTCTACTAATTTTCTGTATGTCCTCCATCTACTCTATATTTGTCTGCCTTTATATTGCATGCTGCTTGCAGCAGAGAGGGTTCCTTCTTTTCTGTTTGGAAAGTGCATCTCATATTGTGGGTGCTACTAGAAACACAATAATAGTACTTCCCAGTATTCCTTTTTTCTTCATTTGTATGTTACAGGTGAACGTGTTGTATAGTGGCATTGCTGGCACATGATGGCATATATCACATTGGTAGATGTGCAGGTGAACGAGTGAGCCCCTGATGGCGTGGCTGACAGACCAGTCCTCGCTTACAGACAGCCAACCTGAAGCAAATACTTACCAGCAACCACACACCATACAACAAAAACACTAACCCAGGAACCTATCCTTGCAACAAAGCACGATGCCAACTCTGTCCACCTATCTATTCAAGGGACACCATCATAGGACCTAATCACATCAGCCACACCATCAGGGACTCATTCACCTGCACATCTACCAATGTGATATATGCCATCATGTGCCAGCAATGCCCCTCTGCCATGTACATTGGCCAAACCAGACAGTCTCTACGCAAAAGAATAAACGGACACAAATCTGACATCAGGAATCATAACATTCAAAAACCAGTAGGAGAACACTTCAACCTCCCTAATCACTCAGTGACAGACTTAAAGGTGGCAATTTTGCAACAGAAAAGCTTCAAAAACAGACTCCAACGAGAAGCCGCTGAACTTGAATTAATATACAAACTAGATACCATTAACTTAGGTTTGAACAGAGACTGGGAGTGGCTTGGTCATTACATTAATTGAATCTATTTCCCCTAGTTAACTATCCTCACACCTTTGTGTCAACTGTCCGAAATGGGCCATCTTGATTATCACTTCAAAAGTTTTTTTCCCCCTGCTGATAATAGTTCCTCTTAATTAGCCTCTTACAGTTGGTATAGGTACTTCCACCTTTTCATGTTTCTCTGAATGTATAAATATCTGCTTACTGTATGTTCCATTCTATGCATCCAATGAAGTGGGACTGTAGCCCACGAAAGCTTATGCTGAAATAAATTTGTTAATCTCTAAGGTGCCACAAGTACTCCTGTTCTTTTTGTCTATTCTTTGTCTGTGTATTGAGCCAAATCTTGCACATCTAACTCACACAGATACTTCCATGCTCATATGAGTAAGCCAAGCAAAATTTGTCCGCCTGGTGATTTTTCTGAGGTTTTTGGTATTGAAGTAGAGGAGCTTCTGCAATGTTGGGGACCAGATGGATGACACTACAGAGGCAGTGCCTCCCTCTCCTTTCCCCCCCCCACCCCCCCCCGCACCTGAGTCTGCTAGTTCTGAACTCTTTCCACTCACAGGAGAGAAGAGGACAATTTGGCCCCTGGATAACAAGTGAATAGGGCTCACTCAGGTTGCCCTTGATAAGTCTTTCAACTTTGGCCGTTGCAAGCTGTTGATAGCTGAAATGGGATGTGCAGAAGAGGCTTAGAGAAGAAACAATTCTGCAACCCGGATATTACATATTTGGATTGGCAGCAGCTCATAAATGGCTAACAGCTTGACGTAAAGTTAATTTTGCACTTGTTATTTCCAAGCAGATGTTTAAAGTCCACAGTTGAATTTGCTGAGGAAGGTCATTAACATTTCATTTTCTGTTAGGAAATGTCCTTTATTGACACATTTCACTGAGAAAAGCAGAAGTAGGGTTTGTGCCAGAAGAGGTACAGGCTCCAAAATAAACTCATTCAGCAAAAAACTAGTTGAATGAAAGAAGTAATTCAAAATTTATGTTAAAAAGATTTACTACATGATGTGATCTTATGTTTATAGTCTGAGCTGACTGCACAGCTGGGACTGAAGTTTACTGACTTCATTAATATCCTAGATCTACAGAGTAGTAATCATAGCAGGAATTGTAATCATGGTGGTTTTTGTTTTTACATTACCGGCTACAAACCACATGTAGGGTCTTCATAGTTATAATGTGTCTGTTTCTTCCTTTAAAGTTGTAGCAAAAGTGTCCAATACCTTTTTAACAATGCATGTTTCAGAGCAAAAGGAGGAGAGGAAGGTGATTCTGCAAACACACACACACACACACATGTGGGAGCTTACATCTGAACGGCATAGCAACATGCCTTTGACTCTAGCAGGCAGTGCAGTGTGTCATTGCTTTTGCAATATAGTGCTGTTCAGTTATAATGAAAGTGGGAAAAAATATCTGAACAAACAATTGAAAAATGTTATTTTAAGTAGTGCTCTGCCCAATGAGTTATGCTGCTGCTCAGACTGAGCAATTGGGTAAGAGTTTGGGACTTAGCTGTGGGTGGTGACGTACTATAGTGAAATCTCCACTGAGTACAAAGCAGTAGACAGAAGTCTTGATTTGGCCAGTTTTCCATTTATTACATGGAGGACATAAATCAAAGCAGCAGCCACTGAAACAGAGCAGTTTGCTTCATCTACACACTTTCTGATGACTTTGTGGGACTATATAAAGGCTGCCTAATTAGTAATGAACTTAGTCTACATTACATAGTCCTTTGGCCTGGATTGTGACAGCTTTATTTGCAGAAATACAAAATACCAAACTTTGGGTACAGGAGGATGACAACTTACTGGACAAGAAAAAGCTGTGGAATGCACAGATTTCCTATTACTCTAAACATAGTTATATAGCTACTAGACTTGACATCTTTCGTGCTCATCCTCAGAGTGCCATGTCATATTTCAGTTTTCTCAGGTCATGCTGTTACTCGATTATGTTGACCGCTCTGAACCGGCGTGAACTTTAGGGTTGTGGACCAGATCAGAACTTTGCAAATGATCTTTATCTCTACGATGGGCCAAACTAAAACCCCAGAGCTGAACAACCCCACATTTTGGGCAAATTTGAATCTGCCTGCAGGTGAGAACTTTCCAGTTTGGGCCCATGTCAAAGAATCCCCTTCAACTGACAACCCACGTAAGTGACCACTTTAAAGTATGCTTAAAGTTTCCAGTACAACTGATTTGACCTTTAGTTAAACCTCCCATCAACTAGGGAACAAGTCTTTACTTATTCTTTAGGCAGCCATGTAAGACGGGGTTCATTGCCTCCCCTAGGAGAAAAAGAAGAAGAGTAGAAATTCACTAGGGAGCTGACCACTAATATACTAATACGAGCTAATATACCTGGCAAGCACATAGAGACTAATAATATTATTTATGTGTATTGCAGTAGCACCGAGAGGCCCCAGCCACACTGTGCTAGGTGCTGTACAAACACATAACTAAATGGTTAGGAGAAATATTGCAAACCCTAAGATTTCTGATTGGACTAACTACTGTAAAAGAGTTGCTAGTGTCCCCCACTGTTATGAATTAGATTCTATTGTATTTTTTTCTTTTCCAGACTGTATGACCTCTGGTCTTTTAAACCTTATCTACAGTTTTCCCCCCTGCTTGATTAAGTTGGCAGGTCAATGCACTGAGCTTGTTTGAATTTCATGGGGAGTGGGGTGCTACCTGATGACTTCTTTTTTTATCAGCTGATGATAATCACCAGAGACCTGAAGTTCAACTGCTCAGTCAGCAAGCTGCATTATAGCACAACATTCAGTCGATGGAGGAACTGGGATGCAAGCCATGAAAAGCACATTGTAGCATCAAAAGTTTATAGGGGGTTATTTTCCCCTGCACATTTCCTAAAAATGCTCAGGCAGTCACAGA
Organism: Macrochelys suwanniensis; assembly: GCA_033296515.1. Taxonomy (NCBI): domain Eukaryota; kingdom Metazoa; phylum Chordata; order Testudines; family Chelydridae; genus Macrochelys; species Macrochelys suwanniensis. The sequence goes on along the minus strand of CM065776.1, from coordinate 18,469,220 downwards.
GCACGCAGGGCACCAAATCACAATATGGGCCTGGTTTCATTTACGCTGAGGCCATTTTACACTGCTCTGGCAGCGTCAAGGGTATTAAAAGGGGGAATAAATTATATTTACACCTATTGGAAGGTGGTTTTCCATGACTAGAGCAATGTAAAGTAGCCTTAGTATAAACGAGAATCAGGCCTCATGTGTTTACATTGCCAAGTTAGTAAATTATACTACTTGGTATCTCCACCCCCACCCCGAATTGCAGCTCTTATGGCAGCACCAATGCCTAAACAAGTCCAGAAATTGATCAGCTATATTGCCTGGATGGGACTGTGGTCTGATTCAAACAAGTACAAGGTGGAATCAGTGAGTGACTTTGTTATGGTCCAGAATTTCAAATGTAAGCATTTGCAACGGTGTTCATACTTTTGTGCATACCGCATTTATATGTACAAATACCTAATGTGCATGTACAAAATAGGTATTTGCACATGTACCTTGTTCATCTAAGCACTTAGTTGATGTGTACATGTACACATACTTAATTTGTGAATGCACATGGGATATCTGCATGCTAAGGAACACATAATTATACACCCCAACTTTGAAAATCTAGCCCTATATGTACTGATTATGGCTGTCTGTCTGATACTGCACCCATCCCTCATTCCTGGGGACACTATTAGCGGTCTGTTCAATGGCATTTTAAAATATTATTCCTAAAGTTTCCTTAAAACTACCTGATTTCTCCCTCTAATTTCCTACATTGATATTGCCAAATAAGGAACCATCTTGTAACCAACTTATATGGTTTATAACAGTGGGTCTCAACCAGGGATACACATATCCCTAGGGGTACACAGAGGTCTTCCAGGGGGTACATCATGTTATCTAGAACAGTGTTTCTCAATGTGGGGGTTGTGATCCGCCAGGGGGGTTGCAGGACAGATTTAGGGGATCACAAGTGCAGGGCCAGCGATAGGGAGTGGCAAGCAGGGCAAATGCCTGAGGCCCCATGCCACAGGGAACCCCACAAAGCTAAGTTACATGCTTCAGCCCTGGGCAGCAGGGAACAGGCTTCAGCCCTGTGGGGAGTGGGAGGCTTGGGCTTCAGGGGTACAATAGTCTGGAAAGGTTGAGAACCACTGGTTTATAATACTGACTTATTTCCTGCTACTAATGTGATTGAAAGGAATGTTTTCCTAGGGATTTCCAATATAAAGTCACAAAGAAACCAGTGAGATTTCAGCCGTGCTATTTTCCTGCTTGCTTTGAATTTGTTCCGGATTGAAAGTGAAAGCTATGTAAAAGGCCTATAGGGGGAAAATTCATTGTAGTTTGCCTGGACAATTGGTCCAAAATGTACTTTTTCAACTGGCCCTTGGGCTCCGGAGTTAAGGTTGAGCCATCACTTCCATTCTAAACACCACAGGAGGAATTCTCCTTGCTGCTGCAGCCCCTTAGCCAGCCAAGGGAGAGGAGTTCTGGTGCAGGGAGAGAGCTCAGAGGCTGCCCTAAGCAGGTTCCCTCTCAAGCCCCAGCTAAGGGGCATGCCAGAGAGTGGGTGCTGAGGGCATCAGGGCAGGATCATGGTACTTAGCATTAAGGAGATTCTGTGGCACCTCTGGTCTGCTTAAGTTCTACCAAGGGCCCCCAACCTGCCTAGAATTAGGAGGATGCAAACGGTGGTTTAAAGTAACCTTTCCCCCACCCACCCCATCAGCTGTGCCTGCATGTGCTGAACCTCCTGCAGGCATGGCACTCAATCTCATCCCTATCATTGTAAGGTCGCCTTGCTTTCTCATCTCCTTGTCTTTGTTTCCCTCTGAGAGAAGGTTTAGAATAGACATACCATCTCGCCCTATCTATGGTGTTGCTGTTGCAATGCTGTAACAGGCCAAAAGGTAAATGTTATGAGATAATTGTACGCAACTGAAAATTAAAATAATAAAGTAGCTATAGGCCTTTGCATCTTTCACTTAGAGTATAATCTGCATGAGCACGTTCTGTGGAATCTCTCACTGACTTAATGGGGTTTAGATCCGATCCTTTAGGAGCTTGACCGTGCAGAGTGTTCAATATTCCTGTGAGGTGCTGAGCCCCTTCAATACCCAGTGGCTTCCATGGCAGTAGCGTAGCCGGGGGGGGGGGGGGAGCAGGGGGAGCGGCCGCTCCCCCTGTGAGGAGAAGCGGCGCAAAGGCTCCTCCCGAGCCCGGCTGCAGGAGCCGGGCTCGGGGGGCGCTTTAAAGGGCCAGCGGCTCCCCGCAGCGGCAGGAGCTGCTGGCCCTTTAAAGCGCGCCCCCCCCAGCCTAGCTCCGGCAGCGGGGCTGTGGGGGGCGCTTTAAAAGGCTGGCGGCTCCTGCCTCTGCGGGGAGCTGCTGGCCCTTTAAAGCGCCCCCCCCCCAGGCCCGCTGCCGGAGCTGGGCTGGGGGGGCGCTTTAAAAGGCTGGCGGCTCCTGCCGCTGTGGGGAGCTGCTGGCCCTTTAAAGCGCCGCCCCACCCCCAGCCCCGCTGCTGGAGCTGGGCTGTGGGGGGGCACCAGGTGAGTACAGGGGGAGCGGGGAGGCGCCTTTTTATAGCGCCGCCACTCCCCCTGTGCTCTACACCTGGCTACGCCACTGTTCCATGGGCATTGAGGGCATCCAACACTGCTCAGGAGTCCTCAGCACCATGTAGGACTAAGCCCCCAGAGTCAGATCCACTGAAGTCAGTGGCAGCACTCCCAGGGTATGTGTACACTGCATAAAAAATCCAGGTCTGTGAGATCCATGCCTGCAGACCCATTCTTTCCAAGCTCATGCTTGAGCATCCATGCTGCATTGCTACACAAGCCTCATACCTATGCCCATGTATCCACACTGTACTACACAGACACAAGTCAGACGTTATAGATCCTGAGGGTGTATCCCAGGGTTCCAACCACCTTCGCTAGCTGTAGCCACTATAGAGCTTGGTTCATGTTGCATTGTGGGAGAATTTGTCTGTTCATCCCATAGCACTTGACCAGAAGTGCCCTTGCCCACCAACACATCCAGCTGAGTCATTTGGGGGGTCTGCACACTCCCTGCAATGGGAGTCAGTAACAGAGCCAGCACGGGTGGAAAATCTCCTTGGATTTTCACTCCTTCTCTTGGAAATCAGAGGGAGCATCTGTTATACCTGACTGTTATAAAAAGGCAGTCAGCTGCGAACCAGCTAAGCAGCGAACAGCAGAGAGGCAAACAGAAGGAGTTTGCCTGGGATCTGTCTGAGCAGAGGTACGCTAAGTGCTGCATTAGGGGGACTGCGCTGGTGAGTATCTGAGTGTCTGTTGAGGGGACAGTTTGGCAGTTTGACCGTGTGCTTGATTGTTTGATTGCTTGTTTGAACAGTGTGAATTGGGAGTGCTTTGTTCCAGCTGGGCCTGACTATTATAAAAAGGCAGTCAGCTGCGAACCAGCTGAGCGGCAAACAGAAGGAGTTTGCCTGGGAGTTTGCCTGGAGAGAGCCTACTGAGGCTTCCCTCTTGCAGGTTTCTCTGAGTAGTTTCTGCCACAAGTAAGGAAGCTCTTAGAAGGAAGAGACTATGGATGCTGAGCGATCTGCTGTCGTGACCTGCACAGGATGTGCCATGTTTGTCTTTCTTCCACAGGATAGAAGCGACTTTGTCTGTACAAAGTGCAAGCTGATCTCCATATTGGAAGAGAAGATTCAAGGTCTGGAGAAACGAATATCAACCCTGCGTTCCATAAAAGAAAATGAGGATTTCCTGGATAGACGTCAGGATCAGCTTCAGCGGGCACAACGTTCTGAAGATTCAGAGCAGGCTACGCAGCGGGGACAGAAGGCCAGCGAGGATAATTGGCGGCATGTGACTTCCAGAAGAGGAAAGAGTACCAGAAAAGTCCATGTACCAGAAACACAGATTCAGGTGAGCAACCGTTTTCATGTTCTCTCCGCAGGTACTAGTGCAGAGAGTGGAGTGGATGATACATCTGAGGGAACAGAGCAGAAGGAGACTCCACTGATGGGAAGGCATGAGATGCACCGTCCTAGGGATGGGGGTTCCACGACCACCACTCCCAAGAGGAGGAGGAGGGTGGTGGTGGTCGGGGACACTCTCCTCAGGGGGACTGAGTCATCTATCTGCCGCCCTGACCGGGAAAACCGAGAGGTGTGCTGCTTGCCAGGGGCTAGGATTCATGATGTGACGGAGAGACTGCCGAGACTCATCAAGCCCTCAGATCGCTACCCCTTCCTGCTTCTCCACGTGGGCACCAATGATACTGCCAAGAATGACCTTGAGCGTATCACTGCAGACTACGTGGCTCTGGGAAGAAGGATAAAGGAGTTTGAGGCACAAGTGGTGTTCTCGTCTATCCTCCCTGTGGCAGGAAAAGGCCAGGGTAGAGACCGTCGAATCGTGGAAGTCAACGAATGGCTACGCAGATGGTATCGGAGAGAAGGGTTTGGATTCTTTGACCATGGGATGGTGTTCCAAGAAGAAGGAGTGCTAGGCAGAGACGGGCTCCACCTCACGAAGAGAGGGAAGAGCATCTTTGCAAGCAGGCTGGCTAACCTAGTGAGGAGGGCTTTAAACTAGGTTCACCAAGGGAAGGAGACCAAAGCCCCGAGGTAAGTGGGGAAGTGGGATATCGGGAGGAAGCACAAGTACGTGAGTGCAAGAGGGGAGGGCTCCTGCCCCATACTGGGACAGCAGGACGATCAGTGAGTTATCTTAAATGCCTATACACAAATGCAAGAAGCCTGGGGAACAAGCAGGGAGAACTGGAAGTCCTGGCACAGTCAATGAATTATGATGTAATTGGAATAACAGAGACTTGGTGGGATAACTCACATGATTGGAGTACTGTCATGGATGGATATAAACTGTTCAGGAAGGATAGGCAGGGCAGAAAAGGTGGGGGAGTTGCGTTGTATGTAAGAGAGCAGTATGACTGCTCAGAGCTCCAGTATGAAACTGCAGAAAAACCTGAGAGTCTCTGGATTCAATTTAGAAGTGGGAGCAACAAGGGTAATGTCGTGGTGGGAGTCTGCTACAGACCACCAGACCAGGGGGATGAGGTGGACGAGGCTTTCTTCCAGCAACTAACAGAAGTTACTAGATCACAGGCCCTGGTTCTCATGGGTGACTTTAATCACCCCGATATCTGCTGGGAGAGCAATACAGCGGTCCACAGACAATCCAGGAAGTTTTTGGAAAGTGTAGGGGACAATTTCCTGGTGCAAGTGCTGGAGGAACCAACTAGGGGAAAAGCTCTTCTTGACCTGCTGCTCACAAACAGGGAAGAAATAATAGAGGAAGCAATAGTGGATGGGAACCTGGGAGGCAGTGACCATGAGATGGTCGAGTTCAGGATCCTGACACAAGGAAGAAAGGAGAGCAGTAGAACAGAGACCCTGGACTTCAGAAAAGCAGACTTCGACTCCCTCACGGAACTGATGGGCAAGGTCCCCTGGGAGAATAACATGATGGGGAAAGGAGTCAAGGAAAGCTGGCTGTATTTTAAAGAATCCTTATTCAGGTTGCAGGAACAAACCATCCCGATGTGTAGGAAGAAAAGTAAATATGGCAGGCGACCAACTTGGCTCAACAGTGAAATCCTTGCTCGTCCTAAACTCAAAAAAGCAGCTTACAAGAAGTGGAAGATTGGACAAATAACCAGGGAGGAGTATAAAAGTATTGCTCAGGCATGCAGGAGTGAAATTAGGAAGGCCAAATCACACTTGGAGTTGCAGCTAGCCGATGATGTTAGGAGTAACAAGAAGGGTTTCTTCAGGTATGTTAGCAACAAGAAGAAAGTCAAGGAAAGTGTGGGCCCCTTGCTGAATGAGGGAGGGAACCTAGTGACAGAGGATGTAGAGAAAGCTAGTGTACTCAATGCTTTTTTTGCCTCTGTCTTCACAGACAAGGTCAGCTCCCAGACAGCTGCACTCCACAGCACGGTATGGGGAGGAGGTGAGCAGCCCTCTGTGGAGAAAGAAGTAGTTCGGGACTATTTAGAAAAGCTGGACAAGCACAAGTCCATGGGGCCGGATGCATTGCATCCGAGGGTGCTAAAGGAGTTGGCCGATGAGATTGCAGAGCCATTGGCCATTATCTTTGAAAAATCATGGCAATCGGGGGAGGTCCCGGATGACTGGAAAAAAGCTAATGTAGTGCCCATCTTTAAAAAAGGGAAGAAGGAAGATCCGGGGAACTACAGGCCGGTCAGTCTCACCTCAGTCCCTGGAAAAATCACGGAACAGGTCCTCAAGGAATCAATTCTGAACCACTTAAAGGAGGGGAAAGTGATCAGGAACAGTCAGCATGGATTCACCAAGGGCAAGTCATGCCTGACTAACCTAATTGCCTTCTATGATGAGATAACCGGCTCTGTGGATGAGGGGAAAGCAGTGGATGTGCTATTTCTTGACTTTAGCAAAGCTTTTGATACCGTCTCCCACAGTATTCTTGCCAGCAAGTTAAAGAAGTATGGGCTGGATGAATGGACGGTGGATAGAAAACTGGCTAGATGGTCGGGCTCAACGGGTAGTGATCAATGGTTCCATGTCTAGTTGGCAGCCGGTATCAAGTGGAGTGCCCCAAGGGTCGGTGCTGGGGCCGGTTTTGTTCAATATCTTCATCAACGACCTGGAGGATGGTGTGGACTGCACCCTTAGCAAGTTTGCAGATGACACTAAACTGGGAGGAGTGGTTGATACGCTGGAGGGTAGGAATAGGATACAGAGGGACCTAGACAAATTAGAGGATTGGACCAAAAGAAATATGATGAGGTTCAACAAGGACAAGTGCAGAGTCCTGCACTTAGGACGGAAGAATCCCATGCACTGCTACAGACTAGGGACCGAATGGCTGGGCAGCAGTTCTGCAGAAAAGGACCTAGGTGTTACGGTGGACAAAAAGCTGAATGAGTCAATAGTGTGCCCTTGTTGCCAAGAAGGCTAATGGCATTTTGGGTTGTGTAAGTAGGGACATTTCCAGCAGATCGAGGGACGTCATCATTCCCCTCTATTCGGCACTGGTGAAGCCTCCTTTGGAGTACTGTGTCCAGTTTTGGGCCCCACACTACAAGAAGGATGTGGATAAATTGGAAAGAGTCCAGCGGAGGGCAACAAAAATGATTAGGGGGCTGGAGCACATGACTTATGAGGAGAGGCTGAGGGAACTGGGATTGTTTAGCCTGCAGAAGAGAAGAATGAGGGGGGATTTGATAGCTGCTTTTAACTACCTGAAAGGGGGTTCCAAAGAGGATGGATCTAGACTGTTCTCAGTGGTAGAAGATGACAGAACAAGGAGTAATGGTCTCAAGTTGCAGAGGGGGAGGTCTAGGTTGGACATTAGGAAAAACTTTTTCACTAGTAGGGTGATGAAGAACTGGAATGGGTTACCTAGGGAGGTGGTGGAATCTCCTTCCTTAGAGGTTTTTAAGGTCAGGCTTGACAAAGCCCTGGCTGGGCTGATTTAGTTGGGTTTGGCCCTGCTTTGAGCAGGGGGTTGGACTAGATGACCTCCTGAGGTCCCTTCCAACCCTGAGATTCTGTGATTCTGTGATCTGGGAGATGCTGGTGAACGTTTCAGTGGTGGTATTTGTCCTGTTGAAGGCACCAATCAGACCTCATTGGTACAGACATGGCAGCCACTACCCAGCTGATGCTGCTTATGTCTGTTGCCATAAACACAGATTCCCTATATGTTGACTGGCATTTCTGGAGCAGGCAGACTGGTGGAATTACATCATCATGTGGACCTAGAATGACCAGCAGTGGTTCCAGAACTTTTCCATATTATTTATTTGTTAAATAAACACATTATTTATATAACGCATAGAGATTCAAAGCAGTAGCAAGTAGAAGTACTGGAAGCAAATGGTTACATATAAAATACAATTAACACATGCTAGAGTTTGCCTTAATTAACAGGGTACACTCATGTCGAATAAAATATGGCTCACCAGCACTTCACAGCCAGGGTGGCGCTGACCTTTTTTTTTTAATGAGATAACCATGCTGTCAGCTTGCCTCCTTGGTGATGGATGCTTTCTGTTTCTTTGCGTCCGTACCAGACTAATCCTTTGATCTTTGCCATAAACAGAATACCTCCTTCCTGACTGTGTTTTCCTGTTTTTTCTCTTGTAGATTTTGCAATCTTTCAACTGATATCTGGCTCAGTGTGCAAATAGGAATCCATGGTGAGGCTGCGGCACACAATGCCCAATACTCACATGGCCAGACCCAGATAAGCATCTGTTACTTCTAGCCAGAAAGGAATATGTCTGGAATAAGTCTTCTCTGGGTGACCTGCCTTAACTCCCAGACCTTAAGAATATAACTTCTTCTTCGAGTGGTTGCTCATATCTATTCCAGTTAGGTGTGCGCGCGCGTGCGTGCACGGACGTCGGAAACTTTTACCCTAGCAGCTACCCATCGGGCCGGCTGGGGAGCCCCCTGGAGTGGCGCCGAAATGGCACCCTATATAGTACCCTGCCGGCCCGACCCCCCTCCAGTTCCTTCTTACCGCCCGTGACGGTCGTTGGAACAGTGGTCTCTTGTTCGCAAGTGCTCCACTACTCCCTAGCTATCCATGTGAATAGTCATTGTATTTAGTGTTAATAGTTTTTCATTGTTATAGTAATTAGTGTAGTTATAGTTGTAGTTAGTAGTAGTAGTTTTTTTTCTACTGTTAGCGGGCTCCTCCCGAGCCCTCCGGGCATAGTGCATGCCTTCTCAGGGATTCAAGTCATGCGGATCCTGCAACAGGCCCATGCCTACCGGGGACCCCCACGACTCTTGTGTTCGCTGTCTGGGTGAGTCCCACACAGCTGACAAATGCAAGCTGTGTAAGTCCTTCAAACCCCGCACCAAAAAGGAGAGAGAAATCCGCCTGAGACAGTTACTAATGGAGGCGGCACTCTGCCCCTCTCAAGGTGCGGGCTCCAGCGTCTCGGTGCGCAGCGCGCCTCCATCAGCGCCGGCTGCGGCACCGCGGAAGGACTCCCGCCCACCTCGGGGCCGGGCAGTGTCGGGAACCCGGGGCCGCTCTCGGCACCGCTCCCTTTCTCCATCGGGCCGTAAGAGGCTAGCCAAGTCTCCGGACGTTGTTGCGGCACCGCCCTGCCCCGGTGCGCTGGAACAGGCAAACATCAGCCCGCGTCCGCAGGCACCGCCATGCCTTGAGGTTGTGATTGCACCCTCGACACCGGACACCTTCGAGGCTGTGAGGGGTCTTATCGAGATGACGGCGTCCCCCGTGCCGGCGCCAATCCCGGCACGGCCCCCGATCATCTCTAGAGGCAAGCCGGTGCTCCTTGGACCGTCCGCACAGCTACAGCCTCCTACACGCCGCTCTGAGTCCCGGCGCCGTTCGGAGTCCCGGCACTGCATGGTGTATCGGTCTGACTCACGACGCCAGTCTGACTCGCGGCGTGGTTCTCGCAGCCCGGAGCCGATCACGCTCGAGGTCGTCCTCGCTTGCCAGGTCCTGGTCCCGCTCGGTGTCCAGGATGAGCGCGACGCCTTCCCGACATCGCTCTCCACCTCGGGCCCGATCCTCGGCGGAGACACCACGCCAGAGTCCGCCCCGACGCCGGGAGTTGCCGTACCGTCGGGATTCACCACGTCGAGAAACATCTCCTCGACGCCGAGCTTCACCGCGGAAATCCCCACGGCACCGGGACTCACCACGACGGCAGTCTGACCGGCGCCGATCCGCCTCTCCACCGCGAGACTCTCCACGTCGGCAGTCCAACCGGCGCCGATCCGCCTCTCCATGGCACCGAGACTCGCCTGGTCGCCACGTGTCCCCACGGCACCACGATGCCTCACCGAGGTACTGGGACTCGCCACGCCGAGACGTTACCCCATGGCACCGTGAGCCGTCTCGTCAGGAGATGTCCCCCCGGCGCAGGGATCCACCGTGCCGAGAGGCGTCCCCCCGGCGCAGGGATCCACTGTGCCGAGAGGCGTCCCCACGGCACCGGGACACGCCACGCTGAGAGGCCTCGCCGCGGCTCCGAGACTCACCGCGGCGTCGGGGTTCTCCGCACTGAGATTCCCCGCACCGGGAGGTTTTCACCCGGCACCGGGACTCGCCGCGCCGCGAACTGTCTACACGGCATCGAGCCCTATCTCGGCACCGGGATTCCCCATGGTACCGGGACGAGAGGGTGCTATATCGGTCGCGCTCCCGCTCAAGATCACGTGACTCACGCACTTCCCGGTTCAGACCATCAAGCGACCATCCCGTCTCACGCACCGCCCCACCCTGGCCATCACGGGATCAGTCATCCGCCAGTTCGGGGAGACCGTCTAAGACGCCTGAGGTGACTCAAGCGCCTCCAGTGCAAGACCCCCTGCCAGTGACTTGGCAACCACAGTGGCCATTCTGGACACCATGGGCATACCATCAAGCCCAAGGTGCACCGCCGCCTTCCTATCCAGTGGTGCGTACCCACCCTCCGGTGGCAACCATCAGCCGCCCACCCCCTGAGGAGGCGACGGCTGCGGACGCAGGCCCTGTGGACAGGGAGGCACCTGTCAGTGCCCAACGGGATCTCCCCAACGTAGAGCAAGACGATCTGCCCGATCGTCCTCTCCCCCTCACCACCTCCTCTTCATCTCCCGATGAGGCAGTGGCGGGCACGTCATCTTCCGCTCCACCGCCAATGGATTTTAAGGTCCTGCAAGAGCTACTGCGGAGGGTGGCTCTTAGCATGAACTTGCCTATTGAGGAGGTGGTTGAGGAGGAGGATGACCCTATGGTGGACGAGATCCTAAAGCCAGAGGGACCTTCCAGAGTGGCCTTGCCAATGAACAAGACCATTCGCGGCAATGCCACGGCCCTCTGGCAAACCCCATCCTCCATTCCGCCTACAGCTAAGAGGGTGGAACGAAAATACTTTGTCCCTACTAAGGGATTTGAATATCTTTTCACCCACCCCATGCTCTGCTCCCTGGTGGTGGACACTGTTAACGTGAAGGAGAGGCATGGGCAACAGGGCCCGGCACCGAAATCCAAGGAGTCCAAGCGTCTAGACCTCTTCAGGAGGAAGGTCTATTCCACCGCGGGCCTTTCCTTAAGAATTGCTAACCAGCTGGCGATTCTTAGCCGCTACGCCCATAACTCCTGGTTGGCAGTTCTCAAATTTCAGGACCAGCTCACATCAGAGTCCCGGACTGAACTCGCCGCCATGGCAGAAGAGGGTAAGCTGGTGGCCCGCACTTCCCTCCAGGGTGCTCTGGACTCTGCGGATGTGGCAGCCCGTACGCTGGCAACGGGGATCTCCATGCGTAGAAGTGCCTGGCTACAGTCGTCTGGTCTGCCAGCTGAGGTCCAAAACACTATTCAGGACCTACCATTTGATGGCAGAGGACTATTTGCTGACCAGACCGACTCCTGGTTGCATAACCTCAAGGACACGAGAAACACCATAAAGTCCTTGGGTATGCACACCGTGTCTACGCTCCGGAAGCCTTTCAAGCCTCAGGCTTCCCAACAGCGTTTTTTTCCACCTCGCGCAAGGCAGGACTTCTCCAGAAGGAGAACCGGCTTTTCACGCCGCAAACCCTCTCGTCCCCCCCAGGGACAAAACAGGAACTAACAAAAACCACCGCAGGGCGCTAAGCATCCGTTTTGATGGGACTCTCGAGGACGGCTTACCAGCACCACAATGTTCAACCTCCCTACCTTTCCTGAATCGTCTATCCCAATTCTACCACGCCTGGTCCCGCATTACATCGGACCGGTGGGTCCTATGGACGGTAGAGGCGGGATATTCTATCCACTTCCACTCTACCCCTCCTTCCCACCCCCCCTCTCCATCCCTCTTCAGGGACCCTTCTCACGAGCAACTCCTCTACCAAGAGGTGCAAGAGCTCCTCAATCTAGGAGCAGTGGAGGAGGTGCCTCAGGAATTCAGGGGGAAGGGATTCTACTCACGATACTTCCTAGTCCCGAAGGCCAAGGGAGGTCTACGACTCCTTCTGGACCTAAGGAACCTCAACAAATACATCGTCAACCTGAAGTTCCGTATGGTTTCCTTGGCCACCATCATCCCTTCTCTGGACCCTGGGGTTGGTTTGCCGCCCTCGATATGAAAGATGTGTATTTCCACATCTCCATCACACCACCGCACAGACGTTTCCTCCGATTCGTCGTTTGCAAGACACATTACCAGTTCACAGCACTCCCTTTCGGTCTGTGTACAGCCCCCCGTGTCTTCACGAAATGCATGGCAGTCGTGGCTGCGTTCCTCCGCTGCCACCACATCCACGTGTTCCCGTACCTCGACGACTGGCTGGTTCGAGGCCGGACCTATCAGCAGGCGCAAGCGCACGTGCAGATGGTTATGGACACCTTTCATTACCTCGGTATCATCGTAAACACCGGCAAATCAGTGTTGACACCGACCCAGTCCATTCAGTTCATCGGAGCAATCCTCGATGCAACCAGAGCTCGTGCTTTCCTCTCAGAACCTCATCGTCTGGCCATCGTCAATCTAATCACCTCTCTCTGCCGTTTTCCCACCACGACGGCGAGGCAATGTCTCAAGTTGCTGGGCCACATGGCATCGTGCACGTACGTAGTCCAGCATGCCCGGTTACGACTTCGTCCTCTACAGGGGTGGTTAGCTTCAGTCTACCGACCAGGCCGCAACAGCTTGGACATGGTCATTACGGTCCCAGCTCACACGTTGGACTCCCTGCAGTGGTGGCTAGACCCACTGAAGTTAGGAGAAGGAGTCCCCTTTCAACCACTCCTCCCTTCCCTAACTCTAGTAACAGACGCATCAGCGCTGGGTTGGGGCGCTCACCTCGGGCACTTAACAACGCAGGGCATGTGGCGACAGCACAAGGTCGATCTCCACATCAACATCAAGGAGCTCAGGGCAATTCGTCTGGCGTGCCAAGCTTTCCTGCCTCACCTACAAAATCGCTGCGTAGAGGTTCTCTCAGACAATACAACAGCCATGTTCTACCTGAACAAGCAGGGCGGAGCCCGGTCATCACCATTGTGTCGCGAAGCCCTTCTCCTGTGGGACCTCTGCTTAGCCCATTCTATCTCTCTCCAAGTGTCTTACCTCCCTGGAGTCCAGAATGTCCTGGCAGACAAGCTGAGCAGACGCTTCCTGGTTCACGAGTGGTCCATACGCCCGGATGTGATCCATTCGATCTTCCGCACCTGGGGGTTTCCCCACCTAGACCTGTTTGCATCCAGAACCAACAGGAAGTGCCCGAACTTCTGCTCCTTCAGAGGCCACGGCTCGGGCTCTCTTGCGGATGCTTTCACGATCTCGTGGTCACGCCACTTGCTCTACGCATTCCCGCCCTTCCCGCTGATCCACAAAGTCATCCTCAAGATTCGCAGGGACAAGGCGGATGTCATCTTAGTGGCCCCGGCCTGGGCACGGCAGTGCTGGTACCCGACCCTGATGGACCTGTCCATACAGCCCCCAATTCCTCTCCCAATCAGCCACGACCTCATCTCGCAGGATCACGGTCGCCTTCTCCACCCGGACCTCCACTCCTTACATCTCACAGCGTGGAGAGTTCATGGCTGAACCATTCAGAGCTGGCTTGCTCGGATTCAGTTAAACAAGTACTCCTCGAGAGCCGCAAGCCCTCTACAAGGCTTACGTATGAGGCTAAGTGGAAGAGATTTTCTCTCTGGTGCGCCCAACACCAGATATCCCCGCACCTCGCTCCCGTCCCATCTATCTTGGACTACATATTACACCTCAAGGACAGTCACCTTGCCCTTGCTTCATTGAAAGTTCATCTCGCGGCCATCTCGGCTTTTCACCCAGGAGCGGATGGTCGCTCTCTATTCGCGCATCCCTTGGTGCGTCGGTTCGTCAAAGGATTGGAGAAGGTCCACCCTACAATTAAGTCACCTGCTCCAGCATGGGACCTCAATCTTGTCCTTTCTCGTCTCACTCGACCTCCATTTGAGCCGATGGCCTCCTGCTCCCTTCTCTATCTGTCGTGGAAGGTTGCCTTTCTCGTGGCTATCACCTCAGCCAGACGTGCATCCGAGTTAAAGGCTCTCCTGTGTGACCCTCCGTATACCATCTTCCATAAGGACAAGGTCCAGCTTCGTCCCCACCCGTCCTTTCTCCCGAAGGTGGTCTCACATTTTCACATGTCGCAGGACATCTTCCTGTCTGTTTTCTTCCCTAAGCCGCATGCCAACTCTAAAGAGCAGTGACTACATTCATTAGATGCCCGGAGAGCGCTCGCATTCTATATAGAACGCACGAAGCCTTTCTGTAAGACGTCCCAGCTGTTCGTCGCTGTTGCAGAGCGTATGAAGGGCGCACCGGTCTCTTCACAGCGCATTTCATCGTGGATCACAGCCTGCATCCGTGCTTGCTACGACCTGGCAATGGTGCCTACTCCAGCGATCACAGCCCACTCTACGAGAGCGCAGGCTTCCTCGGCGACTTTCCTGGCCAACATTTCTCTTCAGGAGATCTGCAGGGCCACAACCTGGGCATCGGTGCACACCTTTACATCGCACTACGCCATCAACCATCACTCCCGTGATGACGCGGCCTTCGGTAGGGCTATCCTACAAGCTGTTTTTCCGTAACTCCGAACCCGCCTCCAAGGTAAGGCTTGGGATTCACCTAACTGGAATAGATATGAGCAACCACTCGAAGAAGAAGAAAAGGTTACTCACCTTTGTAACTGGTGTTCTTCGAGATGTGTTGCTCATATCTATTCCATTCCCCCCCACCTTCCCCACTGTCGGAGTAGCCGGCAAGAAGGAACTGGACGGGGGTCGGGCCGGCAGGGTACTATATAGGGCGCCATTTCGGCGCCACTCCAGGGGGCTCCCCAGCCGGCCCGACGGGTAGCTGCTAGGGTAAAAGTTTCCGACGTCCGTGCGCACACCTAACTGGAATAGATATGAGCAACACATCTCGAAGAACACCGGTTACAAAGGTGAGTAACCTTTTCTTTTAGTATAGTACATAATTTCTTAAATATTATTTGTACATACATATCACAATGATTATGATGACCGGTAGGCTATTGGTTCTCAGTAGAGACCTCAAGTGCTACCCTTTGAAATAAATAAATAAATATAAATAAATATATATATATATATATATAATTTCAAAGGGTAGCACTTGAGGTCTCTACTGAGAACCAATAGCCTACCGGTCATCATAATCATATATAATATTATATATTATATATAATAATTATATATAATATTATAAAAACCCAGGGGATCCCCATAAATCCCTGTGCACCCCCTGTGCCCTCTGCTAGTTGGTACCAAGAGGGTGCCTGGGTCACAATCATTACCAAAACTGACTCTCAGTAACTAGCCAGCAAAATCTCATTTCAAGTTCAATGATAGAAAATAAAAGCTACTGTGCAATGAATAAGAAAAGCAAGGGAACAATGGCCATATGTTTTATATCTTTCATTAATCTGGCATTAAATTAAAAAACATACCGTATAATAGGTTTCCTACTGTAGTTTTGTCTGACACAGCTAAACACTCTGATGGTGTGGCAGATCATCAGAGAGGTGGAACTGGGAAGAGTGAAAGGGTGGAGTTCCTGTAGTTCAAGTTTTTTTCTGAATCAAAAGGTAGTAGCAACTCTACTAATTAGGTCCAGCCTGTGTGTTTTGGTTTTCTTAATAGCAGGGTTTATAGACAGTGCTTAGTTTAACACCTTTTTTAATTAGGACCAGATTCTGATTTAGATAATGGCAAAGAGAGTACACTTAAGTTTGTGGACGATACCAAGCTGGGAGGGGTTGCAAGTGCTTTGGAGGATAGGATTAAAATTCAAAATGATCTGGACAAACTGGAGAAATGGTCTGAAGTAAATAGGATGAAATTCAATAGGGACAAATGCAAAGTACTCCACTCAGGAAGGAACAATCAGTTGCACACATACAAAATGGGAAATGACTGCCTAGGAAGGAGTACTGCAGAAAGGGATCTGGGGGTCATAATGGCTCACAAGCTAAATAGGAGTCAACAGTTTAACGCTGTTGCAAAAAAGCAAACATAATTCTGAGATGTATTAGCAGGAGTATTGTAAGCAAGACACGAGAAGTAATTCTTCCGCTCTACTCCATGCTGATTAGGCGTCAACTGGAGTATTGTCCAGTTCTGGGCGCCATATTTCAGGAAAGATGTGAACAAATTGGAGAAAGTCCAGAGAACAGCAACAAAAATGATTAAAGGTCTAGAAAACATGACCTATGAGGGAACATTGAAAAAACTGGGTTTGTTTAGTCTGGAGAAGAGAAGACTGAGAGGGGACATAACAGTTTTCAAGTACATAAAAGGTTGTTACAAGGAGGAGGATGAAAAATTCTTCTTAACCTCTGAGGATAGGACAAGAAGCAATGGGCTTAAATTGCAGCAAGGGTGGTTTAGGTTGGACATTAGGAAGTTTTTCCTAACTGTCAGAGGGGTTAAGCCCTGGAATAAATTGCTTAGGGAGGTTGTGGAATCTCCATCATTTGGGATTTTTAAGAGCTGGTTGGACAAACACCTTTCAGGAATGGTCTAGATAATACTTAGTCCTGCCTTGAGTGCAGGGGACTGGACTAGATGACCTCTCGAGGTCCCTTCCAGTTCTATAATTCTGATAACCTTACTCACACTGAAGTCACCATGACTTCTTGTGGGGAAAGGTGCTACTCAACTTGAGTGAGAGTATTAGAATCTGGCCCCCAAAGACTACTCTATCCACCACTCTTACGCGGCTTCCTCTTGGGTGAAACACAGCAAATCTACATACCAGTTTAGGAGAGGAAATGAAGAATAGTATTTCCAGTTAAGAAAGTAAGAATTTAGGTAGGCAAAGCTACGTAGTACTCAAGCTGGAATTAGACCAGTGCCCCCAAAGTGCTCAGACCCTTGCTTTTTCTTCCCATGTTAAGCATGACACCTCATAGGGGAGATTGACAGCTACTGATTCATCACCATCACCACTGCCTCTAGAACCTAACTGGTCCTTGGAACTCTGAATACATGTGGGCCGAGTCCTGTTTATCTAGTTTGAGCTGAAATAATCACAGCAGAGCATGGTGTGGCTACAGGTACTCACAATAAATAAAAACTATTCCAGTTTCAATTTTGTACGCTGAGACCTACAACTGACTTGGTGATGGGTGTTCTATAAATACCCATCACAGATAGGTAGAGTAGATAAGGAAAGACCAATAGGTATATGGGACAGAGGAGAGAGAATGCTCCATGGGATGATTCATAATGAAAGATTGAAAAGGCAGAATAGGAATAGCTTGGCTAAGCAATGACTCAGACAACATAATAACCCACTAACATTTGTGTGTGTACACGTGGCAAAGGGAATTATTTAGGGAGATGCAAGGTAGTATAGCTAGAAATTATAGGATGAAATTCATTAAGGGAGAATTCAAGATGGCTAGCATGAAAAATGTCTAGACCAGCGGTGTCCAGTAGAAATTCGATGCTAGCCACACTGCTAGCCACACTTGTGGTTTTGAGTTTTTCTTATTAGCCACATCATAAAAAAGCCACATGCATTAGCCACAATTCAATAGCCTATTAGCCACATGTGGCTAGTGGCAAACGTATTGGACACCGCTGGTCTAGACTATGGGATCTCAGAGGCTATGGGAAAGTCTCTCTAGGGCCCCTACTATTTCATATTTTTTAAAACTAGACTGGACAAAAGACTGGAAAGGATACTATAAGAAATGATCCTACATTTTCACTGGGATTTGACTGGTTGACCTCTATGTAACATCTATTATTATAGTGACAATGGATTGCAAGTAAGCTGCTTCTGGCAGCTTTTATAAGGGACTTTGATTGATCTGGTTCTGACTTGTTTTTGTGCTGTTCTAAACTAGAGGTGCCAAACCAGTCAGCAGATTTGGAGGATCACTGAACATTTGCATACTTGAGTGCTGGCTGTAAATGCTGACAGAGGGAAACACCATCTTCTGACTGTTTTAAAAACAACACAAGCCCTTGCAGAAAGTTCCCCTAACAGCATACCTACAAACCTGAGAATAGCTGCATAACCGATGAACCAGGACCAATGAGACCCAACCCTTAGATGCAGGGTCAAATTCAGCTTTCACTTTCACAGGGGTAAATCTGTGTCCAGTGACCTCTGACTTTGTTCCACTTTTATGTTTAAGTAATGGAGTTTCTCTAGACCTGCACTAGTGTAACAGAGAGCAGAATATGGCCCTTAGTATGCAAAACAGGGCCAAATTCTCTGCTACAGTCAATGGGTGCAGCTCCATTGACTTAAAGGGCATTTCACCCACTTTGAACAGCAGAGAATGTGACTCATAATATTTCTACATCTGAGGAATTCAGGAAGTATGGTAAGTGGTGCTGAATTTGAAGGGATATTGGCTATAGAATGTAACAACTTCATCCATAGATAAATGTTCTGATTTTTAGGGACCTGATGAGTGGATGGCTCAAGGGATGGGGGACAGGATACAAAGCCTTTCATCCCCAGATCCTAGGTTCAAAGCTAGCTGTAATGGGGTATACTGGCCCTCTAAGAAAAGGGAATTGTGAGGGACAGACTCCAGGCTACTCTGTTCCAAGTAGCCCCAACAGGACAAAAACCATGTGGACAACAGGGGCAACCATGGGGAGAGAGGAAGCAGCCCCAAGATAAGACTGAGTCTTGGCAAAAAGAGACAACTGTCTCTTTAAAGGCATGGAATCAAGAGACTTGAAGTGAAGGGCGGGGGGCAAGGCTGCCCTTTCTCCCAGTCAATCCTCCAACCAATGAAAGCGCAACCCTGGGGGAAGAGCCACACATGGCTTCCCGGTCTCCCTAATGAGAGACACTGTTCTGCCAGCGAACCTTCAACCCCTGGAAGGGAGGGGTGACCCAGTTCTCCTTCCCAGGCTGTGGAAGAGGAGCAGGAAACCCCTCCACCCCAACTTGTGCTACCAAGGTCTGAGTTTAAAGTCCATTTTGAATTTGGAAGGCTTTTGCAGGCCGCCCAGGTGAGCTGTTGCCAGGAAATTTACGGGGCACACCAAAACCAGAGTGGCTTTGGGTGGTAAGACCACGGCACACCACTCGAGCCCAGAGTATTATTCCCACCAGAGGACTGTTCAGTAAGCAGCAGCAGAGGGAATGAGTTTGGTGATCTCAGTGCAGTTTCTAGTGGCCATTATCCATATAAAAAATGTTGCTGTCACAACCACAAATGGCATCAGCCTGAGACTGAAGGGGGTCTGGAAACTAAGCTACCTCTCTGTTCTAGAGGAGATCCCTTCAGAAAAAGACTGATGGAGGAATTTGGAAAAGCTTTAATTGTCCAATATGCAGGCACTACATTTTCTCTCTCACTCTCTCACTTGATGACTGCTACTCACCAATATGAAAGATAGACTTGTGACGGGTTCAGTCACAGAGACCCCCTTGGGACTGTCACCTGATGTGCTGAAGTTACCTCTGAGCCAGGTTTTTCTGCCATCTTGGGAGTCCAGAACCCTGCCTTGTTGAGCCAGACATGCTAGCCTGCTGCAGCACAGACCCAGGTCTGGTCCATGCCCCCAAAGCTGCAAACTTTAACCAAAAGCTGATCAGCAGCTCACCTATCTCCAGTACCCAGACACCCAGCTCCCAATGGGATCCAAACCCCAAATAAATCCGTTTTACTCTGTATAAATCTTACACAGGGTACATAAATACATTACAGCTAGGGGTTAGCAATTGTAATACCCTTCTCCCCCTCTTCCTTAAGTTTCTACGGTAAGATAGAACAACACTGGAGAACAACAAAAATGGACTGTTTGTAGCTGTGATGCTATGGAGCAAAAGTACAGATGACGGTAGTATAAATTGGGGAGGGGGATGGCTTCCCACCTCAGGCATGTAGTGGAATGTGCTGGCCTCAGTGGCCAAAACAGAAGATGTACTCCAGTCCCTAACCATCCCATGTTGAATAATGGTAGAGTATGGTGAAGAGAAGTATGCCTACCTCAGAGGTTTACACAAGGAGGAATGAGCTTGAGTGATCTAAGTGGCTGAAAATCATCAGGTATTTCTTGCCTTCATTAATGAAAATAAAGCAAGAACAATTAAGTGTCATGAGACAGAGAACACCCAGTGGCCAGCTCAGTAACATTCGCATCTGAACTGCAATCACAAAATGGCAGCTGCCTCATTTTCCTGCAGGCAAGAAGACTGCTTTACACTTAAAGGTGTAGTACACAGAAGACATTGGCACATCTCCTTTCAGTTTCATAGCTGCATATATCAGTGTTGTTTAAGTCTGCACATATGCTTTATTAGTTGTTTGGCATCTTATGTAGTTTTAGGTTTTGTTAATTATTTCAGTCCACTTTTTAAGAATGGCAAGAAGATTTAGCCTGCTTTGGGCTGCTGTTCTAGTTCTAACCTTGGAATTGTTTAACTAACTAAATTTCTTATTGGGTTCTGTAATGAAAATACAGCATGCAGCATTCTGGCACCTCTAATAGTTGCATAGCAAAACATTTTAAATTTTATTTCTACATATCTAATTACTTCCACTGTACCACAGTAATAGGTTCCAATACAATTATGTTCTAGGCCTTTTAATATATTAAAAATGCAGGAACTTAAATTATAGAGAATCTGAAAAACAAAGTTCCCTGGTAGTTTTTCAATATTCATCTAGCCACTTGAGATTCCACAGTCTTTTGAATAAACCTGGATTTTTATAATCAGAATGATGGGGCAACCTTAAGATAAACAATTCATAAGAAAGTTAAAGTTCATTTTCAGAACAAAACTGGGCCTTTTCCTCTGACTTTCCCTAAAGATAAGGGCTCTGAGGAATTGAATACATTGCTTTATATTAGGAGGATTTATCTTCAATGTATTCCTAGCTACATGGAGCTGAGGGAGACATTTTCCCGCTAATAAACTTCCTTTCTAACCTGGCTACTGAAGAAACAAGCCTGTCTCCATGAACAAAGGCATTCCTGTCTTAGGAGACCTCATTACCCTTACGATAATGCTATTCATTTCTCTAGTACAATTCCTCTGAGGATCTCAAAGCTCCTTGCAAACTCTAATTAAGTCTCACGCCGCACTTGAGAGGTAAGTATTGTTTTACCCATTTTACAGTTCTGTAAATTGAGCTGGGGAGAGAGGTCTTGTCCCAAGAGCTTCCTGCTGCTCTCTGGCCCTGACTCTTTGAGTCTGCCCTAAGGCCCAGTTGCCCTCTTTTAAACCTAATTGAGGGCCGCTGACCAGTCTTGCGTGAATTAGCCTTGCTCCCGCTTAAAGGGCCAATGCCACCCTGTGACATCTCTCCCCCTTTTAAGACCTTGCCCATCCATAAGACAAGCCTTACAGCTGCTATTTTTCTTTTCGGAGTCTCTGTAGCACATTTTTTGAGGTGGCCAGTTGTCCCCCAGTCTTCACGATGGGACTCATAAAACAGGTGTCCCCTAACTCCCCTTCCACAAAGGAACTGCATTCACCCTTGGTTGTTTTCCTGGGTCCTGGCCTGCTGATGACGTACTGTCTGGGTCCCCACTTCACACTGCTCAGTCTCTACAATGAGCTTCCCCTCCCTGGCACCCTTCTCTATCTTGAGCATGGCCAATACCTGCTCCAGTTGTTTCCCACACTATCTCCACCCGAGACTTTGCTCAGTCTTGTTTCACTTTTATCTGCTGATCAATGATCTTCTACTGGGAGCTGCTTACATCCTCTAGCTCTTGTAGATATTCTTCCAGCTGTTTCTGTAAGCTCTGAAGAGGATAGGAGGCTTCCTCTGGGCTGTCTCAACTCAAACTTCCAGCTCCCTCCATTCCTTTTTCAGTGGAGTGTTGGTTTTCTCCATCCTAGGCTGTTGCCCTGGGTTCATGACACCTTTCCTCTCTGCCTGATTTTGCACTACTTTCCTCTGCATCACTCCCAGGAAACCTCACCAGTCTGTTCCCAGAATCACTGGCCACAGAAGATCCTTGGCTACCCTGACACATAGCCAGCCACTCCCCTACTGTACCCCCAGCCCAACCTCTGCTGTGGGATAGACCAGTATGTTGCCCTGTACACATGAAACACGTACAGGGAGATGCCGGTCCACTTTCTTTGCCAACACCCCATTTTCCCAGACAAGGGTGCACCTGCAACCTTGAGTCCCTGAGACCTACTGACAGTCTTCCCAGCCTGATTGGTACCTCATATGGCCAAGACCCAGTGCCATTCAGAGTGGACCCCAGGTTCACAAGCCTGGCTCTAATAACAGCGCTGGTAAACACCCTCAGTTATTGGGCATTATCTCCTAATATGCCCAGGCTTGCCACATCTGAAGCGTACCACTGGACTTCCTGGCTGCCCCCAGAAGCACTTCTGCTAGATCGTAGGTCTGAATGGGGCCCTGGTAGCTCCTGCAAATCCTCCTATTTTGGGCTACTTGGGCAGGGCCAGCTCCAGCATTTCGGCCACCCCAAGCAAAAAAAAAAAAAAAAAAAAAAAAATGGCTGCTGCTGAAGTGCCGAAGCCAAAAAAACCCCAACCCAGCCAAAGCAAAAAAAAAAAAAGCCGCCCCAGAATCCCCGGACTGCCGCCCCCTTCAGGGCACCGCCCCAGGCACGCACTTGGCCGTCTGGTGCCTGGAGCCACCCCTGTACTTGGGACCTTCTCCCATTGAGAGCTTCCCAGTGACTCCCTAGATCAGGGTACCCCCTCTTCTGGTCTCTCCCAGTGGGCCACTCCTAGTCTGCCATGCCAGTCAGGCCAATCAGCTCCTTTGGTCTCAAAGGTGGCATCTGCCCACCACCTGGAATCGCCTAACCCAGCTCTGGGATTCCAAGGGAAGGACCTTCAAAGTCAATGGTTTTCTCGATGGAAGTTATCTCTGGGCATAGCCACCAGGCAGCAAGATCCTGTAATCTCTGAGCCACTACCTGTGGTCATGCCCCCTGTGAAAATAGTGCCTCTGGTGTCAGTCCTAGTCTATCCAAGATGTCAGCCTTCACCACAGGTTAGGAACTTGCCTGTTTGTCTCTCGCTGCCCAGTAGGCTGCCTGTGCCTCATTCCAGAAACAGTGCTCTGCAGCCACCCAAATCAATTCGTCCCAGCCTGCTGCCTTGGCCACTCACTTCAGGGTATGCAGGAAGGCCTCCGGGTCAACCTCTGGCACCCGCTTTGCCAGTCCAGGGACCAGCTGGCCCAAGCTACTCCTTCCAGTATCAGCTGAATTCCCCAGAGTCCCTTGGCCCAGCCATGTCTGCATCCGCTCCTGTTGCTGGAAGTGGTTGCAGTGCCACTGCTGTTGAGCCTCCTGTTGTTTCTGCAGGCTGCCCCATCAGTTGCAGGAACATAGCCTGGACCTGTTGCTGCTGCCTCTGTAATGCAGTTGTCTTCTGCTGCTGCACATCACCTCCTACACCTTTCCTGATCACCCAAACTGGGGTGGGGGGGTTCTCAGTCAAAAAGTCAGAGGCTTCAATTTCCCTTGGATTCCAGAGGCCAATCACCTGCCCTCATTCTCCACCATTTTGTAATGAGCTGGCCAGCTCCCCAGCTCACAAAGGACCCACTTTCACACCCAGTGTCTCTTTCCAGGCAGTTTGATTTTCCCCATCCTAGGCAAAAGTAACAAAACCAGTTCCTCGGCCCTCCCTGGGATACAGCTCCCAGGGGATTTTCCCCTTTTACTTCACAGTCCTTCCTGCAGGAATATTCCATGCTCTGTTCTCTGAGCACCACTACACTAGGCTTTCTCCCTGGAGGCCCTTTGTCCCCACTACCACTCCTCCCAGGGGATGCTGGTAGCTTGCTGTCCTAGGAACAACATAACAACCTCCTCCTCCTCCTACTGTCAGCAGTAGCTGCTGCCCTTGCTCTCTAGGTCTCCCCTCACCTCACCTCTAGGGCCAGTGCCCTCTTCTAGACCTAATTGGGGTCAGCTGACCAGTCAAGTGCACTGACCTTACTCCCTCTTACAGAACTAGGAGAAGAATCCAGGCCTCCTTGCTCCCAGCTCTTCGTTCTAACCAGTAGACCAGAGCATATCACACAAGCTAACTAATGACAACATTCTTTTGAAAGCTTTCAGAAATAGTTGAGCACACAACAGATTTCTACGGGGATGAGAGTCAAGTGTGCAATGCATCTGTAATCATTGTCTACTTCATTTAACCTCCATTAAAACCAGTTGGAGGGCCACACACTTTAGATTGGACTAGAGATATGCCAGATAGCTCTGTAAAAGCCTTAATGTTTCATGTGCAGTATAGACATGTTTTCTCCAGCGTGCTGAGTCCATTTACCACGTATGCCTACATCCTGCAAAGGCAAAGAAAACTCATAGTGACGTTGTTATATCTTTGCACTACCGTCCAAGGACAAGGAAAGGAATTTGTGCCTTGGGGAAGTTTTTAACCTAAACTGGTGGATTATAAATTTAGGGGGTCTTTCATGCAGGTCCCCACATCTGTACCCCAGAGTTCAGAGTGGGGAGGGAACCCTGACAGCTCCGTTCTCC
Source organism: Macrochelys suwanniensis (assembly GCA_033296515.1). Taxonomy (NCBI): domain Eukaryota; kingdom Metazoa; phylum Chordata; order Testudines; family Chelydridae; genus Macrochelys; species Macrochelys suwanniensis. The sequence continues at coordinate 18,444,738 of CM065776.1, read as the reverse complement.
AGTAAAACCACGAGAAAGATATTCAGAGCAAGGGTTTTATAAATCAGCTTTTATAAATCAGCTCCTTAATCTGACAAAGAGCTGAGGACAGTCACATGCCCAAATCTTGACACACAATGGTTTAATCTAACTCAATTTAACAAGGCAGAGAATACATTAAACGGTAACTCTGCAAACCCACCTGATGTCAGAGAGCCATGGAACTTCCAGAGTGTCCTCCCCTCTCTTTCCTAGAGCAGCCTGCCAATCTCCAAAAGCCTTATGCTGCCTTTGCTGCTTTTAGTAGCCTGGCGTTGACTGTAGAGCGCAATAAAACAACTGCAGAGTTACCCGAGTCCTGAGGCAGCGCAGCTATAACATAGGACCCATGAGTGTGTGCTGCTGCCTGACGGGGCAACTCTTATTGCTGCTATAAGGCTTCTCTTGTGCAATGTGGCTGAACAACTCCCATCTGACTGGATCAATTGGCAGATCGCAGCACTGATGTATTTCTCTCTCCCACCCCGAAAGCCTAGATTCAGCCTTTAGTTTAGCACCTTGGCAGCTGCGCGGGACGGTCTGCTTTCAGTAAGTTGGCTCTGCACTTTTCCTGCAAGCTTGTCAATCAAGAACCTTTTTACAAACTTTAAGGGCCTGGTTCTGAGAGGTGCAGAGCTCAATAATTGTAGCAGGGCTTGAGGGTTGCTTGGTATTTCATAAGAAGCCTGACCACTGTGAACACACCTTCTGGGTTATTACTCTTCATAATTCCTTTTGCCCTTATACATTTGCCCTTGTCTTGTCTATTCTGCCTTTGGCTGTCTACTTAGTTCCTTATATTGTCTACATTTTCCATCTCCAAGCCATTCTAACTCTGTATTGTATTTCTGCCAGCTCAAGCATTTTTTCAGTTAACCATGGGTGTGGTCTGACACGCTGACTTTTTGGAATGTGTGCGTTGGCAATTTCAAGCATGATAGTTTTCATTTTACCCCAGAGGTCACTGGGGTTGTTCTCCTTTTTCACCTATGCCAATGCCTGAAACCCATTCTGAACAGAAGTCACATAATTTTTGTTGATTTATGGACCAGTTCAAATGCAGTGGACCTGTGTGTCGACAATCATATCGTTTTAAGTTTTAATTTTATGTTTGAGGCTAACAGCTGAAGGACTGACCCACAGTCTGCACTTGGGAAAATCTTTTGTTAATTGAACACGATCTCCAGCATTGCTGTATCATTACATATGCAATTTGGTTCTGTGTCATACTATCAGGTGACCTCCATGTGTATAAGTATCCAGAATTTGGGTGAAGATGGTGTTTGAATTCTGCTGCTCTAATAACCTGGTCATTACAGCTAAGTGCCTTCCTCTCTCATTTTGTGACCTCTGATCATTGTTTCCCGTTACTTCTTTATAAGAGCTTACAGCTCCAACTTTCTCACTAAAGTTCCCAATTACAAGGTTGATATCTTTACTTGGGTGTTTTAGTGAGCGTCTCTTCAGGTCATTCATAGACCGCAATCACATCACTTTCGAGCAAAGCTAGTAATATATCAATCAATCAATCAGACTTATGCCCCTACAACAGCAGCATCAACATGTATGAGCAACATATTGACTAGCTTTGCTCAAAGTTGGATTATCATGATTCTATTGCTGATTGGATTATATCCAATAACACACGTGGATGTCTCCTTGGATGAGATAAATGCAACCTCATTCTCCTTTTCTCAGCAAATGGTATCCATCCATTGTGATGAAATGACCCCATCCTTCTTGTAACCAAAGAATTTGAAAGAGGTAAGGTAGGTAAGAAGTAAGGTAAGGTAAGGTAAGGTAGAAATATATTATCTTTCATTAGATCCACATTAGCACATGTGCCAAGGAACAGGCCCCAAGAGTATACTTGATCAAAAGGAAATACATAGGAATAGGGTGACCAGATTGCAACAATAAAATATTGGGGCACCATCGGCCCCGCAGACACACCGCCCCCTACCCCAGGACCCGCCTCTCCCCACTCACCGGCTTGCTGAGTCCCTCCTCACTTCCCCCGCCCCCCGCTCGTCTCCTCACACTCCCACTGGTGCGCTGTTTGCCTCACTCCTGCCCAGACCCCTCCCCACAGCAAGACAATACAAGTGACTAATGATGATGATCCCTTGAATGGGCTTTGGGTCAGACCCATAGAGTCTTGACTTTCCCCTAATACACTCTTCCCTTCCCTCCCCATTACCCATGTCCCCTCTTGGTGTCCTTGAGCTCTGCATGGATTTGAGCAGGCTATATTATTTCCAAATCACAGTATATCCTGGGATCTTAATCATGCTAGAACAGGGGTGGGCAAACTTTTTGGCTTGAGGGCCACATCTGGGTATGGAAATTGTATGGGGGGCCATGAATGCTCATGGAATTAACAATTCAGAGATATTCAAATACATTTTAATACATTTTGTGGAAATAAACATAAAACCTTACTTACTATTATAAATATACCATCATAACAACGTATTACAATAATTAAACCAAACTTACCCCTTTCCACGCCCTCTTTGATTAATGTGAACAATAAGGCTGGTCACCCTTCTTTACAATGGCATCAAAGCCTGGTGTCATTCTCATTGTGGACATCTGCAATACCGAGCTGAGATGCTGGTCAGTTAACTGACATCTGTAGCGAGATTCGTTGTAATTCAGCAGGGAAAATGTTTGTTCGCATACATAGGTGGAACTGAACAAAACAAGGATTTTCTGTGCCACCTTGCGGATATTTGGAAACTTGGTTGTACTCAAGGAGGCATAAAACTCGTCCAGTTTTTCTGAATTGTACTTTTCCTTCAAGGTGGAATTGCACTTTAGATCAATGAGCTCCAGTTGTAATTCTTGCGGGGCTTTCTCGTAATCAAAAGATGGTGGGCATGACACCAGCTCCAGTGTCTTCTCTGTCTTCTCAAAGTCAGAGAATTGATGAGAAAATTTTCTGTGCAAGTCGCTCAAAATTTTGCTGTACTTTTCTGTCTGCTCTGGCGACACTTCCAAGTATTTCAGTGTTGGAAAGTGAGCGAACACTTTGTCCTTCATTTGTTTTGAAAACAAGACTAACTTGGCTTTGGAAGCTGTCACACTAGAATACAATTCGTGTACAAACACATTCTTTCCTTGCAGCTTCACATTAAGTTCACTTAAATGTACCAAGATATCCACACCAAAAGCAAGGTCGCACTCCCAGTTTGAATTCTTTAATTCAGGGAAATCATTTTCTTTCCCCTTTTGCATCTCCAGGAAAGTGCGAATTCCATCTCTTAGCTCCCACGCTCGCTGCAATACCTTTCCTAGGCTGAGCCAGTGGACATTTGTATGATAAAGTCAGTCCTGGTGTTCGGCGTCAGTGTCTTCAAGAGAGGAAATCACTTGCTGATTAAGTCCCCTCGCTCTTATGCAGTTCACTATTTTCACTACTATGTGAACAACATGATCAATGTCCAGGACATTTTTGCAGAGGGCCTCCTGGTGTATAATACGATGCAGAAAAATCACCTCTTTATCAGGGTCCTCTTCCTTTACTTTGTCCTGAACTCTTTTTAAAAGTCCGACATTTTTCCCAGGTAAATTTGGTGATCCATCTGTGGTTACATTTGTCAGTTTACTCCAGGGGAGCTTCAGATGTTCAAAGCAGCCAGAAACCCTCTCATATAAATCCGATCCCTTAGTTGTGCCTTTCATTGATTCCAGTGATAAAAATTCCTCCGTGATTTCAAATTTCTCGTCAATTCCTCTGACAAAAATCAATAATTGCTGTGTCCTTAATGTCAGTGCTGTCATCGAGAGCTAATGAAAACAACGTAACGCCCTGTGCTTTCTTGTTCAACTCAGAAGCCAAATGTTCATCAATCACTTCTACGTGGCGAGTAACAGTTCTTTGTGACAAACTAATGTTCTCAGATTTCTTTTGGTATTCCAGGCACAGCATGCCAACAACATCAGCCAGGCATTCTTTCCAAAACTCCCCTTCAGCAAAAGGCTTATTTTGTTTAGCAGTTTTAAATGCCAGAACATAACTTGCCTTTGTAGTGGCTTCCTGAACTGTAGCTTCTTGCACATAAATATTTTGCTGTGCTTTTAAGCTCGTGGTGAGTTTCTCAACTTTTCTTGTCCTTTCCTCAGTTGTTAAATTGCTGCCATAATTAGGATGTTTCATTGAAAAATGGTGATTCAAATTGTACATTGCATTCCATTCTTGTTGAAAACCTGACACTCACTGTCCACTTTTATTTCTTTTTTTTGTTTTGTTTTTGTTGCAGCACTCATTTTTGAAAGGGAAAAGAAAATCCTAACTACTGCCCTTATTTCAAACTGCTGTTTTACAAGATTGCACGCACTGTGAAAAAACTGGGCCCTCTCCCTAGCCTGGATTTCTCGGGCGTCCGCTTCCAATCATTGGAACTCATTGAGATTCACCACCCCCCTGCTCTCAGAAATCTCCTCCCACACAGGTACTGACAGCCCACAACGTTGAAAATCACCACTAAGCACTCCCTGGCCAACTACTCTTTGTTTTATCTTCAACAATGGAAAATTAACACTACTAAAATATCAGAGTCACCTAAGCCAACAAGTAGCAGGCACATGGGCTTGCACATTCCAGGCTCTGATGGTGCATGGGTCGTGCAGCCAGAGTAACATGCATGTCCTCACGCCCATCACGCAGGTCCTGAACATGCGGGAGTGCCGGGTGGGCGGAGCAGGGCAAGCCCCCAACCCTGCTCCCCGGCCAGAGTGCCAGGTGGAGCAGGGCAAGCCTCTGACCCCACTCCCGCGCCGGAGCGGAGCAATGGAACTCGAGGGCTGGATTAAAAGGTCTGACTGGCCAGATGCAGCCCATGGGCCATAGTTTGCCCACCCCTGTGCAATCCCAAGGGAATCACAGAAGCAAAACCCACAGAGCAAATCCCTATTGCTGACAATCATACCCCAGCCTGTGCCCTGAGGTCAGGGCAGTGTTTAGAGATATTTACCTTCACTGGGGAGGACTTTCTCGGAGTTTGTAATGACCCCACCACTTGTAACTTCTGAGCTCACCCCTTCAGTGTGATAATGTGTCTTTCATCACAAATCCTGGATTTCGCCTAGGCTGGGGAATCAGCTAGAGGCTGAGGAAACATCCACCTCTGAAACTTCAGATTCAACCCTCATTTACACCACTGCAAATCTGGAGTGACTCCACCAAGGCCAGGGCAGTAACCGGAGCACACTTGGAGCCCTCCCTCTGGAATGGCGCATTCAGAAGGAGACAGCAGGAGTTTGTTTGTCAGTGGGGATCACAGAGTCTCCTGGTGCAGTAAAATAATTCTGGGCATGGGGCTGATTTCTGAAAACTCTGGCCCCTTTAGAGCAGCTACATGTGCCCAGCGAGGCAGCGTCTGGATCCGCACTGGCGGTGTTGAGGCCATGCAATTTGTACACCTTTGGGAATGGCTGGGGGTGGGGAGCTGGGGCTAACAGCGAGGCTGCCATGTGCGGGGCGCTCGCACCGCGCTGAGTCCGGTGCACATCCCCCAGGTGCAGTCTCTGCTCTCCAGTGTGGGTAAGTGACCTGGGCAGTAGCTTAGCAGCGCTCTGCCCTAGCCTGCCCTCGGCGGAATCAGCACGTGCAGAGCACCAGCAGCAGCCTCTGCAGCCCCGCCCCCAGCTGGGCGCCTCCTTTGTGAGCTAGGTGGGTCGGTCTGCACATGTTCTGCTGTGGGGGAGGGGAATACCACAGCTATTACCTCTGTGGGGCTTCTGCCCCTCCCCCCACCCCTGTGCAAAAACAGCTGGGGAAAGAAAAGCAGGGAAACGGCAATGCTCTGCTTCGAGCAGCCTCCCCCCTGGAACACAGAGCCATGTCCCATTTCAGAGCCGGCGGTTCTGGCCCTTCCACTGCATCCACGGAGCCGACCCCGGGGGATTCCCTGCCTGGCTCTGGGTGCCAGATGCCCTGCCCAGCCCTTCTTAGGGGCACCCCGAGTGCAGAGGGGTCCAGCTCTGGGGCTGTCATTCAGCCCTGAGTGCCGAGCCATTGGAACGCTCCAGTCCTGGGGCTGGGCCGGGGGTCATCAGCCCCCCGGGCTCAATTGGCTGGGGTGGGTTTTCCCGTCTGTCGCTGCAGAGTGAGTCTCCCGAGCGGCAGAGCTTTCTGGGGGTGCCGCTCCCATCCCTTAAAAGAAATGAGCCACTTCCCTCATTCACTTTGGATCGGATCCCAAAGCTCGTTCGCCAAGAGCGGGTTTGGCTCTGGTGCAGCGCTAAGCCTGGTCACAAAGAGCTGGCTGTGACCGGTGAACTGAAGTGCGACTTTTGTTCCCGCCTCAAGGAAACGTCAGCCCTTCCTCGTCCCTCCCGCTCTGCTCAGCGATCACCAGGAGTCGAGACTCTGGGGGTGTGCTCTGGTTGGTGAGGGGGTGACTCCCCTGCCGGCCACCTTACCCCCGTGCCTGCCCGCTGCTCGCCTCCTCACTCCTTCACCAGATCCCCCCTGCCTGCAGCGAGACCCCCCCGCATGCCTCCTCACCCCTCTGCCCGCCTGCTGCCCGCCTCCTCACTCCCCCGCCAGACCCCCACCCCCACTGTGAGACTCTCCCCACCCGCCACTGGCTCGCCGCTCGCCTCCTCATCCCCACGCATGCCGCTGGCTTCCTGCATCCCTCCTTTCCCCCCCACCCACCGCTCGCCTCCTAACCTGAATATCAGGATAAATGGCATCCCGATTGTACATTGGTCGGGACGTGGGACAAAGGGTTAAATATCGGGACAGTCCGGATTTTATCGGGATGTCTGGTCACCCTACATAGGACACAGCACTTTAAAATAACAGAACATACCATAGGTGCTGACTTTTGTTTTTACCAGTGGGTGCTTTTCATAGAATCATATAATCATAGAATATCAGGGTTGGAAGGGACCTTAGGAGGTCATCTAGTTCAACCCCCTGCTCAAAGCAGGACCAATCCCCAATTTTTGCCCCAGATCCCTAAATGGCCCCCTCAATGATTGAACTCACAACCCTGGGTTTAGCAGACCAATGCTCAAGAGGTATGTGTGTTTGGAGGGGGCTCTGTTTTGTGGGGAGGCTATTTTCAGTATATTTATACACTTCTTTCCTATTCTAGTTATTGAATGTGTCTATCATTGGTATCTTTACTATTTTAATAATGTTTAAATTACTATGAACTACATAATTACACTATCATGAATTACAGTTATTAAATTACAATTATTAAAATCCTCACAATCACCTAAAAGCTGTCTTCACTAACATCCCAGTTTAAAGTCATTATGTCTTACTGTAGCTTTGCAATCTTATTTACATCTAGTTCCCTGGTATGGTCTTGATGCCGGTTAAGGACAGTTACATTATTTAGTTGTGGTTTGTCCCATTGATAGCTGGAGATATTTTTTAAGTCTTCTGAAGCTGGAGAATGAGCATTCTGCAATTCAGGATGATACAGGAACAGTGAGGAAGTTTCTTATAAATTTGCAGTACTCTGGAAACATAGTGCTTCCAGGGTACTGCAAATGACTCCAAGATCTCTTTCTTGACAATTACAACTAATTTAGACCCCCATCATTTTGTATGTATAGTTGGGATTATATTTTGCCATGTGCATTACTTTGTATTTAACATTGAATTTCATCTGCCATTTTGTTGCCCAGTCACCCAGTTTAGTGAGATCCCTTTGTAACTCTTCTCAGTCAGCTTTGGACTTAACTATCTTGAGTAAGTTTGTATCATCTACAAATTTTACCACCTCACAGTTTACCCCTTTTTGTGGATCGTTTATGAATATGTTGAACAGCACTGGTCCCAGTACAGGCCCCTGGGGGATACCACTATTTACCTCTCTCCATTCTGAAAATGGACCATTTATTCCTACCCTTGGTTTCCAATCTTTTAACTGGAGTGCCTGGCAATGCTTTCAGGATCATCTAATGATCCTTAATGTAATTTAATTATAAGCCTTTTGTTTTCTTAATCACCCTGCCTCTGTTTATAAACAAACTCCCTGCCCCAAGGGCAGAAGCTGGGAGCAGCACAGAACTTATCACATTCCACATTCAAGCGCTGTCTGGGGCTAGGACGTGCACTGTGATCAGACCTCAGGTATGAAACTCAGTGGAGGCAGGAATCTCTATGGCTTGTGGGTGCTGAGCATTTTTCCATGGGTGTTTGAGCCCCAGCGCACCCACTGAATCAGCACCTCTAGAACATACAAGCTAATGTTTTAGAACCTGATTGTTACGTTCTTGGGAGGCTGCGGGCCTACCGAGAGTGCTCTGCAAGAACGAGGCCCACACACACTGTGTGTTATTGGCTTTATTGAAGGCAAAGTGACACATCCGCAACGGGGACTCCTGGCGTTGCTGTCACGGAGACGGGGAACCCAGCTCACCGAAGTTCGGCCTGGTATGGAGTCCAAAAGCGGGGCAGGCTCATACAACTATATAAAAGCATCTCATACATAATTAATCAGGGGCTTTCCACAGGCTGTGTCCGTCTCCTGGCTCAAGGCCACACAAAGCAGCTCTAACTAATTCATAACAAGCTGGAGCTGGCAGGCCTTGACCGACAGTGACCGGCCGCTGAGAAAGAGTGAGAAAGCGAAAACACCCTTGCTATGCCGTAACACAATCTTCCGTGGTACCCTACACTGATACAACAAAAGGTACTCCATTCACAGATTCCAAGACCAGAAGGGACCACTGTGCTCATCTAGTTTGACCTCCTGTGTATCACAGGCCAGAGATCTTCCCCAAAATAATTCCTAGAGCATCTCTTTAAAAATAAAATCCAATCTTGATTTAAAAATCACCAGTGATGGAGAATCCACCACAAGCCTTCATAAATTGTTTTAATGTTTAATTACCTTGTATGACAGAATGCACCCTTGTATTCACACCCTACACACTATTGTAACAATTGTACCAGGTATGCCTTGTACGGTAACATCTGAAACTCATAATTTACTGGTCGGTATTGTAATGATAAAATGTGTGGCAACATTGTGTGTAAAGTTAAGATTTCCCTGTATAATGTTATTAACACATGTTCCAAACCCCACAGCCCTGTCCAAACTGAAGTCAACAAACAGGTCTGTGCCAAACAAAGGAATGTGTGCTTGCTTGAATTTGCATTTAAACAGTAAAGGAAGTCATCAAGCAGAAAGGGAAAACAAAGAAAGCTCAAACAGGTGAAAAAAAGTCAACAAGGAAATTCCTTCCACACAGACTTTGTCTCTTGGGTCTCAGCTGGAAATGTTCTTCAGGTGGGGAACTGAAACCAGGGGCAGCTCTATACATTTCGTCGCCCCAAGCACGGCACTCAGGCTGTCGTCGTCGGCATTTCTGCAGGCAGTCCCAGGTCCCGCGGATTCGGCGGCATTCCTGCAGGCGCTCCGCCAGTCCCGCGCCGCGGCGCCCATGCCGCCGAAGGCCGCCTGACTGCCGCCCTCTCAGCAGCAGTCAGGCCGCCCCCCACGGCTTGCCACCCCAGGCACGCGCTTTCCGTGCAGGTGCCTGGAGCCGGCCCTGACTGAAACTGTATAAAAAGCAGAGGCAAACATCTCAAGACGCCGCCCCCCCACACCTCTCTCCCTGTCTGTGTCTGACATCACACCTAAGATGACAAAGGAAAACAGCTGTTGGACGTGGGGGAAGGTGAGGGGTCTGACTGGAAGAGTCTGGTCAGTAACCGTGCTGGAAGCATGTGGTGAGAAATGTTGCTTGACTCTAATATAGTTTGTTACATTAAGCAGTAGAAACACTACCTCTATTTTTCTTATAACCGCTTCTGATTTTTATGCCTCATTACTTGTACTCACTTAAAATCTCTCTCTTTGAAATTAACACTCTTGTTTTACTGCTTTATCTAATCAGTATGTTTAAATCTGGGCCCTGGTTTCCACTACAGAGTTAGGTCAACATAAGGCATCTTACGGCAACCTAACTCTGTGTAAGAGCCTAAAATGTTGCTCCCTCCAACTTAACTCTGCGAGACGCATAGCGCTTAGGTTGACGTAGTTAGGGTGACAGTGTCAGTGTAGACACTCAAGTATCAGAGGGGTAGCCGTGTTAGTCTGGATCTGTAGAAGCGACAAAGGGTCCTGTGGCACCTTATAGACTAACAGAGGTATTGAAGCATAAGCTTTCGTGGGTGAATACCCACTTCTTCGGATGCAAGCAGTGGAAGACACTGTTGCTTACATTGGCTGTTGCTGGCTTTCAGAAGCCCTCCCATGATGCCTCACACTGACAGTTAAATCGATGGACGTGCTCCTGGTGAGGATGCGTACTGCCGACACAAGAAGCCTGGTGTGGACATGCAAAAGCGATTTAATTACTACGGTGGCTGTACGTTGACGCAACTTAGGTCAACATAATTTTGTAGTGTAGACAGGTAGCTCCATTTAAGGCAATAAACTGGCATATTATTCCTTTAAAGGAATAATGGGCTTAATATATTGGGATTGTCCAGGAGAGGGCTGGGCAGGACACGGCATACACTTCTGGTGGAAGATGCAGGACTGGGGATTTGATGGGGTCATGGGGCAGTATAACCAAGGCTGGTGAAGCCAAGATGTAGCTGGCAGGCTGACACTCAGGGTATGGCTTACATGCTGGAAGGCTGTTTGTAAGCAGTGCGGGTGGGAGCTACTTCAGCAAGGCATTGTAAGGCACCCAAGGTTGCAGGGAAAGGGTGGCACAGCCCACTGCTGATGTGAATTGTACCCTGGTATGTCACACCCTCACTGTTAAAAAAAATTACACCTTATTTCCAGTCTGAATTTGTCTGGCTCCCAGCTATTGGATCATCTTATACCTTTGCCTACAAGATTGAAGACTCCATTATCAAATATTTGGTACTTATAAACTCTGCTCAAGTCACCCCTTACGTGTCTTTTCATTAAGCTAAAGAAATTGAGCTCCTTAAGTTTATCACTATAAGGCATGTTGTCTAATCTTTTATTCACTCTCATGGCTCTTCTCTGAACCCTCCTCATTTTATCAACATCCTTTTTGAATTGAGGACCCCAGAACTGGACATAGTATTCCTACAGTGGTCTCACCAGTGCCAAATACAGAAGTAAAACAACCTCTACTCTTGAGATTCCCCTGTATATGCATTCAAGGATTGCATTAGCCCTTTTGTCCACAGCATCACACTGGGAGCTCATGTTCAGCTGATTATCCATTACTGAGGCTAAGATTTTGTCACAGATATTTTTAGTAAGTCACAGAGAGGTCAGGAGCTTCCATGAATGTTTCTTTGTGACCTGTCCGTGACTTTTACTAAAAATATCTGTGACAAAATGGGAAGCTACAGAGTCCCCACACTGCCCACGGCGACTGGACAGCTGCAGGGGCCCCGGCTCAGAGCTCCAGGATACCCCCGCTGCCAGCTGCAGTGGGCGGCAGGGGGACCCTGCAGCTCTCAGCCACTGCAGGCTGAAGTCATGGTGGTCTCTGGAAGACACGGATTCCGTGATTTCCGCAACCTCCGTGACAAAAACAACCCCAAATCTATCCATTAGAACCCCAAATCTTTTTCAAAGTCACTGCTTTCCTCCATCCTGTAAATATATGGCCTACTTTTCCCCCAGATGCATACATTTACATTTAGCCTGATTAAAATGCGTAGTTTGCTTGCACACAGTTTACCAAGCAAACCAGATTACTCAGTATCAGTAACCTGTCCTCTTCATTATTTACCACTCTGCCAATTTCTGTCTCATCTGCAAACTTTATTAGTGCTGATTTTATGTTTTTGTTTAGGCCATTGATAAAAATATTAAATAGCATAGGACCAAGAACCAATACCTGTGGGACTCCACTAGAAACACACAAGCTTGATAATTCCCTGTTTAGTTATATTTTTGAGACCGACCCATTAGCCAGTTTTTAATCCATTTACTATGTGCCATGTTCATTTTATGTTCTAGTTTTAATCAAAATATCCTGGGTACCAAGTCAAATGCCTTACAGAAGTCTAAGTATATTACATTACCACTATTGATTAAGATGTAGCTAATTGTTTGACTACACTCATGGTTGGTTATTAAAAGTGTTCAAGAAACCAAATAACCAAGCTTAGCCAAATTTACTGCCTAAAGACAAAACTGTACAAAACAAATAGGAGACATACATAACTGTCTTTGTCAGGAAGTAACTTTTATCTTGCAGCAGGTTCACCCTACACAGTAGATGTGCTTCAAAAATATGCTTCCAAAACCATTCATATTTATAGCATGCTTGTTTACAAGTTAGAAAGTACTTTATAGGTCACCTAAGATCCATCCCACCAGTTCCTTACTTTGTTGTTTTGTACCTTTCGATATCTCTGTGTGGATATGACTTTCCAAAACCAGTTGCCTTTTAAGATACATTCATTCTAAATCTTAGTACATTTTGGGAGGTATCTTGCCTTTGACAGGTTTTATATTTGCTAATGCTTTGCAGAGTCTTGTGGAATATATTTCTCTTGACATAAGCGAGCAAAGTGAACAGAATGGCGGGAAAGATATAATATAATTCAGTTAATATATGCTGGGTATAATACAATATTAAAGTTATGCTCTATGCCTAGCATGTATGTTTTGGCTAACAACACTATAACATCAACCACACTAGTAATCTCATCAGAAAAAGATATCAAGTTAGGCAGGATCTATTTTCTATTAACTCATGTTGATTGGCCTTAATTACATTACCCTCCTTTAATTCTTTATTAATTGAGTCCTATATCAGCTGCTTCATTTTCTTGCTCGGGATTGATGTCAGAGTGACAGACCTATAATCATCCAGTTCATCCTGTTTACCCTTTTAAAATATTGGCACAACATTAGCTTTCTCCCAGTCCTCTGGATCTTCCCCATTGTTCCAAGAATTATTGAAAAAAATCAAAATTTTATGATACAGCAAGCTCTTCAGCCATCTCTTTTAAAACTCCTGGGTGCAAATTATTTGGATCTACTGATTTAAAAATGTCTTACTTAAGTAGCTGCTGTATAACATCCTCCAGAGGTACTAGTGGAATGGAAAGAGTTTTCTGTGAAGGGGTACATAACACTTCCTTATTTTACTTTCTCCACACCATTCATGATTTTATAGATCTCTTTTCATACCTCCTTCCCCGCCCCCGCCCGTTATGTGTCTCTTTCCCAAGCTGGACAGATCCAGGCTTTTTAGTCTTTCCTCATATGGAAGCCGTTCCATACCCTTGCTCATCGTTATTGCCCTTCTCTGTGCCTTTTCCAATTCTAATACATCTTCTTTGAGATGAGGTTACTAGAATTGCACGTAGTATTCAAGGAGTGGGCGTACCATGGCTTCATGTAGTGGCATATTTTGCACCCTGGTATTACTATGTCCCAACTCAAGCACTTTTCCGGATTACAATTGCAGCAGGATCACATGGGGAGACAGTCAGTCTCTCAGATAGGCAAGGCCCAGATCATTTAGGCATTTAGATCTAACCTACACCCAGAAACTAATAGGCAGCCTGTGCATTTCACAGAGCACTCGTGAAACGTGCTCTCAGCAAGACAGTCCCCTAAACAGTCAGTGAGAATAATATGTCAAGAAGGAGAGGCTGATTGACTGTTCAAAGAGCAGAAGGAAGGTTAAGGAGGGCATTTGTATCATTATCTACTGAAGACCAGTAACTGGTTTGCTCCACTGAGTTGCTGGAGATGTGGTACGGCTCTTCCAATCTTCAACGTCTGTTGGCTTTCCCCTGTTCTTGTGCCATCACTGGGGGGAAATGTTGAAGCCACATCTTGAACACTAAATGTCTTCCACAGCATAACAAAGTCCTGTTTTAAAAGTTGGAGAATATTCTCATGTACCAGTTAATACACCAACAGCAGATGAAGAAATCTGTCATAATTGCAAAAAGCCCAAAGTTGTAATATACGGTTCTTGCAAATGCAGAGAGAGTGCCTGCCAGGGGCACAGAGAAGGGACTACAGATGGAGGAAGTGTCTTCCAGGGCCCAGAAGCAAATGAAATGCAGCTGGAAGAGATGGCCCTAAATCAGTACTGACTTACACCCCATGCAGCACTACAAACTTGGGCTGGATTGCAGAGTATAAATCAACCCAGAATCGAGCCCAGTCTCCTGGGGACCCAAGACTAGCAGTGATGTGGATGTGCACAAATTATAGTACTAGCAGCAGGAGTTTTTTGTGCACCCTTATGCATGTCCTCTGCTTTCCCCATCTAGTACAATATTTGGCTAGGAAGTCTTTATCCTTTTTCATAGCCACCTTCCTGTCTCATCATTAAAGCGACAATTAAGTCATGGAGGTCACGGAAACCATGACTTCCATTGACCTCTGTGACATTTTCTGCCCTGGGGCTGGAGGTCCCAGCCAGCCCCGCCCTTGCAGCTCCCAGCCCCCAAACTGGTGGTGGGACCCCCTGCATCTGCCCAGCCATGACCAATGGCTGGGGGACCCTGTAGCTCCCAGTTGCCCTGGGGGCGAGGGGACAACACAGCAGCCCAGGTGCAGGGGGATCCCAAAGCTCCCATGCACCGCATCGGTGGGGGACCCGGGAGCCTCCAGCAGCAGTAGGTGCTGAACTCACCTACCCCTTTTGTAAGGGATATTTTTAGTGAAAGTCAGCGACAAGTCATCATGGGCTGCTGTGAAATTTTGTTCATTTCCCGTGACCTGTCCCTGACTTTTACTAAAAATATCCATTCCAAAAACTTAGCCTTACTCATCATCCATGTACCTTTTTTTTTGCACCACTAGTGCCTTATTGTGATGGGGTAGCCAAAGGGGTAAATCAGGCCAATTAACCTATAGGCCAGGGGTTCTCAACCTTTTTCTCTCTGAGGCATCTCTCCAACATGCTATAAAAGCTCCAGGGCCCAGCAGGGGCCAGGAAGCCTGGGGCGGGGACCTTGGACATAGGTGTAGTTTGACTTCTATTTTGGGGGGGCAGGGGCCAGTGGGGGTCAAGCCACCTCCACATGGCGGGGTCCAGGGTAGGGTTGCCAACTTTCTAATCCCATGAAACTGAACATCCTAGCCCCGCCCCTTCCCTGAGGCCCTGCCCCCTGCTCACTACATTGCCCCTGCCCCTCGGTGGCTCGCTCTCCCCCACCCTCACTCACTTTCACTGGGCTGGGGCAAGGGGTTGGAGTGTGGGAGGGGTTGAGGGGTCTAACTGGGGGTGCAGGCTCTGGGGTGGGGCCAGAAATTAGGGGTTCAGGGCATAGGAGCTGACTTCCGTTGGCTCCGCTGGGTGCATCGGGGGCGGGGCCCCGCAACGTCGGCTGGCGTCGGGGGCGGGGCCCCGCAACGTCAGCTGGCATCCAGGGCAAAGGTAAGTGCTCCGGTAACGGGCGCAGGGCTGGTGGGGAGCTGCCGGTGGGTGCTGAGCACCCACCAATTTTTCCCCGTGGGTGCTCCAGCCCCGGAGCACCCACGGAGTCGGCGCCTATGGTTCAGGGTACAGAAGGGGGCTCTGGGCTACGACAGGAGGTTGGGGTGCAGGAGGGGCTGCGGGCTCCATCTGGGATTGCAGGCTCTGGAATGGGACCAAGGATGAGGGGTTTGAGGTGCAGGAGGGGCTCTGGGGTGGGGGGGCTCAGAGCTGGGGCAGGGGGTCGGGGCTCAGGGTGGGGGCGCAGGCTTACCTCTGGTGGCTCCCAGTCAGCAGTGCAGCAGGGGGGCTAAGGCAGGTTCCCTGCCTGTCCTGGCACCGTGGACTGTGCTGCGCCCCGGAAGTGGCCATCAGGTCCAGCTCCTAGGCAGAGGTGCAGCAGGCAGCTCTACGTGCGCTGCTCTCATCTGCAGGCACCGCCCCCACCATTCCCATTGGCTGCGGTTCCTGGCCAATGGGAGTGCAGAGCCAGTGCTCAGGGTGGGGGCAGCACGTGGAGCCTCGTGTCCCCGCCCCCCCCGCCTAGGAGCCGAACCTGATGGCCACTTCCGGGGCGTGCATGGAGCCAGGACAGGTAGGGACTAGCCTGCCTTAGCGCCGCAGCACTGCCAACCAGACTCTTAGTGGTGCTGACCGGAGCCATCAGGGTCACTTTTCGACCAGGTGTTCCAGTCGAAAACCGGACACCTGGTCACCCTAGGCCATGGAGGAAGTGCCACCTCCACCCCCTGACTCACCTCAGCAGGCCACCAGCCTCTCTGGGTTGGGGGCACAACCAAAAATGTGGGAGGCTTAGCTCAAAAAATTTGAAAACAGCTCATGGTGCAGGGAGGGGGTAGCTAGGGGCTGTGTGCAGGCAGGGGGTTGCTCAGGGTGCAGGGATGGGGGTAGCTGGGGCTGTTTGCAGGAAGGGGGTAGCTCAGGGTGCAGGGAAGGGGTAGCTAGGGGCTGTGTGTGGTCAGGGGGTTGCTCAGGGTGCAGAGAGGGGGGTAGCTCAGGGTGCAGGGAGGGGGTAGCTAGGGGCTGTGTGCAAGCAGGGGGTTGCTCAGGGTGCAGGGAAGGGGGTATCTAGGGGCTGTTTGCAGGAAGGGGGTAGCTCAGGGTGCAGTGAGGGCATAGCTCAGGGTGCAGGGATGGGGGTAGCTGGGGCTGTTTGCAGGAAGGGGGTAGCTCAGGGTGCAGGGAAGGGGGTAGCTCAGGGTGCAGGGAGAGGGGTACTAGGGGCTGTATGCGGTCAGGGGGTAGCTCAGGGTACAGGGAAGGGAGTAGCTCAGGGTGCAGGGAAGGGGGTAGCTCAGGGTGCAGGGAGAGGGGTATCTGTTGAGATGAGTTCCTGTCTGCTTCCTGTAAAACTTGCCCATACCGGTATTGCCCTGGCCTCTTCTTTTGTCATTCAGTGTGGCACGCATTCTAAAGCAATATGCATTTCCTCACCTTTTGGGGGCGAAGCCAGACTTTGAGGCACCTGCTCCCCCCTTGGTGTAAACTTTGCTTGTGCCAATCAGAAATGAACACAAACAGGTTTTGGGCCCTGTCCCCTATGACACTTCTATGATGTCATAGTTGGTACTTTAGGGGCTGCCTGCCATGTGCAGGCAGGAAGAGGAGAAAGAAAAACGAATCCTGTGTATCCCGTGTACACCCGTAACCGAGCCTGATCACCTCGAAGCCTCTCTCTCAGCTCACGTGTTTCAAACAGAGTTTCTACGTTTGCCGGTCGTTATGCGTTGGTTTGTATTTGTGAGTATCAGTTATTACTAAATGCTGCATCTTTGTTTATAAATATTGTTAGTAGATATTTTAGTCATTGTGTGTTTTAAGTTTCATTAACTCTATTAGATAATCTAACGCTGCTCCCTTACCCCTTGTAATTATCCCCAATAAAACTTTAAATTGATTAATTTTAGTTGTGTGTGTGCGTGTCTGCAGTTTGCAGCGTGACCCATATTCTCCTTGCATCCCTTACCAATATAGTCTATTGCCACGTGCAGCCTAGTAAATAACAGGCCTGCATTTTCTTTCGCCCCTGCGTGCCCGTGGCAATCCACATGGCGTCACGAACAGGATGCAAGGGAGTTGGGCCATGCCCGTGGCACGCTGCAGACCGCGCAGATGATGAAACTGAACAGTTCCAACATTTGCAGTTTCACCTTTTTACTAGCCAAAATTCGACTGATCCAAAAATAGAATGGATCTGTTCCCTTGGCTCGGGTAAAACTCTAAAAGGCTATACTGTACCATTAACCCTGGCAGATACGGGATGCCTCCTTCGGTGCCACCCGAGCTTTAGGTGTCAGCCAGCCGATTGTTCCCTACAGCCTCAGTGCACGGAGACTGTGGAGAACCTCGGTGCTGCAAATCCCTCTCAGCTTTGGAGAGAGTGTAGCCGCATTGTTAGAAAATCCGGAGGTACCGTTTCCAAATTGATTCCCCCACCTCGGGTAATACCTGCTGATCCGGCACACAAATTATTATGCCAGATGATAAAAGAATTAGATTTAATTAAGAAAACCAAAAAATTGCGACCCGATGAATATAAATCTGAGGATGTTTCCACCGTCCTGTTTAGCATGATATGCAAGGCCCTCGATCTGTGCTCTGTCCTCCACGGGGGCACAATGTTTGCAGCTAAACAGGCAGCCCCAGGCTCTCCTAAAGATGATAATGAGGAGAAGACAGAAAAGGTAGAGCCCATCACTACCTCCCCCTCCCCAAGTCCCTCTCAGAAAATTTTGCCACCCCCATATGAAGCTCCTAAAACTCCTCTGTATCCAGCTCTGCCAACAGCCCCAGAATTTACTGAATCTGAAACTGTAGCAGAAGCTTTGCCTATTGCGATAACTAAAACTAAAATAGATGCACAAACAGGCAACACCACGCAGGTTACTGAACTGCGAACACGTACTAAGGCCGAACTTAAAGAGTTTTTAAAGGAAACACAATGAAAAGCCGATGAGGCACCTATGGTTTGGATCGGGCAGCTAGCCTTAGAACACGGAGCAGAATTGGTGGACCGTGAGGAGGCTGGCATCTTAGCCAAAACGGCCAATTGGGCACGAGGCTTCCCGGGTCATGCTTTATTAAATAATCACTTTTGGCCAGTTACCACCCCGGCAGCTGCCATTTTAGCAATGCAAGGCAGTTTTAAAGGATTGTATATCCCCCTGGGAGCCTTAGTTACTCCACACGATTTAATATGGGCAATCGCAGGAGCTTCCATAGTCCTGTGGGATCCACTACAAAACCCACTTAATTTAACTGTTCAACAGCAATTGGTGGTCACACCCTTTATACATGTTACTGATCCCACCCAAATTCCTGTCTCAGCAGAGGCAGTTGATTTAGCATTAGAAGCTGCCCCTGGTGCCATGCTGCACTTGCATGCGGCTGTTCGCAGATCCATCTTAACGTTATTTGAAGTAGTTAGTAAAATTAAGTTGTCACTGCCGCCCCCGCCTGTTGTCCTCCCAGTTGATTCGCCACCAAAAGACCCTCCAAAGAGTCAGTTTAATCCCCAAAAATATCCTAAGCGAGCTAAAGCTGAACGGGCACGATTTGGCTTCCTTCTTAACAAAGGAATCCCCAAAGAAGCCCTGCGTAAAATGTCAGACCAAGAGCAGCAAAATATAGCCGAACAGCTAGGCTGGAAAAATTGGGAGGACTATGTTAGGTCAAAAAACGAATAGGGGCCGGATGCTGCCCGGCCCAAATTAAAGATCCTACCGATGAACGCCCATACGCCACCCTGTTAGTTAACGGTGACACCCCCACCTCCTTTTTATTAGACACTGGAGCTCAAGTTAGCATTATTGAGCCCAACGTTCCCCACTGTCCTACTGGCTCCTTTATGTTTGTTCAAGGCCTCAATGTAGTACAAGAAAAACCCGTGGTTTGGGTTAAAATTGCCCACGGAAAATACGTAAGAAAAATAAAAGCCTTGTTAGGATCAAAAAATCTGCTAGGTGTCTCAGATATTAAGAAATTTAAACTGCATAATCAAATTCTGCAAGCCCTCCCTATAACCATAGGCAATCATTCCCCCTATACCCCCGAAGTAGTTAACTCCCAGCCATGGAAATTTTCCCCTATCCCCACAAAATCCGAAGGGCTTCCCCTTATTGAAGCTTTGCTCACTCAGCTTCTAGAAGAGAAAAAAATAGAAAGGGTTACTGCATCCACCTTTCTGTCCGCGGGTTGGGGTATTCCCAAGCCCGGCGATCCCTCTAAATATCGCCTTGTCATTGATTATAGACAGGCTAACAGCCGTGTAAAGCCTATTGCATTTTCCAGCTCTGTCACCATTCCAGAAATACAGCGGCAACTAAGCGATGCAAGTAATCAGTGGGCATGTACTCTTGATTTAAAAGATATGTTTTACCAAATCCCACTCCAGGACACACAAGGAATCTTAAATTTTGCTTTTAAGGGTGTCCAATATAAATGGAAAGTCTGCCCACAGGGGTTCTGTAATTCACCTGCACTGGCCTCGTCCCATCTCAATATCACATTACAAAAGGTAAAACCCCTACAGGATGTGTCCGTGTTAACTTATGTAGATGATATTGTCATTTGTGGGCCCAATCCACAAGCAGTTCAAAGTACCACCCAAATGATAATAGATGCATTAGAAGCAGATGGGTGGCAAATTAACAAAACAAAGAGCCACCTGCAGGCCAGCCAGCAATTCTCATTCTTGGGACTCCATTTCACTCCCACCACTCCCACACAAGCCCCAGCCAGTGTATTAGACCCTTGGACAGAAGCTCCTCCAAAAAATAAACGAGAGCTTCAGCAGCTACTAGGTCTCCTTAATTATCACCGCCAATATATTCCGGCGCAATTAATTTCTAACCTAGAAATCCTACAAAGCTCTCTCTCTTCTAAACGCTCCCGAGAAGTGTGGAATGCATTAGCACAAAAAAGCTTAGAGAAGCTCGCTGGCTGGTTCGCCTCTAAACTTAATTCCCAAGAACCCCTCAACATTAATTTGTTTATCACAAAACACCATGTAGGGTTCACTGTATTGCAACATGGTAATGCCATTTACAATTGGGCCCATCGCCTGTCTGGACCCCAGTATAACTATGGTCTGGTGGGAAAAATGCTATTGGCTGCGTCCAGTGCTCGTCACTGGTCCCAAGTCCCTATCCCAGGTACCTTGTCTGGACCACGTGTTCATTTAATCCCGTGGCTTACAAGTACCCCTCCACCCGAGTTTCATGGCACTACTCGCACCTGGCAGCTTCTATGTTTCCAGGTTGAGGTAGCTTGGCAGGCATGGACCCTAACTCCCAGTGATAACATCTTAGCCCCCCCATCTCACCAACCGTTATGCATTGAAGCAAAATATGATCCCTGGGTCGTGTCTGACGGGGGCACCTCACCATCCCCTAGGGCGGGAGTTCTTTGTTCCACATGTAATTACTTTAATGTGCAGTTACTGCCCCCATCCTGCTCCGCACAAGAATGCGAAGTGCAGGGCGTTCTTTTAGCTGCCCAGCATGTTGCTAATGCCCACTCTGCCAACAAGCAAGTTGTTTTAGGTATCGATTCTCAATTTTGTTTAGATATTTTGATTGAGCAAGCCTCTCCCTCAGCTTTTGTTAAAATGTGGGACCAAATTTTTACCCTAATTCGTAAATTCTCTCACCCTTGGTTCGTTACGCACTGCCCCTCTCATCGACCAGACTCTAACCCCCTGCATTCCAGTCTTGATCAAAGAATGAGAGAGGTCTCCCAAGTTCATATGGCAAATCCCACCCCACAGGCCGACCCGCTGCTGCGCTGGCTCCACGAAGAATGGGGACGCTTACCACCCACAAAATTGTACGGCCTGTTATCTGGCTTTTCTGACCAAAAGCCTGACGTTAGCCGCAGTCAGTGCGAGCTCATTGTTCAGTCCTGCTTGCAGTGTGTGCAGGTAAAAACTATGAATCGTCCCCGATATGAGCGCTCTGCATGCGCTGCAGAACACTTTGCCCCAAGTAGTACGTGGCAAATTGACTTAATAGGACCCCTGCCAGGTGCTCGTCATTTTCCAAAAGCCTTAGTTACTGTTGATCTGGGGTCTCGGCAAACTTTTTGTGTGCCTCTTACTAAAACCAATGCTGCTTCTGTCGCTGTAGCTCTTAGGCAAACAGCAGCTGCCTGGGGCACTCCCACTGAAGTCCAAGCAGATGGTGGGCCACCCTTTACCAGCAAAAGCATTGAACAGCTCATTTTTGGGTGGGGGGCTTCCCTTCACATCCATACTAAATATCATCCTCAAAGCAATGGTGTGGTGGAGCGAAAAATCGCAGTCCTTAAGACTATGCTGCGAACAGCAAACCCCAACCCTGATTTTAAAAACTGGAGCTCATTTTTACCCCAGGTACTTATCGCACTCAACAAAAGTTACTCTCGCTGGCCTCACATTTCACCTACACCTAAGCCGCCTTGGTCCCCCGTGTTTAACACCGGCCAACTGGTTTGGCTTACAGAACCCCAAGCCTCTGGCCTTCGAGAACCTATAAAAGCCACCATTCTCCGGGCTGGCAAGTACCCTAACACCTACTTAGTGGCTACAAGTACCCCCGGTGACAAGCTAGTTCATCATAACTGGCTCAGCAAATGTAGTTCTTAATAAACAAACTAATGCCCCTGAGCAGGGCTTGTATTATTCTTTTTTACAGGTTATGCTGCTCTCCCTCACAACATCTTTGCCCACGGAGCCCTTAGGGGAAGGTGGACTACAAACCTGGTTCGCTGCCTACTGGGTGCAGGAGGTCAGCGGAAACCAGTCCCTGTCAGCGCTGAGTCCAGAAGATTGTCTCGTTTGCTCTGCTCAGTTCTCACCTAAATATCCATTACCCTTTCAATTTGTACCAATAGTTTATAATTTTTCTTCATTTAATATTTCTAGTGTGAATTGTTCTTCCCCCTATGTGCAGTGGGCTGCTTCTAGTGTTTGGAATAATTGTTCCTCACAATTTAATTCTTATGTGTTTCCAGTTCTTAATGCTTCAGGTCGAAGTGATCATAGCTTTCCTTTAATTGAGAGTATTAGAGTTCCAGCATCTCATTGTTGGGTTTTTGTTGGTAATAGTTTAACCCCAGCCCCTACTTGGGTTGGTACTTATTCTAATTGTTCTATGTGGAGTTTCTCTTATGCTAATACCTCCCTAACTAAACCCACTCTTAATTTTACCTATCCCCCTCCCATTAATTGTTCTTATCATCTTAATTATGATATTTTTTTTGGAACCTTCTATACCTCCATAACACATACGTATCTGTTTCATGCCCAGCATATGCATCATGCTGAGGCTGCATGTGTCAATCGTGCATTCAGCTTTTATTCTGTAACCAATAATGGGTGGAGCCATACCACAGTTTCTTCCTTAAGACCCGGTCATTTTTGGATTTGCGGTAATGTTGCATTTGCTGTGCTTCCTCCCAATCCCCGGGGTATATGCACCATTGGCACCCTGTATCTACAAGGCGGAGGTATTTATACCTTGCCATCTAGCCACCGACACCATCATAGTACCCACTCTGTTTGGACTCGTTTGCAAACAGCAGCGTCCTCCCTCGCCTCCTCTATTGTTAGTTTTAACCCTGTTGGTTATATGATGTTACTTGATCAAGTGCTGTTTCAATCCCTTGCTATTGAAATGCTTGCTAATACTACGGGCAAGGGCCTCTCCTTAATTAATCAGCAGTTAAATTCCCTTGTTCAGTATAGTATTCAAAATAGATTAATGATTCAATATTTGTTACAATCTTCCTCATTTTGTACTAAATTTGCTGAAGTATATCCCGACTTTGCTGATAAATGCTGCGTTTCTTTGCCTTCTATTTCTCCTAATTTGTCCTCAATTGTTAAAGACCTGCAAACGTTGAGCTCTACTGTCCGAGAGTCATGGGAGTCCTTCCAGTTTTGGTCATGGCTCGATTGGCTTGGCCTTGCACCCTACAAATCCTATTTCCAATCCCTGTTTGTGTCCCTTCTAGTTGGGCTCGCTCTTCTCTGTCTCGGATGTGCCTTCATTAAAGCCTGCATTCACAAGTTTGTTGCCTCGGCCTACATCGCTTCCACCCCCGAAGCGCATCCCCTCGTAGGTGGGGATGAGGAGTCGGACTCGGAAGTTTAGGTTCTTGGCCTAACTATTTCGGCCAGGGCACGGGGGCATGTTGAGATGAGTTCCTGTCTGCTTCCTGTAAAACTTGCCCATACTGGTATTGCCCTGGCCTCTTCTTTTGTCATTCAGTGTGGCACGCATTCTAAAGCAATATGCATTTCCTCACCTTTTGGGGGCGAAGCCAGACTTTGAGGCACCTGCTCCCCCCTTGGTGTAAACTTTGCTTGTGCCAATCAGAAATGAACACAAACAGGTTTTGGGCCCCGTCCCCTATGACACTTCTATGATGTCATAGTTGGTACTTTAGGGGCTGCCTGCCATGTGCAGGCAGGAAGAGGAGAAAGAAAAACGAATCCTGTGTATCCCGTGTACACCCGTAACTGAGCCTGATCACCTCGAAGCCTCTCTCTCAGCTCACGTGTTTCAAACAGAGTTTCTACGTTTGCCGGTCGTTATGCGTTGGTTTGTATTTGTGAGTATCAGTTATTACTAAATGCTGCATCTTTGTTTATAAATATTGTTAGATATTTTAGTCATTGTGTGTTTTAAGTTTCATTAACTCTATTAGATAATCTAATGCTGCTCCCTTATCCCTTGTAATTATCCCCAATAAAACTTTAAATTGATTAATTTTAGTTGTGTGTGTGCGTGTCTGCAGTTTGCAGCGTGACCCATATTCTCCTTGCATCCCTTACCAATATAGTCTATTGCCACGTGCAGCCTAGTAAATAACAGGCCTGCATTTTCTTTCGCCCCTGCGTGCCCGTGGCAATCCACAGTATCTAGGGGCTGTATGCGGTCAGGGGGTAGCTCAGGATGCAGGGAGGGGGGTAGCTCAGGGTGCAGGGAGGGGGGTACTAGGGGCTGTATGCAGTCAGGGGGTAGCTCAGGGTGCAGGGAAGGGGGTAGCTCAGGGTGCAGGGAAGGGGGTAGCTCAGGGTGCAGGGAGGGGGTATCTAGGGGCTGTATGCGGTCAGGAGGTAGCTCAGGGTGCAGTGAGGGCATAGCTCAGGGTGCAGGGAGGGGTATCTAGGGGCTGTATGCGGTCAGGGGGTTGCTCAGAGTGCAGGGAGGGGGTAGCTCAGGGTGCAGGGAAGGGGGTAGCTCAGGGTGCAGGGAAGGGGGTAGCTAGGGGCTGTATGCGGTCAGGGGGTTGCTCAGAGTGCAGGGAAGGGGGTAGCTCAGGGTGCAGGGAAGGGGGTAGCTCCGGGTGCAGGGAGAGGGGTATCTAGGGGCTGTGTGCAGGCAGGGGGTTGCTCAGGGTGCAGGGATGGGGGTAGCTGGGGCTGTTTGCAGGAAGGGGGTAGCTCAGGGTGCAGGGAAGGGGTAGCTAGGGGCTGTGTGTGGTCAGGGGGTTGCTCAGGGTGCAGAGAGGGGGGTAGCTCAGGGTGCAGTGAGGGATATCTAGGGGCTGTATGCGGTCGGGGTTGCTCAGAGTGCAGGGAAGGGGGTAGCTCAGGGTGCAGTGAGGGATATCTAGGGGCTGTATGCGGTCGGGGTTGCTCAGAGTGCAGGGAAGGGGGTAGCTGGGGCTGTTTGCAGGAAGGGGGTAGCTCAGGGTGCAGGGAAGGGGGTAGCTCAGGGTGCAGGGAAGGGGGTAGCTCAGGGTGCAGGGAGAGGGGTATCTAGGGGCTGTGTGCGGTCAGGGGGTTGCTCAGGGTGCAGGGATGGGGGTAGCTCAGGGTGCAGGGAGGGGGTAGCTAGGGGCTGTGTGCGGTCAGGGGGTAGCTCAGGGTGCAGGGAAGGGGGTAGCTCAGGGTGCAGTGAGGGATATCTAGGGGCTGTATGCGGTCGGGGTTGCTCAGAGTGCAGGGAAGGGGGTAGCTGGGGCTGTTTGCAGGAAGGGGGTAGCTCAGGGTGCAGGGAAGGGAGTAGCTCAGGGTGCAGGGAAGGGGGTAGCTCAGGGTGCAGGGAGAGGGGTATCTAGGGGCTGTGTGCGGTCAGGGGGTTGCTCAGGGTGCAGGGATGGGGGTAGCTGGGGCTGTTTGCAGGAAGGGGGTAGCTCAGGGTGCAGGGAAGGGGGTAGCTCAGGGTGCAGGGAAGGGGGTAGCTGGGGCTGTTTGCAGGAAGGGGGTAGCTCAGGGTGCAGGGAAGGGGGTAGCTCAGGGTGCAGGGAGAGGGGTAGCTGGGGCTGTGTGTGGCCAGGGGGTTGCTCAGGGTGCAGGGAAGGGGGTAGCTCAGGGTGCAGGGAAGGGGGTAGCTGGGGCTGTTTGCAGGAAGGGGGTAGCTCAGGGTGCAGGGAAGGGGGTAGCTCAGGGTGCAGGGAAGGGGGTAGCTGGGGCTGTGTGCGGTCAGGGGGTTGCTCAGGGTGCAGGGAAGGGGGTAGCTCAGGGTGCAGGGAGATGGGTATCTAGGGGCTGTGTGCAGGCAGGGGGTTGCTCAGGGTGCAGGGATGGGGGTAGCTGGGGCTGTTTGCAGGAAGGGGGTAGCTCAGGGTGCAGGGAAGGGGGTAGCTCAGGGTGCAGGGAAGGGGGTAGCTGGGGCTGTGTGCAGTCAGGGGGTTGCTCAGGGTGCAAGGAGGGGGGTAGCTCAGGGTGCAGGGAGGGGGGTAGCTCAGGGTGCAGGGAGGGGGGTACTAGGGGCTGTGTGCAGGCAGGGGGTAGCTCAGGGTGCAGGGAGGAGGGTATCTAGGGGCTGTGTGCGGTCAGGGGGTTGCTCAGGGTGCAGGGAGGGGGGTAGCTCAGGGTGCAGGGAGAGGGTTACTAGGGGCTGTGTGCTGGGAGGGCTCCCCTGCAGTCCCCCACTGCAGTCCCTGTTCCCCGAGGGCTCTGCCAGCCACGGAGCTGGGTCTCCCCACCCGGGCGGCTCTTATCGGCTGCCTCTGAGGGAGCAAAGGGGGCTGGGAGCAGCTTCAACCTGGGGCACCAGCAGGAGAGGTGGGGACACTGCCACTGCCTGCTCCATGGCACCAGCCAGAGCAGCAGCTGCCCCGCACTGCCCGGCTCCAGCTTCGGCTTCAGCTTCCCACCTCCGACCTGGCCAGAGGACGGGCAGAGGAGATGGGGGCGGGGGAGGTGTGGATCTGCCCCCGGGACTGTCATGCTCTTGTGCTGCAGTTTGCGGGGGCGGGGGCAATGCCCTCCATGTCCCCAACTCTGCCCATGGGCTCAGGGCTTCTGCCCCACAGGGGGCTGCTCGGGCTCTGGGTTTCAGCCACTGGGCCCCATGGCCCACTTGAAAGTGCTCTCAGATCTCGAGGGGTCTCTAGACCCTCCGGTTGAGAACCGCTGCTATAGGCCACCCCTGGAGGAAACACAGGGCACACTAAGAACTAATCTGCAGATGAAATCGTGCAGGGGAAGAGCTGGGCTGGGGTTATAAAAGCAGGAAGCAACAGCGGGGGCTGCAGGGAAGTAGTCTGCAGTTACTCACTGGGAGGAGTGTTTAGGTCTATGGACGCAAACAGCCTACAGCTATTCCCTAGGAGGAGGGAGTTGTGAGGCTGGCAAACCCAGAGCAGTAGGAACAGTCAGGTAAGGAAAGGCAGTAATGTCCTGGAGAGTGCCGACCTTGGCTGCTCGTAGGGTCTCTGGGCTGGAACCTAGAGTAGTGGGCCTGCCTGAGTCCCCCTACTAGCCACTGGGGAAGTGGCACTGGTTGGGCAATGAATGGGAAAACTGTCTGAGCCAGTTTAGGAAAGACTGATTCCCTGGAAGGTGGAAACATGTATAATTTCCCATATTGCTTTGTCTGCTGGGTCCCCCTCTGCAAAACTAATTGAGGCCACTGGAAATACCCCAATAACTTGGCCTGATCCAGCCCCCATTCCATTTTTTAAGAGGTGTTGAGCATCCATATTTCAATTCAAGCAGTGGAAGCCACATTTCTGAAAATCAGAAACTTGGTGCTCGATTCTAGTCTCCCACTGGTGTAAGTCCGGAGTAATTCAACAGTTGTCAATAGAGTCAGGCCAGATTTAAAATTATACAAGTGCTGGGAGATGTTCAAAATCCAAACTGAACTGAGAGCTGCATTTTGCTGATAGCCCTTATCTTTATGATGGAAGGAACCAAAACCATAGCTGTAAACCTTCTTGAAAGCTATGAGGTAGAGCTAGTCAGGCATTTTCCAATATAACATTTTCCATTGAGAAATGCCAGTTTGTCAAAAGCAAAATATTATATGGAAATCTGTCCATTTCAAGGAAGTTTTGGTTTGGGAGCGGGGGGGGAAGGGAGAGGGAGAGACACGGAATGGAACATTTCAATGAGGTCAAAACAGAACATCTCAATTTTCTACTTCTAAATGAGTTTTCATTTCATTTTTTTAATTTTATATTCTAGTATATAAGTCAAAATCAGAACAAAACTAGGGCTGTCAAGCAATTAAAAAAATTAATCACAATTAATTGCACTGTTAATAATAGAATACCATTTATTTAAATATTTTTGGATGTTTTCTACATTTTCAAATATATTTATTTCAATTACACCACAGGATACAAAGTGTACAGTGCTCACTTTATATTTATTACAAATATTTGCACTGTAAGAAACAAAACAAAAAAGTATATTTCAATTCACCTAAAACAAGTATTGTAGTGCAATCTCTTTATAATGAACGTTGAACTTACAAATGTAAAATTATGTACAAAAAATAACTGCATTCAAAAATAAAACAATGGAAAACTTTAGAGCCTACAAGTCCACTCAGTCCTACTTCAGCCAATCACTCAGAGAAATAAGTTTGGTTATAATTTGCAGGAGATAATGTTGCCTACGTCTTGTTTACAATGTCACCTGAAAGTGAGAACAGGCATTCGCATGGCACTGTTGTAGCCAGCAACACAAGATATTTACGTGCCAGATGTGCTAAAGATTCATATGTCCCTTCATGCTTCAACCACCATTCCAGAATACATGTGTCCATGCTGATGACAGGTTCTGCTCAATAGCGATCCAAAGCAGAGCGGACCAACGCATGTTCATTTTCATCATCTGAGTCAGAAGCCACCAGCAGAAGGTTGATTTTCTTTTTTGGTGGTTTGGGTTCTTCTGTAGTTTCCGCATCTGAGTGTTGCTCTTTTAAGACTTCTGAAAGCATGCACCACACCTCGTCCCTCTCAGATTTTGGAAGGCTCTTCAGATTCTTAAACCTTGGGTTGAGTGCAGTAGCTATTTTTAGAAATCTCAGATTGGTACCTTCTTTGTGTTTTGTCAAATCTGCTGTGAAAGTGTTCTTAAAATGAACATGTACTGGGTCATCATCCAAGACTGCTATACCATGAAATATATGCAAGATGCAGGTGAAACAGAGCAGGAGACATACAATTCTCCCCCAAGGAGTTCAGTCACAAATTTAATTAACGCATTATTTTTTTAACGACAAAGAGTTCTGTGGCACCTTATAGACTAACAGACGTATTGGAGCATAAGCTTTCGTGGGTGAATCCCCACTTCTTCGGATGCAAGTGGGTATTCACCCACGAAAGCTTATGCTCCAATACGTCTGTTAGTCTATAAGGTGCCACAGAACTCTTTGTCGCTTCTACAGATCCAGACTAACACGGCTACCCCTCTGATATTTTTTTTATGAGCATCAGCATGGAAGCATGAAGGGGCATATGAATGTTTATCATATGACACGTAAATACCTTGCAACACTGGCTACAAAAGTGCCATGCGAACGCCTGTTCTCACTTTCAGGTCACATTGTAAATAAGAAGGAGTCAGCAGTAGCTCCCATAAATGTAAACAAACTTGTTTGTCTTGGCAATTGGCTGAACAAGAAGTAGGACTGAGTAGACTTGTAGGCTCTAAAGTTTTACATTAATTACATTTGTAAGTTACACTTTCACAATAGATTGTACTACAGTACTTGTATGAGGTGAATTGAAAAATACTATTTCTTTTGTTTATCATTTTTTACAGTGCAAATATTTGTAATCAAAAATAATAATATAAAGTGAGCACTGTACACTTTGTATTCTGTGTTGTAATAGAAATCAATATATTTGAAAATGTGGAAAAACATCCAAAATATTTAATAAATTTCAATTGGTATTCTATTGTTTAACAATGCGATTAATCATGATGATTTTTTTAATCGCAGTTAATTTTTTTTAGTGAGTCACATGAGTTAGCTGTGATTAATCGATAGCACTAAACAAAACATTTCAATTTTATTGAAACAAAACATTTCAATCAACTCAACTTTTTCTGAACTCTCATTTCACAGGAAGTAGTGAAATATTTTGTTTTCAGTCCGTTTTGAAATGGCAGAATTTCCCACAAAACAGAAGATCCAATTCCCATCCAGCTCTACTTTGTTTAAAATCCTGATCTTGCATCTTGAGTCCATCTATACTGTAGATGGATGCTGTCAGTTTAAAATATGTTCAAAGACCAAATTTCCTTGCTCCTCTTACCAATAAGAAAACTGTAGTCCCAGGTGTCTCTACATGCAGGGTCAGGGCCTGCTAAGAACAGAAATACATTTTCTCTATTTTCACTGATCTTGGACAAAGAAAACAGACAAATTAGTTTCACTTCATTTCTACTCAGTTTCACTTCCTGGTTCTTCTCACACTCATACAATGTTATAATAGTGGGGGTCCAGACACGGCAGGGAAATTGTAACAGGAAGGTGGAGAGATTCCAGGACTCTGTATGGGGACACAGGGCTTTTCTGTGAATGCTTTAGCAAGTGCCTGCGTGCAGCATGAAAGATGCAGAGGACATATTGCTGAGCTATATGGGCAGATGGAGTCAATTAGCTCCAATCAGATTATAAAGGTGGGCATTCCCCCTGCCCTATTTTGAAGGGGGAAATAAATTAACGTGCATAAAGCGGAGAAGTTTTGGAACAGTCAAGCTTAGTGGTTGTTTCTGACTTTTCAATTAACCCCAGGAAGGGGTTATGTTTGGACTGAATGTGGTCTCAGTACGCTTTCTTAGAAGCCATTTTCATGGAATCTTTAAGCCACAAAATAGGGAGACTTCCATTTAGTATGAATCTTTAGTGCTTTCTTCCAAAAGGACTGGAAACAACAGAAGTAAATATTTCAAGCATGTGGAATATTTCTTGGATAAATATTTTAAAATGATTCTCCATCTTCTTATGCTCATTTAGACTCCCACTGGAAGCTGGATCAGGCCCTGAATTGTATCTACTTGTTTGTTTGTCGTCTTCTTTGTGCTTGGCAGGTGGCATTTTTGTTCAGTGATTCATCCTCAACCACATGTATTTATCTAATCTGACATTTTAATCATGCAAATAAGGATCTCCTTAATGAAGAAAAAATGAATTTCTCAACAGCTGCTATGTACACAGTGACAGTCTTGCTAATGTTATTACATTTGTAATATGGTTAGTGACTTTTCATAATTGCTAAAAATTTAAATTTAACATCAGAGTAAAGGTTACATGAAGAACCATATGATTCCTGTTTGCATTCTGTTTTTATTGAGAATGTTTTGGACTCTTCAGACATTCCTTAAGTCTTTCAATCATAGCTATTTTATAGCTTGTGCTGCAGAGGGCTTTGCCTTTGTTGCGTACCGTCTCTGGCAGAAAGACAAAACGAAGGAAGTGGCAACAAGACAGCTAGTCTGCGACCTTTTGTGGCTCCTTGTCTTTCAAATTGCAGTGTGCTGAGCAAATACAGTGACTCATTCTTTTAATGGACAACTGCCCTCCTAAATTTTTCATTTGCATGACTTCACTGTTTAACATCTGTCTCGGAATAGCAGTGTAATCTGAGCTGTGAGCAGTCATTCAGGGTATGCATACACTGCAATAACACAGCTGTAGCTAGCCCGTTTCAGCTGACTCAGGATCATGGGGCGCTAGCTGTGGGACTATAAAATTGCAGTGCAGACCTTCAAGCTTGGGCTGGAGCCTGCGCCCTGGAACCCTTCCCCCATCACAATGGAGCCCTGAGACCCCACAAGCAGGGGGTCCCAGAGGCCAGGCTGCAGCCTGATCCCAAATATCTATGCTGCAATTTTATAGCCCTGCAGCCTAAGCCCCAGTCAGCTGACATGTGCCAGCCACAGGTGTATTTATTGCAGTGTAGACACCCTCAGCCAGTATCTGCTTCCAGACCCCCACAGACTGCATGCAAGGTAAGCAATTAGTGTCCTCTATTTTGAGAGATGCAGTGCTAATCACATCCTTGTCACATACGCTTTGATGTTACAGTTTGCCCTTAGAACCACCCCAAATTCAATTAATCTGTTACAAGCTTACAGAGTTATGAAGTGAAGAATGATAGGAATAAAGATTAAGAATTGGCAGAGGTGCTATAAAGTCCTGAAACCAGCAGAATAGAAAGTGACTCATCAAACTCTGCTGTGAGTAAGCTGTGGGTACTAACTGGCTGCAGAAGCTGTGAACCTGGGGTGACCAGATGTCCCAATTTTATAGGGATGGTCCTGATATTTGGGGCTTTTTCTTATATAGGCTCCTATTACCCCCCCGATTTTTCATGCTTGCTGTATGGTCACCCTATGTAAACCAGAAATAGTTGTTTCACATGGATTGTGCTAGGTCTTCCCTCTCCTCTTGTTCAAGGTGCTGTATGAGGCGCAGGAGGCTTAGCTGAACGTAACCTCATCTCCACAGAACAAGACAGTTTGTTCTCTCACAAATGAGTTGGGAAGAGTGCCCTGTTTTCAAGGTAGTTTTAAAGGTTGAATAATTTTGGAGCATGCTTGTAATGAGCTCATCATTACAGCACTGCTACTGAAATTTTCTTTAGCCTTCTCCTTAGCAAACAAGGGGCTAATGCAGGGGCGGCTCCAGGCCCCAGCGCAGCAAGTGCGTGCCTGGGGCGGCAAGCCGTGGGGGCGGCATGACGGTTGCTGTGAGGATGGCAGTCAGGCAGCCTTCGGTGGCGTTTAAGGAGGAGGTCCGCCGGTCCCGTGGCTTCGGTGGCAAGTCGGTGGCGGGCACGCCGACGGTGCGGGACCAGCAGATCACCCGCAGAAACGCCGCCAAATCCGCATGACCAGCAGACTGCCTGCAGGCGTGCCGCCGATGGCCACCTGACCGCCGTGCTTGGGGCAGCAAAAATCATAGAGCCGCCTCTGGGCTAATGTTTGATTCCAGCCTCCAGAACAGAACTGCTGCAAATAGTCCCAGGGTCCCTTTGAACAGATATTTGGGACTGTGTCAATGAGACACATAGTACCGGCAGTATGTCCTGCCTAATTGTCATTCATTGCAAACAATATTGAGGGTTTTTTTTAAAAAAAAATATTTTTTGGCAGCAGCAGCATAGGAGGAAGGATGCTCATACACTTATAGATCACTACTAGGGAACAGTGGAGCTGTCTCTAAAATTTTCCCACAAACTTCCTGTGTTCCTTTGTGAAAGGAAGAAAGATGAAGAATTAGGGGCAAGGGAGGAAAGAAGAGGAGACATTGTCTACTGTATTTCACTTGTTCTGTAAAGCACCAGGCACATTTATGGAGCTATATTAATAATAAAATAGGACACTGGGAATCAAGAGTTCTGGGTTCTATTCCTGCCTCTATTGACTCTCTGTGACCTTGAACAAGTTACTTAAGGAGAGATTTCCAAAGCCAAAGAGGGGAGCTGGATATTCTACCAGAGTTATCAGTTCAGTCAGGGCAGGCCTAGCAGTTAGGTCCTGCTGCCCCAGGCTCTCTTCATCCAGTAAGTCCAGGATCCCTGAATGGGGTCCAGCTGAGTCAGCTTTCTTGTCAGCAGACCCCTGCTCCTACCCACTCCAGGGCTAAGCAGAGATGGAATCAGGAGTGGGTATGGAATGGAAACCAAGATTCCTGAGTCTCACCCTTCCTCTGTTGTCAGAAAATATCGGTGTAACCCACTGGTAAAGTGTCTGTGTCATTCCCTGTTAGTGCTGGTCAATGTACAAGATGACAACCTATGACTGCTATCAGTTACTCCATTAGTGCAAGTGGCAGAGGTCAATTCAGTGGAACTAAAGGTTCCAGTCCTGCTGATGAACCATGTTTATGTCAGCATGATGGACTTTCTGTTTTCCGCCATTTGCTTTAAAAGAAAAACCTAGGACATTACACACACACAATCTACATTCAAAGAACATTATTAAAGTTGCAAAGTCGAGCACTCACAAGTTAGAAGATGCCACTGTTACAGTCTTGTGGACAGTCATTAGGCTGATGTATTAGACCCACATCTTGGATCCCATATGCTTCTAATCTTACAGAGATTGAGCATTGTCCAGAAGTGGTCTTCAAGCCTGGCCTTTCAGGCACACTCCCAGGGCAATGATTCCAAAATTGGTATCTTTCTTGGGATATGGGACCCTGGATCCAGATGTCCTAGGCCCTAAGGGGCCTAGATAATGGAAAGACGATAAAGCAAATAATCAAGCAATCAATTTGCAAACACCAAGAAGATAATAAAGTGATAAGTAACAGAGAGCAGGATTTGTCAAG
Organism: Macrochelys suwanniensis; assembly: GCA_033296515.1. Classification (NCBI taxonomy): domain Eukaryota; kingdom Metazoa; phylum Chordata; order Testudines; family Chelydridae; genus Macrochelys; species Macrochelys suwanniensis. The sequence continues at coordinate 18,410,815 of CM065776.1, read as the reverse complement.
AACAAATCATGTCAAACTAATAGCCTTCTTTTACAGGGTAACAAGCTTTGTGATGGGGAGCAAGTGTTGCTACGATATATCTTAATTTTAGTAAGGCTTTTGCTACTGTCTCGCATGACCTTCTCATAACCAAACTAGGGAAATACAACCTAGCTGGAGCTACTGTAAAGTGGGTGCATAACTGGTTGGACAACTGTTCCCAGAGAGTAATCATCAGTGGTTCACAGTCAAGCTGGAAAGATATATCAAGTGGGGTCCCGCAGGGATAGGTTCTGGTTCTGTTCAATATCTTCATCAATGATTTAGATAATGGCATAGAGAGTACACTTTATAAAGTTTACGGATGATACCTAGCTGGGAGAGGTTGAAAGTGCTTTGGAGGATAAGATTAAAATTCAAAATGATCTGGACAAACTGGGGAAATGGTTTGAAGTAAATAGGATAAAATTCAATAAGGACAAATGCAAAGTACTCCAGTTAGGAAGGAACAGTCAATTGCAAACATACACAATGGGAAATGACTGTCTAGGAAGGAGTACTGTGGAAAGGGATCTGGGGGTTATAGTTGATCACAAGCTAAATGAGTCAACGGTGTAACACTGTTGCAAAAACAAAACAAAACGTGAACCTCATTCTGGAATGTATCAGCAGGAGTGGTGTAAGCAAGACATGAGAAGTAATTCTTCAACTCTACACTGTGCTGATAAGGCCTCAACTGGAGTATTGTGTCCAGTTCTGGGCACCACGTTTCAGGAAAGATGTGGACAAATTGTAGAAAGTCTAGAGGAGAGCAACAAAAATTATTAAAGATCTAGAAAACATGACATGAGGAAAGATTGAAAAAAGTGGGTTTGTTCAGTCTGGAGACGAGAAGACTGAGGAGACACATAACCATTTATGTATTTGAAAACTGTTACAAGGAGAAGGGAGAAAAATTGTTCTTAACCTCTGAGGATAGGACATAAAGCAATGGGCTTAAATTGCAGCAAGGCGAGGTTTAGGTTGGACATTAGGAAACATTTCCTAACTGTCAGGGTGGTTAAGCACTGGAATAAATTGCCTCAGGAGTTTGTGGAATCTCCATCTTTGGAGGTTTTTAAGAACAAGTTAGACAAACACCTGTCAGGCATGGTCTAGTTATTACTTAGTCCTGCCTTGAGTGCAGGGGACTGGACTACATGACCTATTGAGAGAAAAGCCCACGAGGAAACTTATAATTCTGTCTTCAGAGCAAGGTTTGAATAGTGTGCAGGTGATAAGCCCCGGGATCACACACTGAACAATGAGGACAACAAAAAATATTACATAGATGCTCATTCAAAGAGCACCATCCATTGTGGTCACTGAAAGAGGCAACGTACTGAAAAAAAACCAGTATGTGATCATCTAATTTAAGACTGTACCAAAACACACACGCACAATGGGGCTGAATTAAGGTTGCACAGACAACCTAAATTCTGACATTTTCTAACTTTTGAGTGCTTGACTGTGCAACAGTAATGTTCTTTTAACATAGGTGTGTGTGCATGCAGGTGTGGTATATGTATGTTGTGTGTATATCCCATGGTATATCTATAGTATTTTATGGTATATCTATAGTATTTGCATATGCATGTGTGTATGGTATATCTAATAAAAGATGAAATAGTTCCGTCTGTGCTAGTAGGTTTGCTCTCATTCTCAAGTTCATTCAAAAGAAAACCTCGATCCACTGTGTTTGCTTGTACAAAGTGGATCTTACTAGTAGCTCAATGTTTGTTTTATTAGTAATAAGAACCTAAAAGAACCTGTTATTCAAAACACCTAGAAAGGGGCCTAGGAAGACATTAATGAGTATTTTCTGATTCCCTTTAGAAAATCCATGACAGTGGACACTAAGACTCTCAGTTATGTTGCTTTGAACTATTAAGGCTCAAAAGAAGAGACTGCCTCATTTCCTAGCCATTCTCAAAAAGCACCGAGGCTGGTTCACAAATACAGAAGTCACTCCCAAGTACTGCAATGTAAAGCTTTGGTATTATTATTACTCAGGATATTTTTCTTCCTATATTCACCTTCAGGGAGCCTCCTACCTCAGCAGGAAACCAAAGTGACAGGAGAACTAGCTTCCTTGTCTTCAGTTTCCAAATGGTTGAAATGTGGAGACACGGTGAGAGAACCTTTGAAATGTTAAGGCACTTCTCTACATCTTCATCCTGACTCAAATACTGTAACCATCTTCATTAGACTAGAACCATTCAACACTGGATAAAACCTCTAACCACTGATCATCTCTGCTGTATTTGTAAGGTCTGACCCACACCTAAGAGTTAATATATTCTATTCTCTCATAGCTCTTCCTTTCAATCTTTTATTTTTCTTTTCCCATTACTGCCAAACAAACCCAAGCATTCAAAAATCAGGCCCCCCCAAAATCATTATATTCAAAATAGTGTGTTTGGAGGGTCTTTTTATTGATTTGTTTTTGACTGTGTAAGGGGTGGGAGTGTCATATGTTCAAGCTTTTTCCCGCCCTGCAACCACAAGGTGTAGAAAAGAAAGTCAAGATTCTTACATAATCACATGACTCCAAGTACTGGGCTTTAAGAGACATGAGACTCGTGATGAAGTCACAAGAGATGGCAATGGTTTGTTTGCCTTATCAGTCAGGTACAAAGGTAAAATGTATCCTGATCATTCCCTTAGAGGTATCCAGTTAAGATGTAGTTTTCTCTCAGACTGACACGAAGCAACGTGTTCCCTTATTATTCTTTTGTGTGTATCTTTGTTACTTCTTTAGACATTCTCTTCCTCTATGTGTGGTCCATCATTGGCAATCTGAAAGTGCTTGGTACCAAACTCCATAGGTTTACCAGATATTTGAACTATGGCTCTCATGCCTCGTGATTTGAGACCTTAGGCACAGTTGATGTTGATATGGACATTTGCTTTGATGTTTGTATTTAGTTTAACATCTTGAAAATCCATCTAGCATTTGTTTTTATGGCACCCTTTTGTTTGTCCAGATGATGTCGCAAATCACTGCCTCCATCTCTTGCTGTTGGATAGGTGTGGTAGTACTTATAGTTTGTGAGGGGAGCGTGTGACATTCTTCATAGTGATATTATTATGATTATAGCATAATTATGATACATTTTATGCAAGACAGGTCATGTAAGATGTCATTGGAAAAGTTATGATTTGCTGAACATGATTATCCTATTTGTATGCATGTATCATTTTTGTATCGGAAGTTATAAATACTGACTATGGATCTGTATTTCAAATGTAGTTTCAGCTGGCTGACGTCCAATAGGCAAGATGCTTTCAATCTAGATAGTGGGTGGGGAGGGGCCTATTCAGGGTAATGAGCCACTAGGGAAAACAGGCATTAGGAGACGCTTATCCATCACCGGGTGAGCCTTCTTGTGAACATTCCAGACAGCCTGTAATTAATGGCTGCTATGACTCTGCAAGAACATGTGATCAGGCCACATGACTCTGGACTCCATCTTGGGATGTCAGTGTTCTTCCACAAACTTAGTTTGGGACAAAAAGGGTTCTCACCATATGCTAAAGCTATATAAGGCAGGGAGTGACATCACCCATTGTTCTTCACTCCCCACACTCCTGAAAACACCTGAGGAACAAAGACTGAACTGGGGGAAGTGCTGGACCCAAGCTAAAGGGATGTTTAGCCTGCGTATGAAAACCTGGGGGTTCCAATCTGCAAAGCAAGTGTAGCTTGTGCCTTAAGAATCTACAGCCTGCTTGTATCATCAGTCAGGGTGAGAGATTAATTCAAATCCTATATTTCTAGTATGTTAAGCTTAGTCTGAATTTTTGTTTATTTACTAGGCAATCTGCTTTGATCTGTTTGCTATCCCTTATAATCACTTAAAATCTGTCTTTTGTAATTAATACACTTGTTTTATGTTTTAATCCAAACCAGTGAGTTGGAATGAAGTGCGTGGGAAATCGTAGCTCAAGGGGCAGAGGCTGTTGCATATTCCTCTCCACATTGATGAGGGTGGGGGAGCAAACTCTATGAGCTTACGCTGTACAGTTCCCTGTGCAGCGCAAGATGGTATAATTTTGAGTTTCAGCTCCCCAGGCACGCACCCCTTGTGAAGCATAGTTACCTTGGCTTTAGCCTTTCTACTGTTGGTTCATACAGTGGCTGGTCAGAGAGCCTGCATGTAATTGCAGCTGGGTGTGTCTCTACCTGTGTGAATGCTGGTGGAAGTGTAGGACTGGGAGTGGGTCTGCAGCTTGTCACAGCAGCACAGTGAGAGAGGGAGCCCAGGCTGGTGGGTCAGAGGGCTCGGTTGTACCCCAGTTCCAAGCATCACCCTGGGGGGAGCCTGTCACAGAGGGTCTTTTTTCCTCTGCTGTGTGATTTATTTGGAACATGTTGGCATTTTGAGAATTGCTTATTGTTTTCTGGTGAGGAGCCAGGAGGCCTGTGGGGTTAGGGTATGAAAATTAAAGTGTCTTTGTAATAGTCGATGAGTAGTGTGCATTTCAGTCATAATTCCACTTCAGTGGGATTGCCACTGGAATGTCAGAATTAAGGCCCCAATCCTGCAGTGATACCCATTGACTTCAGTGTGGTTCCACTCAGGGGCAAGGGTCCACCTGTGCAGAGCTCATTGCAGGATCAGATCTAAGTCTTTCAGCTATGAAGGCATTAAAGGGATGTCTGGTTACAGATCATGGGGCCAAATCCTAAAGACCTTTGTTTTACTCAGTCAAACAAAGGTCTTTAAGATTTGTTTTGGAATTTGGGGGTATGGGCTATTTGCACTGTGTTTTGGTTAATAAACTATGTTGGTGGACTGGAAGATAAGTTCATATGGAGTTACTGGGGATCCAAGAAGGGAACCGAGACACGAGGCCATGTGCAGGGCTGCCCCAAGGCCATGAGAGGGCACACAGTAGGAGGCCACTCATTTGCAGTCCCTCTGTTACTAATACCAGCTTATGGTTAAATCTGAATGGATTTTAAAAACCCAGTTTACTTTTCCCGGTTCATGATATTTGTTTACTTTTGCATTGCTCACAGCCTGGGCAATACAAATAGACTACTAACCAGACTCATGTCACAGTGCTAATTTGCAAATGCTGTACAGGGTTTGTTTGTTTTTGTAAATAAAAATGCTTCCACTGAAAACTTTCAAAATTCATGGCCTGGTTCCTATTGGTCACAGACTTTAATTTCTTCACCCAAAGCTAAGACCACTAAAAATGTTCTAGGAATCTTTTGAAAATTCTAGTAGAGACAGTTCAACAAATAAGCTTTTATAAATCCTAAATTCAGGTCCAAACTTGACCTAATAGTATTCTTTTGGATCATTCCCATCCCCTGAGACCTGCAAGTTGCTCTCCTGAAAATAACATGCAACTGCATTTTGCATGCACAAACGTGTAAGTTTGAAGGTGCACTGGGAAGATACACTCATGTTGATGATGCAGATCATACTGCCAGCATTATAAATTTGGCTTGAAAAGCAGGATCAGTGCTCATGGAATTATTTTGATGTGTGCCTTTTCTTCTTTTTTTCTCCTTCTCCTCCTTGAAAGAACAGGAAAACTATTAGTTGATGCTTCAATTGCTGAATATAGAATTGACATTTTTGAGACATCAAGCAGAGGAAGCAGAAATGTTCTGATCCAACTTAGGCAAGGTTGATGGTGATTTAAAGAAGATGTTTTTGTATGTGGTAAGATGTCAGAGTAGACGACTGATGGAAAGAAAAACTGCTGGTGAAAACTAGCATTGTATAGGAAGAAATTCTACTGCAAGGAAACCTCTTTAGATGGAGTATAATCTTTAGTATTTAAAGGAAAATTATGATGGTGTATACTGTGTGCTTATTTACAATAGTTGATTCTTTTCTTCACAAATAAGAGGATAAATATTAGGGGTTGGTTTGAGACTTTGAGAACCCTGTAAACTCCAGATTGGGTTCACCAAACTATTTCCCGCCTATTCTTTAAATCCGGAAACTTATTTTTAAAGTTTGATTTTGTTTTAAAAAGCAAATATTTTTCTAGCTAGAAGGAAACCTGTGCTATTTAAAACTAAAACTATACTTGTATATAACTCTACATGAATACATAGTGGTGCCCAGATAATTAGGTGATGGATGGATAGAAAGACCTATCACTACTTTCATTAGACCTTTTCACTCTGCCGCCTCTCTCTCTACTCATTCTTTCTGTTGCTTTTCTCTGCAGAATGTGAACCCAATAAATCTGAGTTCTAGGCATAGTTTTGAACCCAGGATAGATTTTAAAATTGGAAAAAGCTGACATATCCTCAGCCCACAGTGAATTGGACAGAATTGCTTTGTGTATCTCACACTGTATCTTAATGTTTCCCAAGTTCACTTCATTTAATTCTGAAATAGTTACATTAGACTGCAGTAGCAAGGAACTAACACTAGATAGCATTTCATGTTTATTTTGAGAAAGAAAAGCCCTTTGTTCATGTGCATAGACAGATGCCTGCTAATGTTCAAAATTCAACATGAACAGAAATTTTAAACCTGAAATAGCTGTAAATCATGGCGATCTGTATAGAGTCATCTAAACTCAAAACAGAGAATAACATTTCTTTTTTTCTCTAATTTTTTAGCTAGATACAACATTGTATACACTATATCTGCATTTCTAAAGTCTCCTTTGCCACAGAGTATATACGCTGATATGAGGCAAATATTTGAATTTGTTTTGCACTTGATCCAGAACCCATTAAACACTTGGAAAGGCCCACGGTATTAAACACTGAATATAAAAAGATTAAGTCTGAACAGCTAATTTCATTTTCCATGTGAAATTAGAGCTACTACACTTTGAAAACAAGCTAAGTTATTATTGACAGGCTGTTTAGTAAGGCCCAAGGCTAAAATCTTTACATTTGGGTTCCTCAATCTGATTTTAGGCACTTAGGCCCAGATTTGTAGAGGTATTTAGGCATTGCTGTGCTCAGCGTTGTGGTACCTACTTGATTCAGGAGCCTAAATCATTTTCAAAAGGGATTTAGGCACCTAGGAGACAAAATCATATTGCGGTTAATGGGATTTAGGCTCCTAAGTGCCTAAATCCCTTTTGAAAATGAGATTTAGGCTCCCGAATCAGTTAGGCATTGCCATGCTGTGTGTGGCGATGCTTAAATAGCTTTAAAATCTGGGCCTTAAACACTGACTTAAATGCATCATGGCCTACTTTTCAGAGGTGCATCATGGCCTACATCATGCTGAAGGAAGCTGACTTCAGGCACCCAACTAGGCCCGAAGAGTGCAATCCTGAGAGGTGGTGAGTGCCGTCGTTCCTCAGGAACATCATCTTAGGAGGCACCCCGCATCTCACAGCGAGGGGCCTGTGTTATTGAGAAATATGGCAACAGCATAGTGAATCTATTCTTAAAAAAATGCTACCCACACAGTAACTTAGGGAAGCCCTACTACAGTATCTTATGATAACACCACTATAGCATATGACATTGTTTGTGCTGAAAGTAATAGACTGCTTATTCCATTTGTGCAGAGCTCCTTATAAATCTGCAAAGAAATTAAGAGCCTTCATGTTTGCATTTCTTTAAATGCAAAACAAAAGTTTTAATTTCCTTAGCAGGGCTAATGACTAAAACAGGTGTCTCAAGGTAATTGCTGCTCTGGGATCTCACTTTATAGAAATCAGGTTAATAACAATATCTAAAATTTAAATAGCTCTGTACATGTTCAAGCTGCTTTATAAATATTAATAAATCTTCACAATAACTCTGAGTACCTCCTGCGATGTGCCACACCTACTGTCATGGGAACTGAGGTCACTTAGCCCTTTGCAAAATGAGGTGCTATACATTATCTAGTCTAAAGCTGCTTCAAAATGGGAATTTCCAGTCAGCAAAATCCTGATATTTCAACATTTGTTTTCATGCCAAATTGGGATAAAAAAATCAAAATAATGAAATTTTTCACACCAGAAATTTTTTTAAAAAAAATTCAATTCAGGAATGTTGAAACATTTCATTTCATCACTCCCAAAATCTAAATATATTCTTTATTAATTCTGTTCAGACAACTAAAGCATGACTTTTGTGTTGTGTATTCATGCAGGAAATATGGGGCTTTGTAGGAAGTAGATTTACATTTCAGACATACACTTGCATTGAACTAGTGTTCCTAATTTTTAATAAGTTTGGATTTCTGGTTTTAGTACTGTAGCGGGGCAATCACCCCTGCTCTGGCTCAGAAAGGGTTAAAAGCCAGCCCTTGGAGAGGGCGGGGCTGAGAGCCAATAAGAAAAAGCTGATTGGGAAGGCAGCCACAGCTGGGGCCATGCCCAATTAGGAGACAGTTGGACCTATAAAAGGGCTGTGAACCAGCAGTTGAGTCACTCTCTCTCTAGCTGTGGAGAGAGAAGGACCTGGCTCCTGTGAGAAAAGGATACCTGGAATGGAGCAGGGCTGGGGAAAGGCCAGAGGAGCTGGGAAGCTCCAGCCTGGCAACTCCTCAGACTGCAGGCCTTGTTAAAGGCCTACAGAAGATACTGGGGCTACAGAGGTGCAGCCCAGAGATAGGCAGAGGCAGCTGGTCCAAACCCCTTGCCAATGATGAGTGGCCATTACAGACAGCAGGTTGCCCCAGTGAGTGGGGGCTAGATGATGACTGGCAATAGCCACTGAGGCAAAGTGGGCTTGGAGGGTTGGGGTTCCCCTGGGAGGGGAGACCCAGAGAGTGAGGGTCTGCTGGGGCAAAACCCCGAGGTAAAGGGTACCGGGGTCTGGGAGGGACATGGGGCCAGCAGTAGGTGAGACACCAGCCTGCAGAGGGTGCTCTGAAGGCTGGAAAGAGCTAATTCCTGAGATGACCAGCAGGCGGCACCATGCTGGTGAGTCTCACCTCACTACAAGTAAATTTTCATGTGGACTAATACAGTTTATTTCACCTTTGAAGCCATTACTTATGTTGTAAGTTCTTTAGGGCTAGGACTGTCTTTTTGTTGTGTTTGTACAGCGCCTAGCATAATGGGTCTTGGTCCATAACTGAGGCTCCTAGGTGCTAATACAAAAATAATAAATCACTTTCCCACATATTTTTTTGGTTTAAGTTATAGTTTATCCACATGACTTTTAATTTAAAAGTTTTATTTAAATGATCTAATACATATGTACACATGCATTCAGATTATGATAGTTAGGGTGAAATTTGTGAGGGCACCCATACACAGAATCTCCCTGTGCTCTGCAGTGGGAACATGGGGTGGAAATGACATCCCCAGTCAATTCCTTACTGACTTAAGCTAAATCAATACAAGACCCTCTTAAACTGAAACAGTGTCAACACAAGGGGGTTGAACTGATCTAACTAAATCAGTTTAAAGCTTTGTCTGTGTGTAGGTGTTTCAGGCCCTCTCTGGGGCGGCTGGGGACCAGACTGCCCCGCTATACCGTCAAGTTTTGGGGAATCAGCGCAGCCTGGTGCTGCAGAGTCAGCCGTTCAGGCCCTCCTGGAGAGGGCCGGGCAAACGGACTGTTACTCGTGAGCCCAGGCCCTTGGACAGGGCGGGGCAATAAATAGTTCAAGGCTCAGGCCCTTAAGGAGGGGCTGAGCAATCAACAAGGTGGTGGCAAGCCCAGGTCCTGGCTCTGGAGAACCTGGGAGAGGGGGAGACTGCCACCCACACGTTGGGTGGCAGGGGAGACGCAGGCCCACCCACTCCACTGCGTCCCAGCCCGGGGCCCTAGCAGCGGCAGAAAAACCTGCTGCTGAGTCAGTGGGGATCCTGGCCGCAACACACCGACATCGGCTCTGGCACTGCTGCAGCCAGAGTAGAGTCGGCTGCCCCCGGGCTACTTCCAGCTCCCCACTCTCTGGGTACCTGGATCCGGGGGGTGTCCTCGACGAGGTTGCAGACCATCGGCACCTCAGAGTCGCTGACAGGCAGCAGGCCGGGCGGCTCGTCGGGGTAGCGGGCCGGCGGCGGGCCGGGCGGCTCGTCGGGGTAGCGGGCCGGCGGCGGGCCGGGCGGCTCGTCGGGGTAGCGGGCCGGGCGGCTCGTCGGGGTGGCGGGCCGGCGGCGGGCCGGGCGGCTCGTCGGGGTGGCGGGCCGGCCAGTCCTCCGGTCGCTGGGGTCTCCCAGCGGGGAGCTGCACCACTGGCATTCGGCCTCTCTGGTGGCTGCCTCCCAACTGCGGTCTGAGGGCCGGCTTTTATACTTCCTGTGCCGCCCCTTGACCCTTGAGGGGTGGGGCCATGATTCTCCGGCTCCGCCCACTTGGGCATCGGGGGAGGCTCCTCTCTCTCTGGGGCGGCTGGGGACCAGACCACCTCGCTACACTGTGGAAAACCTGAGCCAGTTTTAATTGCCTTCACCTGACAAAGTGCCTTGTGTTCACACACATCTTATCAGTTTGTCTCAAAATAGGGACACAACTGCATTGTAATTAGTTTCCCAGATATGGTTGTAATTGTACCAAAGATAAGGCCATAGGGTGGACTACAGTCCATGTATTATCCTTAACATCAAAACAAGCTTCCGTGTTGTTTGATCCTCAATAGCGTTTTTTAAAATGTTAATATTTTATATACTTTTTTCTATGCTGCTGATTTTATATATATATACACACAACCTGTGACATTCCATCTATCAATTTCCTCTCATGTTAAGAGTATAAATTAATATTTGTACAATTCTCTGAAAAACTCACTTAGCAGTTCCGTTGCACATGATTATAATGCATTCATTTTGCTGCTGTTAGAACAGAGAAAAGGGTGGCTTTGCCTATTCAGTTAAATCAGAACCATGAATCCTGTCTTTCAGTGGGCACGTATGTTTATTCATGATCATATTTGCCTCATTTAAAAAATTCAAAGCGTTGCCTGCGTAAAACTGAGTTTTCATTAACAAGCTGCCAATAGAACAGCTATCCCAAGGTAGGATGTAAATAATAACTGAGAAATGTGTAATCTAGCTACATTACTGGCTTCAATAATAACGGGCCCTATCCTTCAATCCCCACTCACGTGATTAGTTTAATTGCAGTCAACTGGGCTACTCACCTGAGTAAATCTGATTTGTGCGAACTGGGATTTTCAGGTTTGTTCCCATTATCAATATCCATGTGATAAAGAGCTCATGGGATTATCAATCTGAATACCTTTTTAATGAAATTACATTGATTTTTAGGCCCAAATCCTGAAAAGGTATTTAGGTGCCACTTCCATTAAAATTGAGGCATTAGGTGCCAAAATACCTTTTGAGGATCTGGACCTTAGTGCCTTCATGCTACAGTAATGCACTCCTTAGAAATGCCATAGTAAGGCCTGGCCTAGGCACAAGGTTGTGCCGAAATAACTAATGGTATGATTTTAAACCAGTTTAATTAAACTGGTGTAACTTTTTGTGTGCAGATGCCCTTCTATCTGTTTAGCTTGCTGCTCTGTGAGGTGAAAGCTAAAGCAATATAAGCAGTTTAAAACCAATATAAAAAGAGTCAACACACAAGCCCTTGGATTTGATCCAGTGATTTTTGTCAGGGGCACAGATCTCATTCTAACAATTTCTCCAGGACAGCTTGGATTCTTAACATGATCAGAATTTGACAGCAATTTATCTACAAGGCTGTGTTCATCTAACAATTTTGCTTTTTCTTCTGTTTTTATTGGACTTCCTCAATTTTCCCCACTCACAAATCAGACCCGGCAGTCGAGTTACAAAACAGTGGTTCCAATTGGTTCTTCAGGAGAGAGGCTGCCAAGTTGGGCCTACTCCACTGAGTTGATCCCACAAGAGGCTCCTCCTGTTAGACTTTAAGAAGTAATGGCTTGACTTTCCTGGTCTCACTACTGAAAAAAGTCTCTACGCCCAGACTCGCCGTGAAATAGCTAAAGTTGTGAATCTCAGTTCCCGTTTCCATGTAAATGAGACCTTTGGAAGAAGTCTATAGTTCTTATTACATTTGCCAGCCAGCTCAAGTTCTCTTCTGGGAGAACATTCATTTTATTTTTAATAAATCATGGTCTTTCATTCCAAAAAATGGACTCAGAAGTGTCATGAGGATGCTCTTTATGCACTAGTCTTTCATAGTAGAAATCCCATACTATGATTTCACACCTGACCTTAAATATCCTGCTAAATAAAGCTTCAACAACTGATTGCTAGAGAGCAGCTCAAGTGAATCTGGGGACTGCTTTTGAAGCCATTCAGTTAGACTCCCTGAATGCAAGACCCAAGATTACTTCTTCCTCCCCACCTTGCTCTGCTGCATCAGCGGAGAGCTAGTCCCATGGCATGTGAATTTGTAGGAAGTGTTAGGAAAACAGTGTACGAAGGGTTAGACAGGAGGCGAGGAGAATCTGCAATGTGCCCTCCCCCCATAATGAAATGGAAAGAAGCATCCTGATTCCGCAGGCAGCTCCAGTTACCACAGCAGAGCTTTCTGTCAGCACTGAGCAGTTCGTACTCCATGCTGCATGCCATTGGAGCATGAACAATGAACATCACTGTAGCATTTCAACCAGGCCTGGGTGTAAAGAGGGTCCTCATGACCAGGAGCCTGCTACAGCTGCAGGTTTGTAGCGCTGTCTGAATTGGAGCTGGTGGCTGATCTTCCTAAAATAATCTTTAACTTTTCTGATTATAAATAAGATCAGACATGTTACAACACTAAGCACTGAACAAATAACTGTGATAAATGCAAAGGCAGCTGCATTCATATTGAATGTTCTTGCTTCACTGTATTTTGATGCAGAAGAGCGAATACATTCAGAAGCCAACATTTCTGCTTTTAATGATCCAACGGGCTGAATTCCAATAGCCTAATTTTAAGGAATCTGTTCATTCAAGTGTTGCATGAAACCTAAACATAAGAAAAGTTCCAAGTATAAGTTTGGTGATTTGCATGCAATTTTATAGGTTGTCTGGCTCTTTTGAGACTTCTGCCTGATGGTGTTTCCTCCACTTTCTCTTAAGGAAATACAAATAACAGGGCAAAACTCACCCAATACAATCTACATGTGCAAAACACACAGTGATGTCAAGATACCCTTCTTTTAACCAGTATGGATTAGAATCCCTGGTATATTTTGGCTGCTTTGCAGAGTGGCGATGCAAAGCTGGTTGAAATAGGCTGTACAATGTTTCACTTCCAAACGAAAAATCATAAGATTTGCATACACTTTCTGCAAAATGGGACTCTTTTCTCTTTTCTAATAAAACCCACAAAACCTTGAATTTCAACTAGTTTTCGCTGCCTTGTTGCAAAATATTTTGCACCTCTCTAGTAGTAACCTAGGAAAGCAGCAAGAAAAGAAAAAAATCTGTCAGTTATCTTTGTCAAAGAAAAAATTGTAGATAAACTGCTGTAAATAAAGAGAAAACACAAATGAAAAGTTATAGATTCAGGTAGGTGAGGTAATATCTTTTACTGAACCAATTTCTATTGGTCCAGAAGTTGGTCCAATAAAAGATATTACCTCATTCCCCTTGTCTAATATCCTGGGACCAACACCATTGCATACAAGTGATAGGTCAGTTGAGCTAATTTAATGTATTTTTTGCAAATTCTGGTTGCAGTAATTATTGTTAACTGACTAGTGAGCAGACTCTCTTCCTTTTTGCTCATTAAAATGCTTTCTGAGCGTGCACAGTTCTAGTAGATTTAAAAATAAAAGTAGTTTGTTTAGTAGCTTAAGATCAGTAAAACCAAGAATTACTGCAGTGAAAGCTTAAAGAAAGTGGGAACATAGTGTTGAACTGTAGGGGGTAATGTTGCTACATACACTCCTCTTGTCAGCTGCGAAAGGTAGATAAAGCTATTGACTGTTTGCATTATTACTTGACAGAATGGGTCTCTGTGGAAAGAATAAAAAACATGCAATTAATCTTAGCAACCCTTCCATCGTGATCACTCATTTGTAATGACACGTTAGCTCTCCAGTCCTCAGATACTAAACTGCAATAGCATACACCAGCTAGTCATTTTTGTCCTGAATGTTTATATATTCTCACATTCTAGGGTCATGTTTTGTCATATATCTATATGTTTACTGAGCGTGAGCAATATTGGCTAGTATCAAGTTACCTGGTTTGTGTACTTTAACAAGCATCCTGAAGGCCCTGTGTAGAAGGGGAAAACCCCATTATCATTTGTAAATTCAGAGAGCAGAGGGGTTTGTAACTGCCACTCCTGGGACACAAATTCTCATTGGTCAGGAGGTCTAAGACAACAAACTTCAAATGGAGGGTTGGTTAAGAAACCATCTATAAAAAGGAGAATGCACTGCCCTTTTCTCCCACTGGTCAGGGTGAGCAAAACATTCTATTTCCTTGTGTCTGGCTTAGATGGCCAGTTGACATGAAAAAGTTAGGGCAGAGAGAAAAAAATCCAAGAAAAGGAAACTGGAACAAAGAGCTGGTAGAAGGAAATTAAAAATACAAGCCCCATCCTGCAACTGCAGACCATAGAGGTACTTGCAAGATTGGAGCTAGTGAGAGAATGTAAGATAGGAAAAGTGATTGGGAAAGAGAGAAGCTAATGAAAAAACAAATGCAGTGTTTATATGGACCAGAGATTGGCTCAAATGGGCACTCTATTGACATAGTTCCAGCGAAGTCATTGCTGCTATGCTGGTTTACACCAGCTATGGATCTGGCCCACTAAGGTTGGTTAATAGAAATCATATGGTATGCATGTGACTGTAGTGTGACAGGGTCAGCCCCAGCCCCACAAGAGCTGCTGGTGGGCAGGGAGGAGAACTGGTTGGAGAGCCCTGGCTGGCTAGAGAACCCCTGACTTCCCGTGCAGGATAGGAACGCCACTCCAAAGCAGGAGCTCAGCCCTGCCAAAGTGGGGACAAAGCAGTGGTTGGAGGCAATCTGATTGGCTTTGGCCCAATTGGCTGGCACTGGGGCGGGGCAACATAAGGCTGAGGTGGGAGCGTGTGCTGCTGCTGCTCCTCTTGAAGGGAGCAGGACCCAATGCAGCATGACCCCTAGGCTAGGGGATGAGCAGGCTGGGGGCACAGCCCTCGCCAGGCTGAAGGAGCAGCGCAGACCCAGCAGAGAAGTCCTGACCAGCATAGGCATGAACACAAGGCAACACAGCAGAGAATGGGATATAGTGCGCCTACATCTTGAATACTGCGTACAATTGTGGTCTCCTCGTCTCAAAAAGGATATACTGGCATTAGAAAAGGTTCAGAGAAGGGCAACTAAAATGATTAGGGGTATGGAACGGGTCCCATATGAGGAGAGATTAAAGAGGCTAGGACTTTTCAGCTTGGAAAAGAGGAGACTAAGGGGGGATATGATAGAGGTATATAAAATTATGAGTGGTGTGGAGGAAGTGAATAAGGAAAAGTTATTTACTTGTTCTCCTAATAAAAGAACCAGGGGCCACCCAATGAAATTAGTGGGCAGCAAGTTTAAAACAAATAAAAGGAAGTTCTTCACACAGCGCACAGTCAACCTGTGGAACTCCTTGCCTGAGGAGGCTGTGAAGGCTAGGACTATAACAGGGTTTAAAAGAGAACTGGATAAATTCATGGAGGTTAAGTCCATTAATGGCTATTAGCCAGAATGGGTAAGAAATGGTGTCCTTAGCCTCTGTTTGTCAGAGGGGGGTGATGGATGGCAGGAGAGAGATCACTTGATCATTACCTGTTGGGTCCACTCACTCCGGGTCACCTGGCATTGGCCACTGTCGGTGGACAGGATACTGGGCTGGATGGACCATTGGTCTGACCCAGTACGGCCTTTCTTATGTTCTTATGTTCTTATTCCTCTAACCTCATGCGGCACCCAAGCACCAGTGACCACAGGAAAGGGCCGAAGGTCACTATTTGTGGACTACGAGCCTGGGACAGAGGGGTGAGTCCTTAATTGGGTTAAAGGGCATTAAGCTGTATATTTAACTGCTGGGGACTTAGTACGTTCTACAGTTGCTGTGAGGAGGTACATGTGACTCCTTGTAAGCATCTCCAAATGGTCCCTTTTATGAACTGAGATTTTGGTTCCATTCTGAGCAGTGTTGGTTTATAGGTGAGTGCAGTAGTTATCACTGGATTTAATTCCTGCCTCCTCAAAGGTTGTGGAAGTGAACCAAGGGGTTGGTCCTAGTGGGAGGAAAACAGTGTTCTCTCAAGCATGTGGTGTGGGACTTCAGATCCATTTAATGAACCCGGAGTGCCACTGTCACAGGGACATATCTCAAGTATGAACACAGGTGTAGGATAATTATGCCCTCATAAGGCATCAATCTTTTAAGATCCTGTTTAGATTGACAAAGTCACTTATTAGGTAAACTTTTGGAACAATATGGCCATTAATTGGTGCCATCTTCCAAAATCCCTAGAAATTCAAAATGGAAATATTGCATACTGTACATGCAAGAATACTTTTCCAAGCAAGAGAAAACATTTCAAAGAGATTTGACTTCACTGAATTCAGCATGCAGATTCAAACTTTTCTGTTGGGGGCTCAGGTGGGGAGCAGTTTATTACAGTCAATTACAACAAATCTCTCAACTGCTGTCTTTTTAAACTGGTGCCTGCAAAGAGTTTAACATGATAAAACATTAAAAAAATAAGTGATTTGCCTTAGGGATGACTTCTGCACTTATTTCCCTTTGGGCATCCCAGAGGGAGTTGTCTGACACATCTGACAGAATCCACTGTAATTTGAAGGGATTGTTTTGTATTGCCAGGGACAGTTAGCTTTGTAAAGTACAGTATCATTGTTTGCATGGAGTTTTGACTGGAGTGACAGTAAGTACTCCAGAGAGTTAGGGTGGCTACAGCCATCCATAACTGACTTCCGTTCTGCACTAATCTGATTGCTGTCATGGATCTGAGCTTCCTCATGAATACCCTCATCTTTGATACAGCCAGAGTTGAGTGCATACAAGATAGTGCTCTGGTCCTGTCAGTGACAGAAAGATGCATGAGGCTAAAAGGGAAAATTGCACAGCACAAAAACAGCTTACTCTGGCCTGCTTCTTCTCTTGGTTACACCGGTGTAAATCATTAATAACACCATTGAAACTACTGGAGTGATACTGGTGCAAAAACAGTGCCAGTCAGAATCAAGCATAGCTCTGAATAAAAATGTTGTAGACGAGGAGCGACCTTAAGTCCAGCATCACATTTAACAGAATTAACAAGATACTAAATCCTACCCAACTTTGTGTGTGTGTGGGAAATAGTTAGACTTTTCAGTAGCAATAGGTTTCTTTGTAGTGAAATTTGGTCTCAAACTTTGAGATCAAACCAGTCTCTTCAGATGTAAAACGACTGAACAGTTCATTTCTAGGGATGGGGGTTTTATTTAAGTATTAAAAAAAGCTCAAAGTAAAACTGAGAGATTAAAAGAGAGATGTATTCTTCTGTCAGGGACTCCTCCTCTTAATACAAAATTCTGGCTTATGATTAATGGGAATATGGGGAGGGGGTAGGGTGATCATCTGTCCCGTTTTGGCTGGGACAGTCCCTTTAAGCCCTGTCCCAGCTTTCCTGACTTTTTTTTTGGCAAAAGTGGGCATTTGTCTCATTTGCTCTTGCCAACTTGATCATGTGGCAAGAGCAAACAGGCAAATCAAGTGCCCACTTTTGTCAAAGTGGGGTGCGGAGGAACATCAGGGGAGTGAGAGGTGATGCCAGCCCCATGCAAAGAGGGAGGCAGTGCTCAGGTGGGGGGCAGACAGGGCTCAGGCAAGCAATGATGCCAGCCCCAGCCTCACTTGGGGGGCAGGCAGGGCTCGGGCGAGCAGTGATGCCAGCCTCAGCCTCGCATGGGGCACAGGCAGGGCTCGGGTGAGGGGCAGGCAGGGCTTGGGCAAGCAGTGATGCCAGCCCCAGGCAGGGAGGGGGGCTCAAGCAAGTGGCTTGGGCCAGCCCTGTCTGGGGAGTGTGTGTGTGGGGGGGGCTTGGGCGAGCAATTTGGGTCAGCCCTGTGAGGGGGGGAAGGGGCACTTGGGCTAGCCCTATGCGGTGTCCCATTTTTTCCTTTGGGAAATATGGTCACCCTGGGGGGGGGGGGGGGGATTAAAATATTACTAGACTTTTCTTAGCACTTTCCCTCCATCATTCTTCCTGCTGGGAATTTTCCACCCGCTTTCACATCAAAGGAATTTATGTTCATCTCATTCTAGAGGGAAAGAATATCCTAGCTTAGAACCAAGAAACTAAATTATCTCTTCCCACTCAAATAGATCAAGATTGCTTTAGCTGGTTATGGACAAGCCAGACCTTGGATGTTGGCAACAAACACCAAAACATTCCCTACAGTGTGGCTAATATTTTTACAGTGAAACACTAAACTAAACCCTACTTGAATTAAGCTATTTGAAATATATAGCTATTGATATAAAAAGATTGTCGTCCTTTTCTTCTAACCTCTGGGTGCTGTTTAGTGCTCTTCTGACTGAACAGGAGAGTGCTGGAGAGGCATTTCCCTGCAGTGACCTGAGGGCAGAACCCAAATAGATGATAATGATCAAATGAAATTAGGGCATGTTACTCATTACTGAGTTGTAACAAAGTATAAACTCTGGCCTACTATGATTTCGCCTAATTGCACTGGGAAATATTGATCCAAAGAACATAAATACCTGATATCTCTACCTAGAACTGTTCAGGAAGCCAAGCAGAGGCTTAAATTTAGACAGCTTGAAGTGGAGGCTCAAAAAAAGACTCTTGAAGTTTGTTAGTGTTGCTGTCTGAGTGATATGCAGCCTTCAGTATGTCAAGAGACAATTTTTTCTTTGACAGGAAGTAAGGAAGAAAAGAAAGTTGATTAAAGCTGGAAACTACAGAAAAAGCAGGAAGGTATCTATAGCAATTCCATATTTCAGGTTGCATTGAGATTTGCACAGAAAGCAGGATTAAAATCCCTCACTGATTGAATTGTCTCCTGATCTGAAAAACCTATTTCAGTGGCCAGACCAAAAAAGCTTGGAAAAAATTACAACCAAAACTGAATTTTCTTGCTGAAACAAAACTGAAAAAAAAAGTTTTAGTCGAATTGACATTTTCTAAACAAAATGTCATTACAAACTTTTTTGACTTTTTCAAACTTTTTTCCTCATTGGTATTCCACCAAAACCTATTTACCACATTTGACCTGAATTCATAAATAGTTTTGGTCAGTCCGAAACGGCATTTTTGGCTGAATTTGCTGTCTGCTAAAAAAATTTCATCAAGCTGCAATTATGGCACAATCTTTAACTACATAATCATCTGCTAGTGTATTTCTCCTTTCTTGACCTAGCAGTTCCCATTGACTTCACTCTTGAAAATAAGGCTTCTCATTTAGATGTTTAAATATGGACACGGGAGCCTAAAATATAATTAATGACAATCAACATGCTTTCATGGAAAATAGGTTTGTTACATTAATTTGGTATGGTTTGTGGCAGAGGATGTAAGGAGATTCCTACACCAGAGCCACTCTTTTTAGGTGACAAATCTGAAGAACTGTCCCAGATTGAGATGTCATTAGAGGAGGTTTTGGAACAAATTCATAAATTAAATGATAATTCACCAGGACCACATGAAATTCGCCCAAGAGTTCTGAAGGAACTCAGACATGAAATTACAGAACTACTATCTGTGGTATGTAATCTATCGCTAAAATCAGTTTCTGTATGAGATTACTGGAGGCTAGCTAATGTGATGCCAATTTTTAAAAACTGCCCCGGAGGCTATCCTGGCTATTACAGGCTGGTAAACCTAATTTCAGTACCAGGCAAATTGGCTGAAATTATAGCAAAGAACAGAATTATCAGACACCTAGGGAACTACGGGTTAAATCAATCTAATTTACGTCACTCAGGGGTGTGAAAGCCCCTCCTGCTGACATGGGTTATACTTCTTGCCAAAGTGGAGTAATTATGCTGACGGGAGAGCACTCTCCCATCAGCATAGTGCATCTTCACCAGGTGTGCAGCTGCGCTGATGTGCCACAGTAGTGTAGACTTACCGATAGATGAACACAATTTGTTGGGGGAAGAGTCATGGAGAAAGCCGTTGACAAGGTCCCTCACCAAAGGCTATTAAGCAAACTAAGCAGTCATGGGATAAGAGGAAAGGTCCTCTCATGGATCAGTAACTGATTAAAAGATAGGAAACAAAGGGTAGGAATAATTAGTTTTCAGATTGGAGAGAGGTAAATAGCGGTCTCCTCCATGGATCTGCACCAGTGCTGTTCAACATATTCATAAATCCTGTGGAAAAAGGGGTAAACAGTGAAGTGGCAAAATGTGCAGATGATTAAAAATTACCCAAGAGAATTATGTCCAAAGCTGACTGCGAAGAGCTACAAAAAGATCTCACAAAATGGAATGACTGGGCAACAAAATGACAGATGAAATTCAGTGTTGATTAATGCATATTAGAAAACATAATCCCAACTACACATAGAAAATTGAGTCTAAATTAGCTGTTACCACTCAAGAAAGATCTTGGAGTCATCGTGGATAGTTCTCTGAAAACATCCGCTCAATGTGCAGCGTCAGTCAAAAAAACTAACAATGTTAGTAACCATTAAGAGAAAGTTAGATAACAAAATACTAAATATCCTGTTGCCATTGTATAAATCCATGGTACACCCACAAGTTGAATATTGCATGCAATTCTGGTTGCCCTGTCTCAAAAAAGATATATTGTAAATGGAAAAGGGTATAGACAGCTTCCATATGAGGAGAGATTAAAACGACTGGGACTGTTCATCTTGGAAAAGAGACCTCTAAGTGGGATATGATAGAGGTCTATAAAATCCATGAGTGGTGGGGAGAAAGGGAATAAGCAAGTGTTATTTATCCCTTCCCATAACATACGAACCTGGGATCAACCAATTAAATTAATAGGCAGTAGGTTTAAAACAAACAACTGAGTCTGTAGAACTCATTGTGAGGGGATGTTTTGAAGGCCAAAAAAGAATTGGATAAGTTCATGGAATACAAGTCCATCAATAGCCATTGACTAAGATGGCCAGGAATGCGACCCTGTGCTGTGGGTGTCCCTAAGCCTCTGGGTGTCCCTAAGCCTCTGACTACCAGATTTTGGGACTGTATGACCGGGGGGGGTGTGTCACTCGATAATTGCTCCATTAAGTGCATTCCCTTTCAAGCATCTGGCATTGATCACTGTCAGAAGACAGGATATTGGGCCAGATGGACCATTGAGCTGACCCAGTATAGCCATTCTTCTGTTCTTTGAGCTAATTAATTTAGCTGATAGAGGTAAATCTGATCTAATATTCTTAGACATCTGTATGTGTTTGACTTCTTATCACATGATGTGCTGATTAATTTTATATAATGCTTTTTTTTAAAAATCTGGCACATTTTAAACGTCTATGATACATCAAAAAATGTCCAGATGACACAGATTGGTGGGGTGTTAATCACAAGGACAGGTCATTTATACGGCATGTAATCTGGGCTTAATCACACAAGTATTTTAAGACTGTCAAATGTAAAGTCATACGTCTAAGAACAAAGAATGCAGGCCATACTTACAGCATGGGGGGAATGTATCCTGAAAAATAGTGACTAGGGCCCAGCCTTGCCATTGTTCCACTCAACGTTGCAAGGTCTTAGTGATTTAGATGGCTAAATACCATTTTCAAAAGTGACTTAGGCACTTAAGTACTGGCATATTACTAGACAAATCTAAAACTGCATTCATATAAAATTGTAGCAGATCTCTATGAAATCAGGCCAGAGCCTATATGTCTCTATTAATTCCCCTCTCTTCTCAAAAACATCAAACCAAACCACTTCATTTAAAAAGCCAGTTAAGGTTTCTAGATAACAGTGGTCTTACCTACCACATCATTTACTAAACTCACACATTTAAAAATAAGGTGGTGAATAGTTAAGGACATCATAAAATGCATACTGCCCATGTAATAAACAAATACATTATTCTTGTGAGGTACTAAGAGACATGGTTCTTCACCAACCAGCAACGTTAACTTGCCTTGATTATGACCTGTAAAAACCTTGAGTAAGTGTCTCACAACCCCTTTATGCTGGTAAAAGGGCCACAGTGTTATAAAAGGACCTAAAAAGTCCCAGATGCAATCAGGGGATGGATTCTTTCCAGAAATCACACAACATAATCTGCCTGTTATGAGAGAACTGGAGTTCGTATAACCTGGATTTAACATAACCTGCAGCCATCTTGTGTACTTAGCTGCCATAAGTTGGGAGCAAGGACATCATGTAGTAAAGAGAAATTCTGCCTGGGCTTAGGCAGACAGAACAAAAACAGGTGCACACCTGTGGTGCTTACTAACAAGGATAGATAAGATAAAAGTGTCAGATTCATGAGAATAAAAAGGGAGGATGGATAATTGACCTTGAGTCTGGGTGTCTGTAATTATATGTTTCTTCCTGAATTTGCTTTGCCGATAAGTAGAATAATGAATTATTTGCTGTTGCTAGGGAAATTGTTAGCTTATTAGGGGCCATTGTGAGTGATGTGCTTTTGTCTAGCGAAACCTGTAAAGAGTTTAGTTAGTGTGTGTACTTTGGAGAAGCCTGAGAGGATTTCTAGAAGCTTGGAGTCTGAAGGCTACCTCCCCAGTGGCTAGGAGGAAGGCCTGTCACTGGAACCTGGCTGCTGAACACTCAACACCATCTCCGACTTGGGGCAACTATATTAAGGGGTGCTCTGAAACTATTCCTATTCTAGAAGTATGCTTTGTCTTCACGAAAAATAAGGATTTGGGGCGGGGGGGAAGCACTCTTGGTTGTTCCAATCCTTTATCACAGAGGTATTGTGTCTCCCATTCATTTGTTTCCTGACACCACCTGGAATACAGAGATTAGTTACCATAGCTTTGGGTTCAGATAACCCCAGGTAACATGCCACCCAAGGCAACATTTCAATGTGCCTCCCTCACACCACTTAAATTTGGCTCAGCCGCCTCTCTGTCATGACGGAGGGGTGACCAGGATAAATTTAAATGAGGAGCATTGTGACATGACACACACACACACAGACAATTTCAGTCCCATTTGGCCCTGGTGCCCCTCTGTCATGCCAGAGAGGCAGCTAGGCCAAATCTGCCACTGTTTGCAGCTGCCTAGTTGCCTAGAGCTAGAGTGGCCTCTGATTCTCTTGGTTCAGGAATTGTGGAAAACAGCCTCAGGCTGTCTTCAGAAGACCCCTTCTCCCCCCCCCCCCCCCCCCCGGCAAGCCTCAGTACAGGGAGCATGCAGGGTGGGGGTGAGAGGCATGTTCACAGTACAACCATAGTATGGAGTGCTGCAGTGTTTCCAGACAGCACTGGCTCCCATTGGCATCCACCACTTAGAGGCCCCCAAGGCCATCCTAGTCCTTGTCCACCTGGGTTGCAAGTTCTGTGCTGCATTTCTCACAGGTGCAAAACAGAATCTCACCCCTGCTTTTTTTTTTTTAAGGTGGGAATTCAATTCATGAACATTTCATTTCTTCCTCCATCAGTCTCCTGGCATTTACTGGAACCTGGATTTCCCTGTCAGACTCTGCCTCTGCACTGTGACAGTGGCCTCTTTTCCTCCCACACACTGTGCTCTGAATCTTCCCTGAAGGATGGCAGGGGTGAGGAGGGTTGTCAGGTTCCTTCTCTTCCAGCCCCTCCTTCCACTGTCTTCACACGCCTTTTCCTCCCTGCAAGCAAAAGTCCATCAGACTCTATACACCTTCATGTAGCAATCATCTACTCTCCACATCCTGAATCCTTGCCAAACACTTTTCCCTCTGATTTTGACATCTGACCTCCCTTCTCCTTCATCTCCTCTCAGTCTCTACCGCTCTACCTTTGGCTGATGACCCATGTGGTGCCCTCACCTTCATGTGTGACCTTCAGCCCTGAATCAACTTCTGCAGTCACCAAAGTGGCCATGCACTAGACCTTGTCTTCAAACATTGCTCCTTTTCCAATTTTTCAATAGCAGCGTTCCTCCCTCCACCTCATCTTCCATGGCCACTTGCTTCTGTCCCTTCAGTCAGCTCTTCCATAACTTCAAATCTGTCAACATCCATTTCTCTGCCATTCTGTCCCCTCCTCCCAGCTGCCTCGTCCCTTACCTCACACTCCATTGTCCAATCCCCTCACTTGGTCCCAGCCTAGGAGTAGGTTTTAATCTGCTGATAAAGTGCCACGGTCAAAGTCTGGCACAGCTAAGTGGAAAATGCTCCGTTCCAGCAGCAATGAATTTTGTTATGCAGTGTAGCTTTGGCGGATAGTTACAGGAAAGTACTTTCCTTTACCAAACGGAAAGAGAGGTACCCAGAGACCTAGCAAAGAATAGCTGTCCAGTAGCAACCAGGTGCTGGAGGAGCTGTCCAACTTCTGAAGGTCTTCTATTTGCAGAAGAAAGCAAGTGCAATTCAGATGTCCTGGGTAACTTATGGAGTACTTTCTTTTGTCTTCATTTTCTCTGACAGCTGCCTGCAGTCACCAGTGTCCTCTCACGCCTCTATAACACTCAAGGAAACAGAATTCATTTTGCTTTCGCTCTCCAAAAAAGGAAACCATTATGCACCCTCACTCCCTGCTGGATATGACAGCAGTGCTTGCTTGGATGTAAAAGCAGAACAAATATGCAGTCATGGAATTTTTGATCATATGACAGCTGTAGATGGATCATCTAAAGGGATTTTAAAGCAGCTAAAAATGTTAATTCATTTGGATCATTCACTTGGCAGAACATTCTAATATTTTGATGCATTTATGTATTTGGAGTTTTCAAACTAAAATAAGAGTGGCCTGTCTAATGCTCTGGGTCCCCTTAACAATCTTCTAAAATACACTAAATAAACAGTTCCATCAGTTACTCAGATGAAATGAAATAACCATGTGACAACTTAAATCAGAATGAGTTTTCCTAAAAGTGGGCCAAAGCGTGAGATCCTTCCATAGCAAAAATCCCCTTGGATTTTCATGGGAGTTCAACTCAGTAAAAACTGTGAAAGACCCTCTGAATCTGACTCAGTAATAGTCCTATTAAAGTGTACATCAGCCTCCCAAAGGACGCATTGCCCCCATCACTTGAGTAACTTAGAACTAGGATGGACACAGCACTTGTGTGTATGCCAGAGGGAGCAATCCCACAATGACAGTGAGAGAGACTAGATGACCTAATTCTTGGGGCTCTTTCAACATCCAGAGATGCCAGACTGGGTTGTGGGGAATGTGACCCAACAGCAAATAGAGATGTCAATTGAAACAGGAGTTAGGTGCTTCCGTACATTTGAGGCTCTGGACCTTACTTCCCATCTCTTGGTGACTGGCTGAGTTAAAGTTTTAGTGGTTTCTTTTATACATTTGTTCATGCATGTCTTGGCTTGGGACGATTGCTTGGTGCTATGGTCCAGAGATTTTGTTTTCTTTCCTCTGATCTGTCCCAGCGAAGCTCTCTGTACAGAGGGACATGCTAGTCTGAGCTTCTCCCACTCTTTGGCTGCTTGAAAGCACCCTACAAAAAATTTCCCAATTTCAGATCCACAATTTCATCTGACCCTGCCTCAAAGGTTAATGTTTGGATTAGGGGCTTTTCATAGCAGTCTAACCCCTTCCAGATTCAGCTGATTAAAATCTGAGTGAGGCCCCAGAAATTTTCCCTGTTCCTTCATGGAACCTTTCACTGTCTGTTCACTAGCTATGCACATGTAACCTTAGCAGCCTTGCAGTTTCATTGGTCCTGCAGTGGACACAATAGTACCAGAGTCGGATAAATTCTGTACGAGGGGAAGCCCTTTGAATAAATTGACCATTTCCTTACATCACTGTCCTCAGACAGACCTAGTCACTGTCACTGCTGGAAACTTGTGGCCTAGGTTCTTGTTAGTGTTTACAAGTAGGTTAGTGTTGGTCCCAGAAAAACTACACACCCCAGATCAAGGAACTGAGTTTGGCCCTGGTGTTCTGAAACACTACTTGTAGCCACTTGCATTGCCTGTGAAGTGCTCATCTAAATTAACAGCCAACAGACTCTCTGTTGGGCCACAGGGATTGACAGGAGCAGCACTAAAAGGCGTCTGCCAGCTTTCGCTATGACACAAGCAGTTCACAAACAAACCTCATAACGTGCAAAGTACTGGCTGCAAAATGCGTTGGCAAACGTCAAAACTTTGGGAACTGTTCAAGTGGCATAGCTGGGTCTGAATGAAACAGCTAAGACTGAACAGATGTTTTTGAATAAACCTTCAAGGTGTATTTCCACTGTAGCTCTCAGGGCTGTTCAATATAAAAGCAGCTCCTGTGAGAGATTTAGATGGCCAGACATGATCATCAGCATCATTCTAAACTGTAGTGAGAGTAGACCGGTAATTTCATAACGTTACTTGTGCTGAAAGGAGATGGATTATTGTCTCCTGGTTCAAACAAAGTGGAATTTTTTTAACAGGGCTGGAGAGGGGATTAGCTTGTAATAGGCTGTGTTTTGATGAGCTAATACTGTGACTAAATGAATCCATAGCAAGCTGATGTTTTGTGATGAAGTTATCCTGTGACAAGATTAACTAGTGTTTAGTCTTCATAGGCTGGGCACTCAGGAGTGTGACTTATACGGTATATTTTAAAAGCTTTGTACAGGGAATTATATGCAGAAATCTTGATACTGTTGTGCAAAGAGAGTTGTTAACAGGATTTAGACTCATAACTCTCTACTACTTTGAAAGCACCCCATAGGCTGCCAAGGATTCTGCACAGTAAATAGATCAGCAGCTGCCAACCCTTCATTTTTAAAGCTGTGGTTTAAAAAAAGAAAAAAGAAAAAAAAACCCACCGCATTTTCTACTAAACTACTGTATGCAGCAGACAACTACTTTCCAATAGTGCCTGCCTGTGGAAATCCTTGTGGTGCTCTCTTCCTGTCAGGCAGGATAATATGCCTGTAAATTTCATCTGACAGATAACACATCATAGCATCAGCAGCACCAGGAACAAAATGACAAAACAACCAAACTGTGGAAAAAGTGACAGGCGCAGACATTCAGCAGCTCTCTGCCTGCATACGCTCTGCACACAAGATAATCTCTGTCTTGCAGCAAACCTGAAGCCTCACTCTGAAAGTGACCTGTGCCAATCTCAGATGAAAGGGAACCTTAGTGGATGACAGAGGCCTTGATCCTGTAATGAGCTGTGTGTGGGCAGACCTGTTAAAGTCAGTGGGGCTCTGTGTGTGGGCTTAGGGGTCTGCATGTGCTGAGTTTATGTGATTGGGACTTTAGACTGGTCTAGGATCAGCTTTTCAAAATTGGGTACATGTGATTGTACATGTCAACTTCACACAAAGCCAGTTAGGGCACAAACTTCATTATTTCCACTGATTGGGTTGATTTATCCATGCTGGAAAAAATGTGTATACTTTTTCACTAATGCTGGGGTGGGTTTTTTGGGGTTTTTTGGGTTTTTTTTTCAAAAGATGGTTTCATTCCATTCATTTTCACAAGAGACCTAATTTTTCAAAATATTCTGTACATATTTTAAATCACAATCTTTTTTGGTTTTGAAATTCTGAATTTTTGAAAAGTTTTTTTGTTTCAAAACTGGAAATGTTTGTTTTTAGAAAATGTTCAGTCTGGAAAAATCCCACCATGTGACTAGTAGACCAATCAAAATTGGCCAGCCTCCCTTTCCAAAATGAAAACTTGACATTTTTGTTGAAAAATATAAAACTTGAAGAAAAATGAAATTTTTTTTTTGCATACTTTCATTTTGGAAAAAACATGGGGTTTTGTGTTGAAAACCTTTTACTTTGGAAAAATTCCAACCGGTTCTATTTTTCACTTGAAAAAGCATTTAAGATTTTTGCAGATAGAGAACTAAAACACAGCAAACTTTAAAAGTGGCTAATCCTCAAGGAGTAATGGTTACCATGTTTTGTTTTTATTATAAATTAAAGTGACTCAAAACATCTAATTTCCACTGTGCTCATCAAGGCCCCTTATGCGCACAATATTTGTATTGAGTTTTAATTAACAGCCCTACTACTCTTATTTGCACAGCTGTCATATGAAGTATTTTGTGTCTTCTGCAGTTATGCAATGTCACAGTGCTACAGCTAGAATTTTTCCTCTTGCCTATCTTTTAAAAAAAAAGGGGAAATCAAGCGCAAAAACCTACATTAATACAATCAAAAGGCTGCAAATGTAAACAGAGGTCAGGAAATGAAAAAGATAATGTCCTCCTGTGACTGACTTACCCACATTGCAAAATCTGTCCCCACTTACTCTTGTGCTGCCCCAGTAGAGTGAATGGGGTAGCACAGTTGTAACTCAGAGTAGAGTGT
Organism: Macrochelys suwanniensis; assembly: GCA_033296515.1. Taxonomy (NCBI): domain Eukaryota; kingdom Metazoa; phylum Chordata; order Testudines; family Chelydridae; genus Macrochelys; species Macrochelys suwanniensis. Next base: position 18,382,542 of record CM065776.1, on the reverse strand, counting down.
GTGTGTGTGTGTGTGTGTGTGTGTGTGTATTAAGGGCCAGATTGTGGCTGGTCCCAGGACAAAAGGATGGGGGAGAGCTGAAAGGGTGCACAAATCTTTTTGCCCTTGCAAATCCTTAGCCCTGGTAGGGTGGGAGTTCGTGGACTAGGTGAATCTAGCATTACTGGTGGCATAAGGAAGTTTTTGGAAAGTGTAGGGGACAATTTCCTGGTGCAAGTGCTGGAGGAACCAACTAGGGGAAAAGCACTTCTTGACCTGCTGCTCACAAACAGGGAAGAAATAGTAGAAGAAGCAATAGTGGATGGGAACCTGGGAGGCAGTGACCATGAGATGGTCGAGTTCAGGATCCTGACACAAGGAAGAAAGGAGAGCAGTAGAACAGAGACCCTGGACTTCAGAAAAGCAGACTTTGACTCCCTCAGGGAACTGATGGGCAAGGTCCCCTGGGAGAATAACATGACGGGGAAAGGAGTCGAGGAAAGCTGGCTGTATTTTAAAGAATCCTTATTGAGGTTGCAGGAACAAACCATCCCGATGTGTAGGAAGAAAAGTAAATATGGCAGGCGACCAGCTTGGCTTAACAGTGAAATCCTTGCTCATCTTAAACTCAAAAAAGCAGCTTACAAGAAGTGGAAGATTGGACAAATAACCAGGGAGGAGTATAAAAATATTGCTCAGGCATGCAGGAGTGAAATCAGTAAGGCCAAATCACACTTGGAGTTGCAGCTAGCCGGAGATGTTAGGAGTAACAAGAAGGGTTCCTTCAGGTATGTGAGCAACAAGAAGAAAGTCAAGGAAAGTGTGGGCCCCTTGCTGAATGAGGGAGGGAACCTAGTGACAGAGGATGTGGAGAAAGCTAGTGTACTCAATGCTTTTTTTGCCTCTGTCTTCACAGACAAGGTCAGCTCCCAGGCGGCTGCACTCCGCAGCATGGTATGGGGAGGAGGTGACCAGCCCTCTGTGGAGAAAGAAGTAGTTCGGGACTATTTAGAAAAGCTGGACGAACACAAGTCCCTGGGGCCGGATGCACTGCATCCGAGGGTGCTAAAGGAGTTGGCCGATGTGATTGCAGAGCCATTGGCCATTATCTTTGACAAATCATGGCAATCGGGGGAGGTCCCGGATGACTGGAAAAAAGCTAATGTAGTGCCCATCTTTAAAAAAGGGAAGAAGGAAGATCCGGGGAACTACAGGCCAGTCAGTCTCACCTCAGTCCCTGGAAAAATCATGGAACAGGTCCTCAAGGAATCAATTCTGAACCACTTAAAGGAGGGGAAAGTGATCAGGAACAGTCAGCATGGATTGACCAAGGGCAAGTCATGCCTGACTAACCTAATTGCCTTCTATGATGAGATAACCGGCTCTGCGGATGAGGGGAAAGCAGTGGATGTGCTATTTCTTGACTTTAGCAAAGCTTTTGATACCGTCTCCTACAGTATTCTTGCCAGCAAGTTAAAGAAGTATGGGCTGGATGAATGGACGGTAAGGTGGATAGAAAACTGGCTGGATGGTCGCACTCAACGGGTAGTGATCAATGGCTCCATGTCTAGTTGGCAGCTGGTATCAAGTGGAGTGCCCCAAGGGTCGGTGCTGGGGCTGGTTTTGTTCAATATCTTCTTTAACGATCTGGAGGATGGTGTGGACTGCACCCTTAGCAAGTTTGCAGATGACACTAAACTGGGAGGAGTGGTTGATACGCTGGAGGGTAGGGATAGGATACAGAGGGACCTAAACAAATTAGAGGATTGGGCCAAAAGAAATATGATGAGGTTCAACAAGGACAAGTGCAGAGTCCTGCACTTAGGACGGAAGAATCCCATGCACTGCTACAGACTAGGGACTGTGACGGGGCAAGGCCAGAGGGCTATAGGAAAGTGGTAAGGAACCAGTATGTTAGCCCCATGCTAAACAAATCCCTGATACCTTATGGCAGTTGCTCCAGGTTAATCAAGACACCTGGGGCCAATTAAGAGCTTTCCAGAAGGCAGGGAGGTTGATTGAGACACCTGCAGCCAATCAGGGGCTGGCTGAAACTAGTTAAAAGCCTCCCAGTGAGTCAGTGAGGGGCGCATGTCAGGAGCTGTGGAAGGAGGTTGCATGTGAGGAGCTGGGAGCAAGAGGCACTAGGAGCTGAGAGTAAGAGGGCGTACTGCTGGAAGATCCTGTGGTGAGGATAAAGAAGGTGTTGGAAGGATTCCATGGGGAAGTAGCCCAGGGAGTTGTAGCTGTCGTGCAGTTGTTCCAGGAGGCTCTCTAAACAGCTGCAATCCACAGGGCCCTGGGCTGGAACCTGGAGTAGAGGGCGGGCCCGGGTTCCCCCCAAAACTCCCAACTCCTGATCAGGAGTTAACCTGGACTGTGGATTCTACTAGAGGGGAAGATCTCTGAGGCAAGCAGAATCCGCCAATAAGCGCAGGACCCACCGAGGTAGAGGAGGAACTTTGTCACAGGACCGAATGGCTGGGCAGCAGTTCTGCAGAAAAGGACCTAGGGGTTACAGTGGACGAAAAGCTGAATATGAGTCAACAGTGTGCCCTTGTTGCCAAGAAGGCTAATGGCATTTTGGGTTGTATAAGTAGGGGCATTTCCAGCAGATCGAGGGACGTGATCATTCCCCTCTATTCGGCACTAGTGAGGCCTCATTTGGAGTACTGTGTCCAGTTTTGGGCCCCACACTACAAGAAGGATGTGGACAAATTGGAAAGAGTCCAGCGGAGGGCAACAAAAATGATTAGGGGGCTGGAGCACATGACTTATGAGGAGAGGCTGAGGGAACTGGGATTGTTTAGCCTGCAAGCAAAGATAATTGGCCAAATTCAGCTCAGGCACCACCAGACAACTACTCTGATGTCAGTTCAGTTGCACCTGCCAATACTCACTTTGACCCACTGTATAAGCCCTTTCAGTCTCCAGAATTTTAGAGCCAGGTCTTTCAAACCTGAGGTGTCTCAATGATATCATCTCCTGCGGTGCTTCTAATGTTCTATTCTGAGCTTCATTGCAGGATACAATTCAATTAGAAAGTTTCTGCAAGTCACATTCCTTAGGGGAACTGGTAAGGGGAAGATGCTCCAGGCAATGGTTTCATAGCTGGTTGGGGAAAATCAATCAATAAATGTTTAATTATCTAAGACTTTTTAATTGTTAAGGCTCCTGGCTAAAGAAATAGAAGTAAAAAATAGAGAAAATAATTGAACAGACAACAAAAGCTATAAATGAAGCCAAATGACTCCAACCCAGCTACACAAGTAGGAGCAGTGGACAATTATAAGAGGTTTTACCATCTGGGAGAGCTGGAGAATAGTGAGGAATTTCTACAGGGCTGTCTCTTCTGTTATGCAACTAATTTTCCATTAAACTCCTCTACAGCTATTTCTTTATACTTCTTGTATGTTCCTGCAATCAGACTTGAAAATGAGGCTGATGTGAAGTATATCAATTCTGCAGCTGGTCCTGGTTCTCTATCCTAGAATGTCGAGCTGTCCAAAATCTAGAGCCAGCTCTAAATAAAGGACCAAACCCTAAAGTTTATGGCCAAAGGTGCGAATGGTGTGCCAGTTCTGAGTCACTGATGTGTAAGCACTCAGGATGAAACTCTTCACATTAAAAATTAAAGTTACTCCATGCAGTAATTGCGCACAAGAGTTGCTAAGAGGACTGCATAGGATAAAGCATTCTCCTTTGTCTGCTTGTCTATTCTGAGGTTCCTAAATTTGCAGAGCAGCTTCACAAACGGAGGCTTAATGCTCAGGATCATCATTGGAGACCATGTGGCCTTGGATTAGGGGGTTTCCCCAATGTAAAGCTGAGGCAGGAAAAGGAAACTGTGTTATGCTGACGAGCTGTAGAGAGCTGTTTCTCGGTGACAGGACACACTGGTGCCTTAGGTGAGGTTTCATCAGCGGGACTTGCCTTTGAGTGATTTTGACCACTCCTATTACAGGTAGAGAGGACTGGTGTATATTTTATAAATAAACAAATCACATTAGACAATTCCTTGACTCTACCTCACTGATTTGTCCTCCAACAAGAAATTGACCTGCTGCAAAAGCCCCAAGCTCTAGTACTGCTCAGCAGAAGGGTTGCATTCAGGAACAGCTCCTGTGAATTGCCCACAGTTGCGTGAACAAGAAATGAAGCAGGGAATAATGCTGATTTAAGGTCTTCAGGATTTGATCCAATAATAATGTTATGGCATTGAATAGAAGTGCTGTCAAAAGCATTGGGGAGCATCAGCGATGGAGGGTTCACCATTGCTAAGTAGATTTGTTACACAGCTCAGCATAATGACAAAATAGCGTAACATATTTGTTACCACCTAACACTGCATAGTTGTCATCCCATGGTCCTCCCCATCTTCCCATCCAAAGCAGGGATAAGACTCTGATCTTCCTTATCGAGGAGACCAGGCTGTGACCACTTGAGCTACAGGAGAATCGATGCTAACTATATGATGCCAGATTTTCAACAGTACTTAGCACTAGACATGGTCAGAAATTTTCCAGTGAAACAATTTTGTTGGAAAATGCCAGTTTGTTGGCCCCAAAATGTCTCGTGAAAGCAAGTCAGGTGGAATGAACTTTTCCAACATCTCTGGCACATGGAACCCTGTCTACCAGGCACCTAAATAAGGGTCAGAATTTCAAAAAAGCTTGGCATCCCCTGTGCTGAATCCTTTTGACAACTTGGCCCTGATAGTGGGTGCATATGTTTTGAAAATCAGGCCTCAGGGCCTGTATAATCCAGGTGAGCATTTTTGATGCTATCTAGAAAAGGGTGGTGGTACTCAGACACACACTAGCCAGTTCATCACTATATTCACATTTTAATTGTTCATATAAATATAGAAATTAACCTTTGGCTTCTTTTACTTTGTAAATGGTATTTGATTCCCTGCCTCTCTCATTAATGATATTCACTTGTTTTTCCTCGGTCTCACTTCATTAGTGTAATTAAAGGGGAAGATAACCATGTCCATAAGGACAGCAGGAGAATAAAACCACGAACAAACCAGTCAAAAATATATTACGAGAGACTAGTTCTGTAAAACAGAGAGATAATTGAAAGGGGAGGATCAGAGACACAAAATGAGCACAGTGTTTGAGTAACAACTGTGATGTTTACTCTTTGATCTTACTGAACTGTAAAGAAAAACATATTAATATAGAAATGCGAGAGTATGCAGCATTGCCATCAAGCACTAAATATGCAGCCTTTGTTGTGGCAAGGATACAAAGCATGCATGGTGAAGATAAAGGTGTTTTCTGTGGAAAATAATTACTGAGTCAAATACATTTCTTCTCTGTTTGCAATGAGAATTAGTAGAGTTCTTTTGAAGAGCATGTCAAGACTGAGTTCAGGGAAGAAAACATAAAAAATATAGTAATGTAAAAACAAGTTTGAATAAAGATAAGATGCATTAATATGTGACTCTGGTGGGTGTATAAACCAAGGTCAGAAAACAGATTTTCCTGCAGATTTTTTTTTATTAGTCAGATGCTGAAATATCTTGGCCAAAAACCAAAATATTTTTATTTGAAAATGCTGTCATGGCAGTTGTAGTTTGCACACCTCATTCTCTTCTATTGGTTAGGCTCCTTGATTGGTCTACATCTTCCCTGATGCATCAGGTTTTCCTGCTTGGAGAAGGGAGGCAGTGTACCATAGGAGTCCTGGACATTGTGCATCATGGGAGATGTAGTCCAGCTAAGAACACTGACCCATACAGAAGAATTGGGGATATGAGACAAACTACAACTCCCATGAAGCACTGTGAGAGCATATCCAAATCAAAATATTTAATTTTTTACAAAAAAATGAAATTTTGGACAAAAGTGGAACATTTTTCACACGCACAAATTGAAACCCCAATTTTTATGTTGAAAAGCAGTTTCAAGGGAAAATGTTGGCCAACCCTAATATTTACTAGTAGTTCCTACACAGTGGTATCTGACACCATATACTCTTTATCTGTACTTTGAATAAGTAATACTATACTATTTCTCAGAGCATGACAAGGCAGATGTTAACATTTCAATGGCAATCACTGTACAAGTCTCCACTTCCAATAGTGCATTCGGAAAAAAAAAATACAAAGAATTGGATTCCAGTCACATAGAGTTGGTCAGAATTTGTCCCCATAGACCAGATTACTTGGCTATTTAAAACAGTGATGCACAAACTTTGCCCAACTCAGCCTTAGCAAATTGAAATGGCTCTGTGACCTGAACCATGTATACATAGAATGCAAGAGAGTTAAAGTCAGCCTCTTCTCTAAGGCAGCATTTGGGCCCACAGAGACAACACCTCCAAGCATACGCTGCCCCATCTTACTCTGAGCAGAACCCTGAGATCACCATGGAATGTCGCACGCTGGGACCTGAATTCTGCACAAGCAGTCTCTCCCCTAAATCTTAAAGCCACGTGGATGCCTTAGAAGTCCTTAGGGGAGGAATGGGAGCTCAGAGTGCGTGGCTCTTGTTTGTCTCCTCCATCATCCCTGCCACCTCCCCCTTCTTTCTCTTCTCTCTTCCAGCCCATTTTAAAATGAATCCCACTCCAGAGCACTGAACCAGCCCCCCTCTCCAAGTGGTGGAGAGACTGCTGCTTCCCATTTGCTTTGGCTGTCATCAGCTCCTTGAACATGAAGCCACTTCTGGGCTGCAACCTACACCTTGTTGCTGCCCCTGTTCTAAGCCACTCACCCTCTGTTTACTGGTGAGAGGTTTGGACAGGACCCAGCATCAGATGGAAGCAAGGCAAAGCAGGTTTGCACCTTGCCTAATCATTTACATTTGTACAAGGCAGTGGAGAATTAGGCCCAACAGCTGTAATTCTTGCCACAGGGCTGTTTCCATACTGGTGAGTGTTACTGATGGAGCAGCAGCCTTAACTTTGAATCTTCCAACTTTTTGTTGGCCTGTGCTGCAGTCTTAACATTATGCAAATGTGTTGTTTGACATTTAATGGGCTCTAGGTCGGAGCTACAATAAATTCAAATTGATCTAGTAATGAGTGACAGACTTAATAATGTAACGAAGGAGGAGTGTTAGTTGGCCTCTAGAGGTTAACAAGGCTGCTAAATAAGAAAGCATTATTTATATATTACAGTGTTGATAGTGCAGCATGTTGGCTTGAATAGAACCGTGGAAAAGCAGTGTATTTTCCTGCTGGTTGCTGGGCATACAGGTGCACGTCAGTTTCGTTGACGTGGCTCTCCTAACGAGCTGCCCAAATTCACTTTGTACACTGAGCCTGACTGATTTTCTTTTACACTTCTGTAACTTCATTGACTTCACTGGAGTTAAGTCTGCCTTGCTTTGGAGCGTGTGAAAGGAAAAGCAGGCCCACAATCTTGTACCCACATACAGGGTGATCACTCACACACTTCTTTTGGTGGGGTTGCTTAGTGTGGATTGGAGCAACGGCCAAAGGAATGACCACAGAAATGACATTCTCAGATGTTACTTAGAGATGAGTCCAAGCTATAGCGTTCTGATCAATATTTGGATCCAGATTTCCCCACAAGTGTTTGTATTCAGAATTTGTGCTTTGGCTCTTCTCTAGTTTTAATAATGAACCTTGCAACAAAAGAGGGTGGATCAGTGGGAAGATGAGAGAAGAATGCTTGGAAATATGGGGCAAGCTAATAGGTAGGGGGGAGGTGTAACTCGAGCATCCACATTCTTAGTACATGCTACTTGGTAATCTGCTGCAACCAAGTCCTTGCAACTGGTGCATCCCTCTGGGGCGACTCAATTTCAATCTCCATCTCTCCCTCCCAAAAGAGAAGTGGCCAGGCATTAGAAAAGAGCACAAACAGTCCCTTGATCTCTGGTGTCATGGATCCACAACATCTGGTCTATGCCCCAGACTGCAACCAGTCCTTTGGGAGTGACCCCTTCAGTGTGCTGGACCCCATGTCCCACAGAGTTCCACGGGGGCAGGCCCATGGCTTCCAAGGCTCCAAAACTGGGCCTTCAGTCGTTGGTGAGCTCTGTCTCTCTCCATGGCTCCCTGCAACGAGTCCAGCCCAGTCAGACTCCTGCTGGAGGCTTATACAGTCCCCCTTCAGGCAGCCTTTTCAAAACAATTTTTGAGTCACGGGGCACACACAGAATCTGAAAGTCCCTAGGTGAGCATAGAGACACAGGGGTTAAGACACAGTTCAGCCTAGCGAGTGTCAGGCCAGGATTCCCTTGAGCCAGGCTGCTCAGGAAGCTATTTTGGCTCTTTCTTGTCTCTGCCCTTTTTTCATTTTTTTTAGTCAACCATGTGTGTGTCCTGGATCTCTGTGTGTTCAGCTCAGCCATCCGAAACCTTTCCCCTCTGTTCTCCAGCTACGGTCTTTGCTCTGCTTCCCGGCAGAAGGGTGACGGTGTGTTTAGTGGGACGGGGGTGTGTGTGGAATCTCCTTCCTCTTGGCTGTCGGGCTAAGTGAGAATGTCCTGGCCAGTTGGGTTGCCATTGGCTTTCAGGACCCTCTATTGATATGGATCAGTTTCAGCCAGTCCTTTAATGACTCATTCACATCACCCAGGGAATTGGGTGACACAACACTTCATGTCCCCTGCTCTGCCCCAAGAACAGCTTTTAACCCTTTATGCTCCATGCATAGCAATGCAAAGCACAGGGGGAAACTGAGCCACACTTAAGAATCATGAAAATATTACCAAAATTTCTACTTAATCAGGTATGGTACAGGATTCTAATGGGAATTCCTCCACAAACCAAGACAGAAACATGTGCCAAGGAAGTGGGGAAAATCCTATAAGCGCTGGCTACTCTGAGAAACAGGTTAATTTAAACAATTTCAAATTAAATGCAAATAACTAGAATAAATGCTGAAATATTGAGTACTCAAAAGTCAGGAAATGCTAAAAACAAGGAATGTTCCAACAATAACTGAGCTAGGCCACACATCCTATTGTTGCTGTTTTCTTTTAGGCTTCAGTAATAAACCCTAGTGTGTTAAGAGTCACAGTTCAGCTTTAAGTGTAGTACAAACCACTGATGTCAATTATAACAAAGTTCTGATGAAGATGGGTTGTATGACATAGTCTAGATCAAGGGTTCCCAAACTGTGGTAAGCTACCCGCAGGAAGTAAGTGGGAGAAATTATGTAATGGTGGATTTTATTTATTTTATTGCATTTTCATAATAGGCTACTCAGACGAAGCTTTAAAACTCTGTGGGAATTTGTTATATAAAATACAGTAGTTAATTTACTTCAAGATGTACCAGTGAGAACATAGATACATAGAGATGCTGACATACAAAGCCCTCCCCTCCAATCACAGCATAGTGCGGATTCAGTTGCCCAGCAACTGTCCTGTCTAACTGAGCTCAGAACTTGGGGTGAAGGTGGGTCGGTTTGTAGCCAATGATAATCTACTGGCAGGCCATGAGATGGTTTGTTTACATTGACCATCCGCAGGTGTAATGCCGACAGACCCTCCTCGTTGGTGGGTGGGGTCAAACCGGGGACCTTAGTGCATGAGCCTCTAGAGCATGAGCTAAAAGCCAACTGGCTGTTAGCTAAGGCTGTAGAGCAGACTCATTTAACTCTCTCTCTTTAAGTGGTCTTGATGCCACTAGATGGGACAGAACACCACACCCAGAAGGTGCACAAATAGTCATTCAGAAATCCAGTTGTCCACTTGTGCATGCAATTCCAATCATCGGTCACACAAATGCACAAGCATTTTTTGTGCTTAGACCTTAGTTTGTAGCATTTATAAGTCTGTCTCTATCCAACCTGCACATTCAAATAACAAGAAATGCTATTTTCAAATAACCTGCTGTAATAATAAAATATTATTCTTTAAATGAAGAATCCAAAGGGAAAAAAAAATCAATGGTGATTTAGACCAGTATTCAGATGGATCAGCATCAAGTGCTCAGTCCAGAACGAGCCTCAGTTAGGCTTGATCGCACATGCTGAAATATAGACAATAAAAAAGAGAACCTTGGGGAAATTAAAATGAAAATGAAACTCCATGGAGGTAAATTAAATAACTGAGCCAATCGAAGAGACAAGAAATGATGAGACGGTATCTGCAAAAGTATTTTTGGGACTGCTCATGTGTTAACAGGTTCTCTAAAAGTAACAGGCCAGTGTGTACACGATTCAGTCTCATTGTGATAATCACAAAGCATGTGAGTCAAAGCTGCTGTCACATTATGTTTCTCTAGGGGCAGGCAGAATGTTCACAGTGCTCGTTCTCATTACACCTGCCATGGAACAACTTACCCATGGTTTATGGCTAAAGTCCAGTGGTGCTGGGATCTAGTGGACAGGGGGGCACCGCCCTGGGATTAGGAGACCTTCATTCATAAATTCATAGCAGTTAAAGCTTTATGATTATCTGGCCTGACCTCCTGCTAACACAGATCAAAGAACCTCACCCAGTAATTTCTGCATCAAGGCCATATTCTATTCTTGGTTCTATACCCAATTCTGCCAGGGGCTTGCTTCGTGCCTTGGGAGAAGTGATTTTGCCTGTTTCCCACCCACTGTTTTCAGTCTTGTCTATTTAGCCTGTAAGCTCTTTGTACATGGCCAGCTCCTAGCAGAAAGGAGCCCACCATATGGGTATGGGCCTCTAGGCACTACTGTAATACAAACAACAAAGTTATTCCAATATCGGGAGTGGGAAACCCCTAGGGATATTGGGGGGAAAACCAGGATGTGAGATAAAGAAATGTTGTCTGCCTTTGTGAGTTGCTGAGTAGCCCAGAGTAGCAAGGCGCACAACACATGTGAGTCTCAGTTCATTTAAGAAGGTCCCCATTGTGAGTGGTACCTGAACAGTCACATGGGGATGAACAAGAAGCTTCCTCTTGCCACCTTGCATGGCTCACAGTAGCAGCCTCTGCACTCCCCAGAGTACAGGACCTGCTTGCTCCTGCCTTTGGAGAGCAGGATGCTGAAAGAGCAAAGCAGATCTCACAGCTCAGCCCCCACACAGAATCATAGAATATCAGGGTTGGAAGGGACCTTAGGCGGTCATCTAGTCCAACCCCCTGCTCAAAGCAGGACCAATCCCCAATTTTTTTGCCCCAGATCCCTAAATGGCCCCCTCAAGGATTGAACTCACAAGCCTGGGTTTAGCAGGCCAATGCTCAAACCACTGAGCTATCCCTCCCATCCTGCCCTCACCAGTGCAGATGGACATGAAGCAAAGCAACAAACTCCATTCTAAAGAGTGGATCTAGTGTCCCCCACCCTCAGGATTGACCTCAGCGAGCGACTTCGAGGTCCCCTTGTCCATGCTGGGATTTGTCGGTGAGGTAGTCATCTCGTAGTAGTGTTGATTGGCCATAACTGTTGCCATAATTCTGCCGTCCTTAACGATGCAGGGAACATACTCCACAAGAGCTCCACTGAAGTCAGTAGGGCTATTAATGAAGTAAGGTTCAGCTCAACAGCAGTAAGGGTGGCGAATCTAACCCGAAGGATACATGAGGAGATGTCCAATTCCCTCATTAGGCCCAAAGTGAAATGTCTGGTTTAATTTCCCATTGTATAAAAGTGAAGGTACTGGGTAACTCCAAGTGCAGGCTTATCGTTTTCATGTCAGTTAAAGCTGTAAGCCCAGAGGACAGAGATTAGAAAAATGTAAATCTACTGTCTATGCAATAAAAATGACAGAGAATTCCTAGTTGATATAATGTGGGGGTGGAGGAGGAGGGGAAAAGGGAGGGACAAATACAGTGTTGTGTCTTATGAACGCTAAAAAAATGAGTAGAAAGGGACTAATAAACTGCAGACTGGAAAACAAAACCATATTAGGAACTAACTTGGAGCCAGGAAGACTCTAGGCTATGGAATAAACAGAATTGACATTTCCCCCACTCCGTCTCTGGCCTTTGCCTTATTGCTCATATATTGCCTCTAATCTTGTTTGTTATTCTAAGCCATATACTTCATTTCCTTATCCCATCTTGCTTTTCAAGAAAAAACATATTAAATCAGGTTTTCAATCTCATCTAAGGTATAATGAACTGTGAGCTCCTGCGAAAATTAAATTAAATAGGAAAAACTGCTTTGGAAACAGACATCATCAAGCATTTTCCACACACAAGGAATGAAAAATGCTTGGGATGATCTGAGGCAAAACCACAGAGATGATCAAAGAAATAAATTATGAGCCGGAGATTAAAACTATGATCTAAAATGACCTTAACATGTTTGTGAATATTTTCAATTTTCTCACCGTAGAGATGCTGATACCTTCCACCACCGTGTTTCTTCTTGGTCTAAACCCCGGATATATAGTCAGGGCAAACTCTCATTGCCTCATCTTTTCCTGAGGATCGGACTCTGTCTGTAGCAACTTCTGGAAGCTTCCTTTTGCCAAGTTAACTCGACCAGAGTCAGTGTACTAGCATCCTAGGGTTAGCGTGTGGGTTGAAAGCCTAAGTGGAGAGCATCGATCACTGACATACTGGCTGGGAACTGCAGGGGACCCCTGCCAGAGCTCCTTGGCTGGTGACTGGGAACTGTGGGGGGCCCCTACCATGTGCAGTGACTGAGAGCTGTGTGGGGCCTCCACTTCCCATAGTGGCTTGGAGCTCAAGGTTTCCTCACCACCCATAGCGACAGAGCCTGCAGTGGGTTGGAGCTCCAGGGCCCCCGGTGGATGACAGCTCCAGCCCCGCCTCCCTGGGGCTAAAGCAGAAAATGTCCTGGAGGTCTCTGGAAGTCACAGAATCCATGACCTCCATGACCTGATCTTATCCTTAGTAATGAGTTCCACAGGTTAGTTGTGCATTGTGTGATACTTCTTGTTTTTATTAAACCTGCTGCCTATTCATGTAATTGGGCGACCCCTGGTTTTTCTATTGCATGAAGGGTTAATAACACTTCTCTATTCTTTTTCCACACCATTCATGATTTTATAGCCGATTCCCCCTTAGTCATCTCTTTTCTAAGGTGAACAGCCCTAATGGTACCCTTGATCATCTTTGTTGTCCTTCTCTGAACCTTTTCCAGTTCCACTAGATCCTTTTTGTGATGGGGTGAACAGAACTGGGGCTGTCAGCCGCAGAAGCAGCGGGTGCTGGACCCCACCTCCTGTCCCGCAGCAGGGCTTGGGCTCTCATCCCCCCCGTCAGCCCCATTTTGTCACAGTTATTTTTAGTAAAAGTCAGGAACACGTCATGGGCTTCTGTGAATTTCTGTTTATTGTCCGTGACCTGTCCCTGACTTTTCCTAAAAATAACCATGACAAAATCTTAACCTTACTCATTACCATGGGATGTTGTGATGGCCAAAAGTATAGTTGGGTTAAAAAAAGAACTGGATAAGTTAATGGAGGACAGGCCCATCAATGGCTATAGCCAAGATGAGCAGGGACAGAATGCTATGCTCAGGGCAACCCTAAACCGCTGACTGCCAGAAAGTGGGCGGGGAAGACGGGTGGATCACTCCATCTTCCCTTCCCAGTTTCTGGTAATCATAACTCCCCCTGAAACTCTGGTTCAGGCCAGTGTCAGAGACAGGACACTGGGCAAGATAGACCATGGTCTAACTCAGTATGGCAGCTCTTACGTCTTGGAATCTAACCTATAGGTATTTCCCTGCTCCGACTACATATACAAGCTGCCTCTTTTCTTCATTGTATTTGCTGTCCCAGTTTCTCACCCACTCCGTTACTCAATTATTCCAGAACATCAGAGCCCCCCCACCCCCTATAAAATAACTTGCAATAATCCCCTACTATGTAGCTTGAGAGTTGCAACAATTATGGCCAAACTCTCAACAAGAAATGCTCCATCGGCACTGCAGTTGGGAACATCTGCTATTAAACACTAATGCTAACCCTACATTCTATTTAACAATTAGGTTAGAGCTGATCTCAGCTGGTTAAATGCATTTCAGGTATGCCTGTCCCTGTGGATGTCAGGAGGTGATGGGATAGTTTGCCTGTTCTACCTGCCTTTTGAAGCACGGGCTGTGCAGGTTTGAATGTCTTCCTTCCAGATGTGCCTCCCTGTCATTGGTGCACCTAGTGAGTGGCTGCCTATGCTGACTGTTATTAGGGATGGTGTGGGGGTGTATGTGGGCTCCCCTTTGGGGCCCTAAAGGATCTGAACTACCTCTCCCATACACCATTACTTTTGTTTCTGCATAAAGCAAAGCTGTTCTGTTTTGCCCAGACATGGAATTGCTTCCCTGCAATGGTTTCCATAAGTCTCTCCCTGTCTTTCCAAAATTAAAGTCACTACTCCAGTGAGCTCTCTCTGACGCAAGTACTGTTTCGAGCTAGTGCTCTGAGTTCCCAAGAGTGACACTAATACCTTAATACAGATTGCTGGGACTGTAGCACATTGCCTGGCCTGCTTCAGTACAACCTTTTGGGCTGGAACCTTCCCTATAAGTCACATTTCATCCATCTCTTCTTCTCACTGGGGCTTTTCTTTGTTAAACTTGTATGGGTGACAGCTCATATAAAAGATCTTCCACACTGACTAAGGTACCATGCCACACTCAGAAATCGAGTAGTTTTTCGCTGATTAATCTGTGACCTTTCTTCTCCACCTAGCTGCAGATGAAGCAGCTGAGAGAGAGAGAATCATTTTTGCTAATGGTACTTTATAAGTTCATTTATAATTCCATTTGTAAGGCACTGTTTATACATAGTGCAAAGCTGAAGAGCCTATCTAACATTTGACCTCAGATGATTTAATAATCAGACGTTATTAACGAACTCTAGAGGCCTAATTTGGACACATGATAGCCATGATTATGAGCTCACATGGAATATTTGCATGCACTAATGGCCAGTCATGCATCCAGCTGATCATTTAGGCATGCAGTCACAATAATTGTACCTTAAAATGCACATTTCTTGCACATATTTGCTCACCTAAAATCAAGCCATATATTATTAAACTAACCTTTAAGTGTTGCTATAGATTTGGGCTAAGACCATATGTAGTATCAGTATAATAAATGACATGTCCAGTAATGAGAAGAAAGTATATCCTGCATTTTCAGGGGGATGGAATTGATGGTAGAAAGTGGTTCCTCTCCACTGATAGCTTCTATGATATCACATCATCATTATTCTTAAAATATAGTTCCTCATATTCCCATGTAGGTGTTCAGATACTATTAAGATAGACAAGGTACAAACTCCTAGATAGACAGGCATGTATGAGCCAGATCCTCAGCAGCTATACATTGGCATAGTTCCACTGAAGTTGCCATTGAAGTCAATGGGCTATGCTGATTTACACCAGCTGATGATCTGACCTGTAGTTTCCATAATTATTGTCTAATTCAGTTCTTTTTCTTGAGCCAGACTTTATCTGTCTGTATATTCACTTTTGGTTGTTCAGAATTTTTCCTCCTTTCCTCTCTGCCTCACAAGAGTATGTAGAGAGATATCAGATAGTAACGGCCTTGCTATTCATCTTAAGTCAACACATGTAGCTATGCTGTGCTGACCTTTAAGATATTTAATATCTTTCTTCTCTAGTTATCCCCCTTTTTCACCTGCCCATCTCACAGATCAGTGAGATGAAGTAGAATAAGCCGCTGATAAAAATTCAGAAGGCTGAGAAGAACTCTGAGAAGTACAGCTGCAGCAAACTGTAATTTACTGGGTACAGCTAAGCAATAGTCTCTATTACTGTGCAGGACACACAGCAATAAACAGCTGCTGAAGCGGATTAAATGCTGGTGCAAATGTCTAATCAATCACAAACGCCATTAGCTGCAAGTGTACTATAGCCTCACAGAGGCTATTGCTATCGTACCAAAAGCTATTACACCTACAACAGATGATTTGATCTTTCCTCTCCTTTGTGAGAGTTGAGAAGTGACATGCAGCTGCTCTCTGCCATATACGGCAATGTGAAAAGACGTGGGTGCTCTGGGGCACAAGTTGCTTGGACTAGATTCACACAGCTTACCCTTTGCTTCAGTACATTAGTTGCCCTATGCCAATCTTGTTCAGAGTGTGCCCTCACTGCCCACTGAGTTCCGTGAGATTTAACGCTGCTCTTTGACCCTCGCTGGATTGGACCCAGACAGACTAGTCTCTGTCAGGATGTTGGCCAAAGATGGAGTGCAGAAGCTTT
Organism: Macrochelys suwanniensis; assembly: GCA_033296515.1. Taxonomy (NCBI): domain Eukaryota; kingdom Metazoa; phylum Chordata; order Testudines; family Chelydridae; genus Macrochelys; species Macrochelys suwanniensis. Next base: position 18,366,450 of record CM065776.1, on the reverse strand, counting down.
AAAAATAAATATGAAAACAGGTGTGCACACACAGCCCTGTTATTACGCACAGCCGTGCAGCCTCTGCTGCTCTGGGGTGGCTTGGTGATTTCAGGCCAAATTGGGACAGTCTGAAGGCCTCATTAGGCCAGTTTCTGCTTTGCTCCACTCTTACAATCCTGTTTGCATCAAAAAGGTTACACTGAAGTAGCTAAGTGCAGAGTTAAACCCATTGATTGGGAAAGTAACTCAGTAAGGTTGTTTTTTTTAAGGATTAGGCAGGTGTATAATACCTTCAACTACACCAACTAGAACAACGGCCTAATTTTGTGGTGCTTACTCAGGCAAGACTAAGAGACGTCTGTCTGAGCAAATAATGAAGGATTGGACCCAACATTATAAAGGGTAGTTGTCTCCCTTCTCCAGGACATAGACTGATCAGCAGCTGGGGTCAAAGAGAAATTTTCCCATTATATTATTTTAGATGGACTATATGGACACAAAGAGTCAAATGTGTTACCATGACTCAGTCACTGTCCAACATTAAGCAGCTTTAAACAAGATTTGGAGTCTGGTATATAGATACTTAGTATCATGCTTAGTACCATGACAAACACCATTACAATTATTTAAACCTTTAATTAAAGATACAGAAAAAAGAAGGAAAAACAGTTAAGGCATTAGAAATATAAAGTATTAAGTAAGGTTTTCATTTTAGCAACATCCCTTGTTCCCATTCCCTTTCGCTGGAGAGAGTTTTTAAAGGGGGGGAAAAAAACCCTTTTTGACAATCTCTTACATGGCACCAAAGATGGCAATAACTGTCCTTTTTGGGGAAACGAGAATGGGCTGGAGCTGTTGTTGTATCCCATTAGAAGACAAAACAAGACAAACACACGGAAAGGGAGAATGAAATCAACAGCAAAGAGAAAACGCAGCTTCTGCCTCTGGTGTTGACTTTCACTTGCAATCTCGCTGCTGGAAAAACAGAGGCACAGCACACGGTCTTATCAGCCATTCCAAGACCTGGCAACCTGTTAACCAGCATCAGGCTGTTTAGGGCATCGGTTCTAGTTGCCTCTCTGGTCATAGGCTCACAGAAGTGTTGCAAATATGCAGTCTTGGACAGATAAGCAAGGCTCTTATTAAACAGAAGACAAAAGGAGAGAGAGAAAGAGAAAGAGGAAAGAAAAGAAATAAGGTGGGGAAGGAAAAGGATACATGGTGCAGGGGGAGACAAAGTCTCACATCCCAGGTGGTGGTTGGGATTTAGCCAGAATGGGGAGGTGGAAGCAACGTCATATGGGAACCTCTATTTAGCCCAGTCTGTCCATGACCTCCCTCAGGATTAGGACAAAGAAGATCCGGGGTTCCAGGAGATTATGGGGATGGCAGCCATGGTGATAAAGCTTGCTGCAGTAGTTGATGGCAGGCATCTGCTTCTTCTGCTAATTTCCCCCCAGTCTTTTCATTTTAAGAACCTCGAAAGGGAGTGTTGGACAGAATAGTACATCCTCTCATTATTTTGTCCACCAAAAGGCCTAATTTCCAACACACCGAGTTTGGTTAATTGATTTCTGGTCCTCTACTCCTCTTGTTTATCAGTCATAATCTTAACGGGGGTGTCAGTAAAACCCTTTCTGTTTAAATTAATTCTGTCTTTGTTTCTTTTCGACATATTTTCTTAAACAATTTTATGTAACAGGTCATTGTGACAGTTTATGAACTTTCTCTCACTGTTTACAGCCGAGCTTACAATTAGGGTAAATTTGTAGGCCCAATTATCACAACACCCCGGCATCAAAGGAGAGAACAGCCAGGTACTGTGCGGGTGGCATGGATTTGTATACCCTTTCCTCTTCAAGCATCCAGCACTGGCAACTGTCAAGAGAGAGGAAGCTGGATAAAATGAACCATTGATCTGTTGCAGTGTAGAATTTGAAATTGAGCTAAGAGGGACCCTCACTTTATCATTTTTTCTAAATGTTTAAGATTAGCTTTAGTAAAGTACCAGACTACATACTGTCCTGCTCTTGATGGACTAGACAACCTGATTCCATATGTTTTTTCTCCATCTTCTTTCTAAGTATCGAGTGTGGATTTAGTTATTTTTTTGACTGTACGTGGCCTCGGAGGGCTGTGGTCACTGAAGAAAATCCTCCAACACCTTTCCCATTTCTCTCTTCTCCTTTTCCTTGTAACAGAAAAGAACCTCAGCATTTTTTTTAAATTACATTCAAAATTCTAGTTCCAAGGCTGGTGAGCAAAGTGGCAGAACACAAATTGGAGTGAATGACTTTAGAGATCTGCCAGGCTTCAATGTATGAAGCCTCTTGTTGGGGGTTGACTTTCATGTTGTTACACAAACTGACCCAGGAGCCTTGAAACAACATGCTGTCGTGCTATCTCAGCCGGAAAATCTCGACTCCAGGAAAACTAATTTCAGGAAACAATTTTTGAAACAAATCTCTGCTATGCTATAACTGACAGGAATCCTAGCCTGCCCTTTTACAGGCAATTTGAAGAATGGGAAATACCAGGACAAATATAGTTCTGATGATTGGTACTTCCATTTTCTAAGCTACTTTAAATTCTGTCAAACTATTTTCAACATCTCCTGTTTTATTTTTTATTTTTTTAAATTAGTGCTGTCAAAGAGGATTTTTTTTTCTCCCTCCAAATAGCATATCACTTTCCATGTGCTACTGTATTATACTACTACACTGCCCTTGCCAAGGTGTCTAGGACTGATAAATCTAGAAATACCAGCAGGGACATTCTGGGTTCGGACTGCCAAAATGCACCGAAAAGCCCTTCCTTGAGATGGAGCTGAACCAGTAAACTAGATCCAAAGCACATGAACTTTGTGAAAGTTTGGATCCAGACTTTGCAGATTGGGCCTAAATTTGTAATAGCCCAAACCTGATTCCCAATCTAAACATTTATCAGGTCTGGTTTTGGATTAATCCAAATTCAAACTTTGACTCAGGTGCATCTCTAGTCACATCTCTAGTTAAATCAGAGGGTCAGTAAAATGAAGTATATGAGGGTCCATAGGTTGTGTGAACAGTCTGTTACCTGCAGCAGTTATGACAGTACCCATGTCTAATAAAAATAAAGAGGAATATAGGAGCAGTGTAGGCAGCACATTGTACAAAAGTGTAGTATATATAACACAATATACTAAGTCAATTCACATGATAACTGGATGCAACTCAAACAGTGTATTGCTTGAATGACCTCACAATTTAATAGAATACTGTTGCTTTGTAAGAGTAGTTGGAAATTGTCTATTACTATTAGGGACACTGCTTCCAAGTGAAATTATTTTTTCACTATAGAAAGAAGTTAGCAATAATTGTTATATAGCTAACACACTTCTAATGGGGCATGCCCATGTGAAGGCAGCTGGCATGATCAAACCTGCCATTTAATTCAGAATGAAAACTGAATGCTTCCACTGAGGCAGTAGTGAGGTGGCAAGAAGGGGAGACAGGGAAAAATTAATTTGTGAATGGTTATTAGGATGCATATGATTTCTAGTTGACAGGCTAAGATAAAGGTAAATAACTCTTATGCTTTGGAGAATCAAATGATTGACATCAGGATGCAGATGAAATCTCTCCCTCCCCTATACACAGAATTCTGCAATTAGCCAGACGCATGCCTCTGAAGTATAAGTAAGGAGTCACTACTGTAGGCAGGATACCAGACTTGATGGACCAGTGGTCTGATCCAGTATGCCATATACGGCACACTGGTACAGTAAGTCTGGGACCTTGAACTAGATTTTTTTTTTAAAATATCACCCACATTATTTTCTAGACATTTCATTTCATTATTTTACTGCACTGGACACGAGATGCTTTTATTAAAAGTACTGGTTTTCATTAAAAATAGTCTTTATTTTAGTCTTGTTAAATTACCCTAGAGGAAGAAAATTAACCGGATGGTTAGGAAAATTAACTGAATCTAAAACAATTCAAACTTTAAAAAAAATCCATGATCTTTAATTAAATATTATTGTTTTGTTAAGTCTTCCACCATTCCAGCATTAACTTACCATCCGGTTAATTTCACAAACCACTGAGCAGCGGTGGCTATGTTTGACCTGCTTATATCCAACGGAAGTGGCCCACTTAGGGTCTTTGGATGCAATTCATACAGCTTACTGTGCAACAACAGATCAGCATTAGGCGCCTGATCCAACCCCATTGGAAAGATTCCCATTGACTTCAATGGGTTTTAAAATAGGCTGAAGATGATGGGCCGCTATGTGCATGGAAGAGTGGCATAGAGAGCAAACCATAAGAGTTTGTGGACATCATTACCAGATGCCATGAGCTCTTAAAGGGACAAATACTGCAGTCCTTTGTTAGCCAACAAAGTTGCATCAATATAATTATAAGCCTTATATTTCAATTCCAAGTACAGACAACACTTGCATTGATATGCTGAGTGACAGGTAATTCTTATGGGCTTCATACCGCTACATAGTTGGTAGCAAAGGAAATGTACTGTTGACCTTTCTTGAACAATGAATTCCAGAGATTAGTCTAAACTATGGCCATTTGAACCCTCTCCTTAGATGCAATAAAACACTTCGACCAATGCTATTATACTGTCAGACCGTCTAGAATAAATTAGGTAAGCATTATACTGCAGCAGGCAACAAAAAATGAAAAAGAAAGGAAAGACCCCAGGGTACTGAGATAGCCACAATTTATTAAACAAATTTTGCACAGCACATTATTTAAGTCATTGACTTCTAATTACAGGGAAACACAATGTAGTTACTATATACACATTTTGAACCCTCCATTTATCTGTTCCCAGGGATGTTTTCTTATATGAATGTTTTTCTGGAACCCATTAATGTTTTGTATGTGTAGAGAAAGGCAGCTTGCACAAAAGGAATAAAATGTATTTGAGTTCCTGAGGAGCTATTCTTCTTTCTGATTTGCATTACAGTATCACATAGAGGGTTTGACCAAGATCTGGACCCCGCCAGGTGCTTAGAAACATATACTGATGACACAGTCCCCATCCTGAAGAGATTTCAGTCTAAATAGTCAAGAGGGACAATGAGTGAGACAAAATAAGTATTATTAACCTCATTGTAATGATTGGCACTAAGGCAGACAGATTAAATGACGTGTCCAAGGTCATACAGGAAGTCTAGGGCAGAGCCAAAAATTATCCCAAGTCCCAAACCACTGTCTTAATCATGAAACCATCCTTCAACTCCTTGTTATGCACCTCATTTTAGGGGAAGTGTGTCAATTAACCAGGTAACACGTGCCAACAATTATTAGTGAAATTTGAGTATGTAACAAACCCACTGTGATCTCTAACCCTTCTAAGGTTTGCCTTGCACTGATGGTTGGGGGGGGGAGTGGAGTCTGACCTTGTGATTGGGGCAGAGGTGACCAGACCTGGTGGCCAGAGCCTGAATCAGGAGGCAAATTGCCAAATCCAGGGAAAGAGCAGGAACTGAGCACCAGGAATCAGGAGCTGAGGGTCAGAAGCCTAATACCAAGTTCAGGGAATGAGCCAAGAGCAGTTGGTCAGAGCCAGAATATCAGCCAGAGCAGGAGCGGAGACCAGGAGGTAACCAAGAACAAGGATGGGGAGTAGAACCAGAAATACAGCGGCAGGGGGTTAAGAATGTACCTGCTGGAATCTTCATCCAATCAGAGCTAAGTTAATCAGCTGAAGCAGCTGAGGGCAATGATTCAGTTATGGGTCTGACACACAAAGCCCCAACATCTGGGATTGGATTTCAAGTATCCCAAAGTTTGGAGGGATTTGGATCCAGGATTTTCCTGCAGTCCATCACAGAGCCAAGGAGCAGATGTGACATTTGGCTCTGGTTTCAGATTCTAAGTTCAGGCATATTTGGATGTGGGACTTTCATTCAGATCCATCATTATTTGATCACCGGGGTTGTAGGTTCCTTTTAGGGATGGCGCTACCAACTGTTATCTCTGAATCTGTCATTATTGAAAAAAACACTTACTGCTTACATCTTGAAACGATCATTACTGAACATTCACCAAGCGAAAGGTTCCTCACCATGTCTAAGCCGTGAAATATATTTGCAAATAGCCATTCTAATTAAAACTGGCATTTCTCAGCCTGTGCGGGTGCCAGTCCTCCCACTGCAAAATGGCACCATTTATTACACAAGCAGTTCAGAATCCCTATTCGAGAGACTGTAAGCCCGTTTCATTACAGCCTTAATGCTGCTTTCTAATCGCTTACAGTAAGCAGCCATGCTGCTTGCGGTGGAACTAATACCATTTTTCATCCTTATGACCACGGCTAGCAGGAGGGCGAGAAATGTCAATTTTAATTAAAATGTTTGTTTACACACACATCTTCCGCTTTGGACCAGGTGAGGGATTCTTCTGCTCATGGGAGGGAGAGAAGATTTCTCTGTGGAGAGGGAGAGGTACAGTTTGTGAAGGAAGGAGTGAATCTTTCGGCAATACCTGTTTAGTTTTTTTGCGAGGCAAACAGCTTCCGCCAATGGCCTAGTTAAGAGAAGATAATTAGGGTTTTCTGGGCAGTTTTTTATTTTAATTGATTTCAGTCTTAGTAAAGAGCTGTTCTATTAAACCTGACATTTTCTGTAATACATGGCAGGGGCTCCTCTTTTAATTTTGCTGTAAGAATTAGCTCAATTTGCTTCTCATGATATTTTCAAATATATTGTTCGGATCCCTTTATGGCCACAGTAATTGGCCATAAGGAAGCATTCCAAGAATAAAGTATTGGAAGAATTATTATTTGGATTAAAATTCTCCCACCTAAAAGCTGCATGTCATCTAGTTGCTGCTTTCTTGTTTTTTTTTCTATTTTATTTTTTATCCTCTACTCTCAGCCACCAATTTACCTCCCAGTGTCTGCCTCAGTCTCCTATTTCATCCATTGTGTCTCTTCAGTTTCCTAGCCACTGTCTGCATTTTCCTGTCTGCAAGCCACGTCTTCAGTGGGTGTAAATCAGTATTGCAGTCAGTGGAGCTGTGTTGATTTACACCAGCTGAAATCAAGTCCTGGGGATCTAATTCGCTGTATATTTAGAAAAGCCCTTATCCCTGTTAATAAGCTGTAGCACTGCTCCCTTTATCTGTGTGTCTCTTTGGTTCCCCAAGTTCAGCCTTCTCTCCAAACCAGAGGGGCCAGCCGTGGCAAGGAGTAGGGCAGGGGAGAGAAGTTGCTGCCCCACCTCTGACATTACAAAAAGGGGCTGATCCTGCCAAGATTGAAGCATGTATGTAACCCTACTCATGTAAGTAATCTCACTGAAGCCAAGGAGACTATTCACATAAGTAAAATTACTCCCCTTTAAGGCTTTGCAGGATTGTGCCCATAAAAACTGCCCAGTGAAAGGTCTCTTTGCCTTTCCTCCAGATGTGCGTTTATACAAGGTTAACCAGTCTTCACTTCTATTTCACTGTATTAGTCTATCTAGAAGAGTAACTCACTACCAACGCAGTCTTCATCTCTGGTGCCCCCTGCTGACAGCTGCTCCAGCCCTGCAGTGGTTTACTTATTGTGACTCAGCCCTCTTGTGACTTTCTTGTGAGGGTAAGTCTACTTGGGGATAAAAGCCCCACAGCATGGCTGTGGCTGGCCCAGGTCAGCTGACGTGGGCTTGTGGGGCTAAAAATTGCTGTGTAGACATTCAGGCTTGGGCTGGAGCCCAAGCTGTGGGACCCTCCACCCTCACAGGGTCCCAGAGCTCAGGGTCCAGCCCAAGCCCAAACACCTGCACCAGTTTTCAACCCCGGAGCTTGAGTCAGCTGACTTGGGCCAGCCAAAGATTTTTTTATCCCTGCGTTGACATGCCCATATAGTCCAACCCCTTCATCAGTCCATGAACCTGGCAGGTTCTATCCCAGGGATATTTTCTGCACTAATTGGGTGATCTCTGCTACTTATACTTGCAGGGTGTCCTCAACAAAGCTGTGCTGAGCTTAGGGAAGGGGTCAGGTCAGGTGCTTCAATTAACTTTTAGATGGAGTTTGTTGTCGCCTTGCTGCCCTTTCAGGACAGGAGTTACCCAGTGTGCCAGAGCATCTTCACAAAGCTAAACAAGGTGAGCCGATGCTAAATCATCCTACTGAGAATCACTGCAGGACTTGACTGCTAACTCGGGTCTTATTTTCTCAAATGAGAAGCTTCCTCTAGATCTTTGCCAGCACTGTGAAAATGGGGAGGAGGCTTCATAGTATAATGGATCATTCTGCTAGTTAACGAAAGATTTCTTATATCAGAATCTGCTGCATCTCTTCTCTGATTTATCTGCTCTGCTTCATTCATGACTCTGCCTTAGGCGTTATTGTATCTTGTAAAATATAGTGCTATATTCCACGCAACTAGGACATGCCAAGCCCTTTGTTTGCTGCCCACTATAATTAACAAGCCATATGCTAGGGGCAGGTGCTACTTGTTCTGTACTGAAACTTGGTGTGTAATATGTTGCAACAACTATTTCTTCTTTAAAGCTTGTAGGTGAAAGCTAACCATTGTGGAAGGAGCCAGCCCCAGCCCTCTGGACCACTTAAATCCCACATACACCCTATTTTGAGGGCTTAAGTGGTGCATAGGTCTTGAGCTGGCCTTATACACAAGGGTGAATTCCACCCTTGCTGGTTTTCCTGTATTGCCATCAGAATACGTGATCTTCTGGTTCACGTTAAGGGTTATTTAAAGATACGCATAACTTACGTGGATGATACATTAAAAAAAAGGCATGGTTTTTGTAGCACGTTCTTGCCAATTCTGGACTGTGACAGGAAGATGGGAAAGGAGATGGGAAATCTCTTCCTAATTGGCTGTGATGGGTTGGGATCTAGACAGGGGAGAACACTGTCTTCTCATAGAATGTTTTTTGTTTTTTCCTGAAGTCTGCTGGCACTGGCAGGGACACTATAAGTGCTGTGCGTTGTTCTCTGCAGGAGGCTGGTGACTCAGGCTATAACAAGACCACTGAGGCATGTACTGAAAAACACAAGTGCCAGTCTAGAAAAGCAAGTGTTAAAGCCCCAAATCTCCTGTCTGTTTTTCAAGCTAAATTCAGTGATGAGCCCCAAGCATCAGTTTTAGAGAATTGGGCTAATCCTGCTCCCTCTGAAATCAGTGGAAGTTTGTTGATTTCAACAGGTTCAGGGACTAGATTAGAGTTTATGAAGAATCCCCCAGTCCACACTTGTCTATCCATTTAGCTTATTGCCTCTCAACTAACCTCCCCCCACAAAAGTGGAACTAACGTGACATTTGCCACCATAGAACACTCTGCTTGTGCATTATATCCCTTTCCCCTACCCCATAGGCGTACGCAGCACATTTCATTAGGGTGTGCACCCAGGGAGCCCTGCCCTAGCCCCGCTCCCATCCACTCCCTCCCACTTCCAGCCCGCCTCAAAACCCCCAACCCCCCGTGCTCCTTGTCCCCTGACTGCTCCCTCCTGGGACCCTGTCCCTAACTTCCCCACAGGACCCCACCCACTATCTAAGCCTCCCTGCTCCTTGTCCCGACTGCCCCCTCCTGAAACCCCCCCACTGTAACTGCCTCCCTAGGACCCTACCCCCTACCTGTCCCCTGACTGCCCCGACCCCTCTCCACACCCCCGCCCCTGACAGCCCCCCCAAACCCTTAACCCATCCAACCCCCCCTGCTCCTTGTTCCCTGACTGCCCCCTCCAGAGACCCCCCTGCCCCCTAATCACCCCCTGGGACCCCTCCAACTATCCAACCCCCATCCCCTGACTGCCCTGGCCCCTAGCCAGACCCCCACCCCTGACAGGCCCCCTGGGACTCCCACGCCCTATCCAGCGCCCCCATTCCATGTCCCCTGACTGCCCGTCCCCTGACTGGTCCCTCTGTAGAGCTGTTTTAACCCCTCCCGGGCAGGAGCAGGTAACCACCCCGCTACACCTACCCATGTCCCTTTTCCCATCTCTCTCTGCTCCCCACCTCCTGGCAGCTCTGTCTAGTGGCTGCTCCCACCCACACATTCAAAGTAGCAGAGGAAGTTCCCCCTCCTTGGGTGGGAAGGTTGCCTAGTGGTTAAGGCACAGGGTTCAGGTGTTCTGGGTTTGAGTCTCTGCTCTGCCAAAGACTCCCTGCTTAGCCTTGGGAAAGTCACTTAACCTCTGTGTGCCCTAGATCCCACCTGCCAAATGGGGCCAATACTGACCCTGCCTCCTAGGCTAAATCCATTCATTGCTGTGTGATGGTGGGGGAAATGGAGATACTAGCTCCACACAGAGTGGGGTCAGGGCTTCAGCCCTGCAGCCTCTGCCACTAGGGTGGCTGGGGCTCCCGAGCCAGGGACTTCAGCCCCACATCTTCTGCCAGGGTCCAGGGCTTCTCCTCTCTGTCCCAGTGTGGCTCCTCTTACCCCTACCCCTCCCGAGTGCTGCTCCTGCTGGGGTCCGGGGCTTCTCCTCCCCCACCCCAGCTCGGCTCCTCTCCCCCACCAGTGCAGCTCCTGCTGGGGTCTGGGGCTTCTCCTCCCCCCAGCTCCTGCCGGACCCTGGCTTCTCCCCCCCCCCCCCCACTCCAGCTCGCTCTTCTCCCCCACCAGTGCAGCTCCTGCTGGGGTCTGGGGCTTCTCCTCCCCCTCCACACCAGCGTGGCTCCTGCCAGGGTCCGGGGCTTCTCCTCCCACCAGTGCAGCTCCTGCCGGGGTCTGGGGCTTCTTCTCCCCCCAGCTCCTGCCAGACCCCGGCTTCTCCTCCCCCCACTCCAGCTCGCTCTTCTCCCCCTTCCCTGTGCATTTCCTGCCGGGATCCGGGGCTTCTCCTCCCCCGCCCCAGCTCGGCTCTTCTCCCTACGCCCCCCCAGTGCAGCTCCTGCCGGGGTCCGAGGCGTCTCCTCCCCCATCCCCCACCCAGCATGGCTCCTGCTGGGGTCGGGCTTCTCCTCCTCCCCCCCGCCCCCCGCGTGGCTCCTGCCAGGGTCAGAGGTTTCTCCTCCCCCTAATCTACCACTGCACCCAGCCCTAGCCTAGCTGTGCTCCCTTGGGTCACCTGATGCCTGCTGTGGCCAGAGTGGGGCCTGGCTGGCCGGGAGCAGCCATACACGTGGACGCCATGGCATCAGCCCAAGCGGTGCGGGGCAGCCCTAGGTGAGCAGGGGCCGGCTGTGCTGCTGCTGATAGCCCGGCGCTCCCGCCCACACCTACCCCTAAGGCTTTTTTTTTATTATTTGGTGAGACTCACTCAGCCCCTGCCGGAGCAGGGAGGCAGGAAGCAGTTGATCTGAGCCTGCCCGGCAAACAGCTGATCGCAGCTGCGTGCAGGCTGCCCCTAGGAAACAGCCTCCAGGGGACGGGGGAGGAGCAGCCTTCCGAGCCGCAGCTCAGGGCATTAGGGTGTGCCTGGGCACACCCTGCACAACCCGTGCGCACGCCTATGCCCTACCCTTTGTCTGTCTTGTCTATATAGATTGAGAGCTCCTCAGAGCAGAGATTGTCTAGTATTTGGTGTTTGCACAATAAGACAAGGTCATGGCTGATGTCTCAGGGCTACCGTAATGAACACAATTAATAATTATAAGAATTATTTTGAAATCATCAGGTGTTGTATGGGGCCTTTCTTGCAAAGGTTTTATTGTTTCAGTATTAAGAAAGGAAAAATGGGCTCATGATTAAGGCACTGGCATGTATGTCAAGAGGTCTGAGTTCTGTTCTTTGCTCTTCCTATGTGACCTTTGGACAATCTTCAGAAAGCCTTTGACAAGGTCCTACTCCAAAGGCTCTTAAGTAAAGTAAGGAGTCATGGGATAAGAGGGAAGGTTCTCTCATGGATTGGTAACTGGTTAAAAGATAGGAACTAAAGTAGGAATGAATGGTCAGTTTTCACAGGAGAGAGATGTAAATAGTGGGGTTCCTCAAAGATCTATACCAGGACCAGTGCTAGTCAACATATTCATAAATGATCTGGAAAAGAAGGTAAACAGTGAGGTGGCAAAATTTGCAGACAACATAATATTACCCATGATAATTAAGTTCAAAGTTGACTGTGAAGTGTTACAAAGGGATCTCACAAAACTGGGTGTCTGGGCAACAAAATGACAGATGAAATTCAGTGATAACTGCAAAATAAAGCACATTGGAAAACATAATCCCAAGTATAGATGCAAAATGATGGAGTCTGAATTAGCTGTTACCATTCAAGAAAGAGCTCTTGGAGTCATCGTTAAGAGCTCTCTGAAAACATTTGCTGAGTCTGTTACCTGAAGTTTCTGAACCCAAAGCTCTTGGTAACTTTTACTCCTGGCGAGGCAGTGGCAGGAAATAGATCAATGGTGATATGGCCGTTCGACCGATAGGTGGCTGCACAAACATCACAATACAAGAGTGCTTTCACTTAAAGCTTAACTTTAATTAGTCTCCAGCACTTACACGCATCCGCAACAGGTTAGTAAAACACCCCCCAAAATCCCAGATTCATATTTAGGGATCTTGAGGAGGTCTCGAGTGCATAATTGCAAACGTCCAGTGGCCGGCCTTCCATCTGCAGAGGAACTTGAGAGGTGTCCCAGCATTCAAGTGTCCATTGAGCTCAGATTTCTTCCTCTTTTTATGCCCAATTTGTTAGTATTACGTAGCTTGTTCATCAAAAAAACCTACTGAGCAAAAGCTAAGTGTGGAGATTTCCAGCCTGTAGTTTTCCATCAGTTAACCAGCTGTATTTCACTTAGCAATAGTTAACTATTGCCAGACTTTCCAGCTTGCAAAACCACATGCTTTTGGAAAAACAACTCAAGTCAGGAGGGAACAGGGTCATGTTTACTTCTCAAGGTCACTCACTTCCCCTTCCCCTCCTGGTCTGTTAGTTGTGCTAAGGTTTCAGAAATGCCTCCTTTTAGCTGCTTTCAGCAATAAGCATAACAATTGGTATTCCAGCTGCTGGCAGTGGTCTAAGCACGTTACTGAGCTCTGGGCTATCAAAAATCTGCTCCTACAAATGTGTAGCGACAGTAAAAAAAAAACCTAACAATGTTAGGAACCATTAGCAAAGGAATAGATAATAAGACAGAAAATATAACACCACTACATAAATCCATGGTATGTCCATGGTATGCTCACACCTTGATACTGCTTACAGTTCTGGTCACCCCATCTCAAAGAAGATATATTAGAATTGGAAAAGGTACAGAGAAGGACAACAAACATGATCAAGGATCTGGAATGGCTTTCATATGAGGAGAAACTAAAAAGACAGGCGCTGTTCAGTTTAGAAAAGGGATGACTAAGGGAGGGATATGATAAAGGTCTGTAACATCATAAATGGTGTGGAGAAAGTGAATAGGGAAGTGTTATTTACCCCTTCACATAACACAAGAATCAGTACTTGTAATGAACATTCAGCAAGTTTAAAACAAACATAAGGATGTACTTCTTCACAGAATGCACAGTCAACTTGTGGAACTTGTAATCATGAGACCTGGAAACACTGTGCCTCTGATGGCATAGCCAAATGGACACTTTGTCATTGTTTAACGTATTTAACACATCCAAGGGTGTACAAATGTGCATTTTACACATCTGTGTGTGTAAAGGTGGGATCTTTGTGTGTAACAAGTGCCATGCAAATGTTTCAGGTGCAATTTAGGCAGCCAGTTTTGATAATGTGGACCTTTAATATGCTTTAAGCACAGATTTAGCAATGCCCTTGATTGTAGGGTAGGAACTATCTAGCTTTGTTCCCTTCAGAGTTGATTTCTCATAATCTTCTTTATGACTTCTGCAATTATTTAATGGCCCATAAATAAAACCTCTTTTGCTCACTTTATTGCATACTTGGTAGTGAGAGACATTCTCACTCCCATCAGTCATGTCGACTACACTTCTGCTCCCCCGCCACCACAGCTTGAAATATGCAAAATCTTCCTTTCTGAAAGCCAGGAATAGATTAATGCCAGTTCAATAATATCTCAGTGCTAAAGCAATAGCACAATTAGTTTGTACTATTTTTCCTTTTTTAACTGCATGTAGTTGCTTATCTCTGAACATAACATTTTCAATACAGTTGGCCTTGCTTTACACCAGGGGTTTCAAACTCAAATTACCACGAGGGCCGCATGAGGACTAGTGCATTGGCCCAAGGGCCACATCACTGACCCCGCCCCCTCGCTGCCCCTGGCCACGCCCCCACTCCACCCCTTCCATTCGGCCCCACCCCTTCTCCGCCTCCTTCCCGCTCCTCCCCCCTCCCTCCCAGAAACCGCGAAGCTCTTCCCATGCAGCCCACGGAGCTCTTCCCTGCAGCCTGCCGGGCTCCCCACCCCTGCCCCCCCCCATTTTTATTTTTATTTTACCCCCAGGCAGTTCCCGCTGCCAGAACAATTGTCTGGCGGCAGGAACTGCCTGGGGGTGTAAAAAAAAATTTTTTTAAAGGGGGGGGGCATGGGGAGCCCAGCGGGCTGCAGGGAAGAGCTCCACGGGCCGCGTGTTTGAGACCCCTGCTTTACAGTTTCGTGCAACCTCTGACGATAGTGAGCATGTTTGCAGAGGCAATAGGGGTAGAATTGGGTCTAATGTTTCAGATAGCTTTTGCCAGCATATATAGGGACACCTGCTGTTTTTTCTTTACATTATAACTTTCCATTTGTACACAGATCTCTATGCTTGTGTTTAATCAAAATTACTTTGTCACGATGAAAAGGGTTACAATTAGCACTTTTATTAAGCAACATGGGGAATGGCAGCATCCAGGAAATTACAGAGCTTGAGGAGATGTAGCATGTTCGAGCAGGAGTGGTTTTGATCAGGGAGGTATTTTCCTTTTCGGGACAGGGCATTAGCTACCTTGTTCTGGGCGCCTGCGTGATAGGTGGTGGTAAAATTAAAGCATGTGGCGAACATGGCTCATTGAAGCTGCTTTTGAATCAGTACCTTTGCCTTACAGAGATACTAAAAGTTTTTGTGATCTGTGTACACTTGTATCGGGTATCGGGCACCTTTGAGATGGTGATGCCATTCCTCAAAGGTGGCTTCGAATTCTAGAAGCTCTTTATCTAAAGTCTCATAATTTTGTTTGGCCAGTGTGAGTTTCTGGGAGTAGTATGAATAGAGGAATAGGGGCTGCTGGGGGAGGGGCACATCTTTGGGAAAGTTGCTGTGATTGCTACATTCGGTGCATTGGTCTTGATGACAAAGGCCCATGTCAGGTTGGAATGGATCAGGATTGGAGCATAGGTGAAGGCTATCTTGAGTTCGTCAAACACATGTTAAGCCTCCAGCGACCAGGTGAAGGAGCTGTGTTTGTGGAGGAGTGCTGTCTATGGGGCTATTCAGTCTGAAAATCCAGAAATGAAGACGGTATACAAATTAGTGAACCCCCGGAAGCGCTGCACCTTCTTGATGTTCTGAGGGAGCGTGCACATCTGAAAAGCATTCACCTTCCTGGGATTCATTTGGAGGCTCTTCAGGGACAAGATATAACCCAAGAAGTCCATGGAATGCTGGTTGAAACAGCCCTTCTCAAACTTTTCAGATTGGCTCAACCAGCACATGTGACACTATGCATAATCTGAAAGATGTGAGTATGCTAGCCACTTGACATTCAAATCTTCATGCAGTGCATTTTGTATTCTGTAAAATGAAGATGAAAAATGGGGAGTTGTACGGAAAAAAGGAAACTGTCCATTTGGGATATCACTTTGAGTGTGCTGGTAAGGTCCAATCTGTGCAAGCATACGCAATTGCTCAGGTCATAAAACTGAATCCTGAAAGTGAATTTTATTGGATGGGAACTTCAAACCTATGTCAACAGGAAGACTGCTTTGACCTGCTCAAACACCAGAGGGCACCACCGAGCCTGCAATGGCAGCAGCAGCAGATAACTCCATACAAGAGGCTCAGCCAGAGCCTGAATTACCGCATCGTGCACCAGCGGAGAGCGATTCACAGTCAACAGAAACAACCCCATCACATACCTCGCTTCCAGAGGGACCCAGCCCAAGTCCACAACCCAGTGAGGAACTGATGTCTCCAGCATCTAGGGAACAGTTCCAAGCTGAGCAGGAAGCAGATGAAAGCCTCCAGAGAGCTTGGACAGTGGGACGGAGCAACCCACTGCCTCTCAGCTCTTCTAATCGATCCCGGTTTGTTATAGAAAAAGGACTTCTATATAAGGAGACTCTTTCTGGTGGACACCAGGAAGACTGGCATCCTCAGAGACAGTTGGTAGTTCCAACTAAGTACCGGGGAAAGGTCTTGAGCTTAGCCCACGATCATCCTAGTGGTCATGCTGGGGTGAACAGAACCAAAGACCATTTGGGGAGGTCATTCCACTGGGAGGGAATGGGCAAGGATGTTTCTACTTATGTCCGGTCTTGTGAGGTGTGCCAAAGAGTGGGAAAACCCCAAGACCAGGTCAAAGCCCCTCTCCAGCCACTCCCCATAATTGAAGTTCCATTACAGCGGGTAGCTGTGGATATTCTGGGTCCTTTCCCGAAAAAGACACCCAGAGGAAAGCAGTACATACTGACTTTCATGGATTTTGCCACCCGATGGCCAGAAGCAGTAGCTCTGAGCAACACCAGGGCTAAAAGTGTATGCCAGGCATTAACAGAGATTTTTGCCAGGGTAGGTTGGCCCACCGACATCCTTACCGATTCGGGAACTAATTTCCTGGCAGGGAGCATGAAAAGCCTGTGGGAAGCTCATGGGGTGAAACACTTGGTTGCCACCCCTTACCACCATCAAACAAATGGCCTGGTGGAGAAGTTTAATGGAACTTGGGAGCCATGATATGTAAATTCGTAAATCAGCACTCCAACGATTGGGACCTAGTGTTACAGCAGTTGCTCTTTGCCTACAGGGCTGTACCACATCCCAGTTTAGGGTTTTCACCATTTGAACTTGTGTATGGCCGCGAGGTTAAAGGGCCATTACAGTTGGTGAAACAGCAATGGGAGGGGTTTACGCCTTCTTCGGGAACTAACATTCTGGACTTTGTAAGCAACCTACAAAACACCCTCCGAGACTCTTTAGCCCTTGCTAGAGAAAACCTAAAAGAGGCTCAGGAAGAGCAAAAGGCCTGGTATGATATACATGCCAGAGAGCGTTCCTTTAAAGTAGGGGACCAGGTCACGGTCTTCAAGGCGCTCCAGGCCCATAAGATGGAAGCGTCATGGGAAGGGCCATTTACAGTCCAAGAACGCCTGGGAGCTGTTAACTATCTCATAGCATTCCTCACCTCAACCCTTAAGCCTAAAGAGTACCATGTTAATTCTCTAAAGCCTTTTTCCCCCCGAGAATTAAAGGTTTCTCAGTTTACAGCCCAGGAAGGAGATGATGCTGGGGGGTCTGAAGGTGTCTACTACGAAGAACCAACTGGTTAAAATTGTCCTTGCAACGTGGAAAATATTGGTAGTCTTTATACAGTTATTAGTATATTCGGAGATGCATGTGTCTTATTAATTTTGTTTTCTTTTAGAGCTCCAGGAAAAAATCACAGCCAATGTTTCACACTATCGGTGATTTGGGGGGCGTGTCACAAATATAAAGGGAAGGGGGAGAGGGTCGGATGCAGTGCTATAAAATCCTCTTACCAGTAAAGGGTTAAGAAATGCAGGTAGCCAGACTGACACCTGACCTGGTTGGCATCTGACCAATAAGGGGACAAGATACTTTCAAATCTTGGGAGGGGGGAAGGTGTGTGTGGCTCTTTGAGTCAGAGTGATCTTGGGAGACCAGAAGTCCTGCAGAAAAATCAATCTCCTCAACCAGTCATCTTCTCACCAAACCTCACTTTTCTAAAGTAAGTTTAGTCAGCCTTGCGAGTAGGTTTCTGTTTGTTTGTTTTGCTTGGTGAGTTTTCCCTGTGTTAGAGGGAGGGGTTATTCCTGTTTTTTCTGTAACTTTAAGGTTTTGTCCAGAGGGGGAATCCCTCTGAGTTTGGAAATTGAGTACCCTGTAATATAGTTACCATCCTGATTTTACAAAGATGATTTTACCTTCTTTGTTTTAATAAAATCCTTCTTTTAAGAAGCTGACTGTTTTCTATGGTTTTAAAACCCCAGGGGTGGGTTTTTAGATCACTGTGTAACCAATTGGTTAGGAGATTATTCTCAAGCTTCCCAGGAAAGGGGGTGTACGGGCTTGAGAGGGTATTTTGGGGGGAAGGGGAACTTCAAGTGGTTCCTTTCCCAGATTCCTGTTTAAAACACTTGATGGTGGCAGTGAGAGAAGCATTTCTCAGGGTGCAGGGAATTTTGTACCTTGGGGGTTTTAACCTAAGCTGGTGGAAACAAGCTTAGGAGCTCTTCATGCGGGTTCCCACGTCTTTACCCTAGAGTCCAGAGTGGGGAGGGAACCTTGACAGCACCTATGCAAGGAAACGCATATTAACTCTGAAGAGCCACATGTGGCTCCGGAGTCATAGGTTGGCCACCCCTGATTTAGAGGCTATGGAAACAAAGCAGCTCCTTCAGCACTGGAGCATGCCCAGTGGCTGAGACCCCTGCAGGATGAGGTAGGAAACTTCTACTCTACCAGTCACTGCTCTGGGCATGTTCAGATGTTGTGGGATTTTTGCAAAGGCGTTGCAAGACAGGTGGGTGTGGGTCCCTGGGGACTCCCTTTAAAAATGGGGGCTGAAGGCCAGGGACGGTGTTAGACACGTTCAGCTCATGCAATTGCATCAGCTGTGAGGCAGCGAGGAGACCCCTCACCCTGCTGACTGACTCAGTTACTTGGGTGGTGGGGGGACCAGAATCAAGTGGGGATGGGGGCAGGGGGGATAACAGATGGAAATGGCAGAGGAATAGTTGGTGCAGCTGCTCAGGGGCTCATCCGTGTGGTGGACCCCTGCAGGCCCAGGGCTGCTTGGCTGCAGAACATGATTATATCAAGTTTGGTGATAGTTTGCATTTTTCTTACATTCCCAACTCATGGAGTTGTGTAGTTACATGAAAATTTCTGCTTTCACTGGAAAAAAAAAGGCTTTCTAGCCCTCATGGGTGCAGTGAAAATCTTGAAAATGTGATCCCCCTCCCCCTAAAGTTCAAAAAGCAACAGACAAATACAAAGAGCCCAGAATGTGTGTGTGTTTGTTTTCAGTCCCATGATTTTTAAACTAATCTCATGGGTTTTCTGAGCTTGACTCTATGCTCCCCCAGGCTTGGTACTGACAATACTGGAGGCAGTATGGGGCAAGGGGCTAGGAATATTAGAGTTCTAATTCTGTCACTGATTGCTTGGCCATGACCTCCCTACCTTAGTTATCCCATCTCTGTAATGCGGATAATAATACTTATTGAAGTGCCTGTGAGAAGCAGGATGACAGTTCTGAATCAAGCCAAATTAAGAAACCAGCATTATCACTATGATCTAAACAGGACCAGGTTTGGGGACACCCAAGACGTTGTCCTGACAACATTCTAATATCACATTTAAACAAAATCACCTTAATAGGCACCTATTTGTAGGAAAATCAAGAGTCAAATTATAGAGTGTTGCTGGACTTTCCAACAGACATGAATCATTGGCTTGTGGCTCCTTTAACTAAACTTGGTTCAGTTCTGGCCATCATCGTTGGTTATTTACGCTGGTGAAGTGGTCTCACTACACAATATACTATTGCACTGTGGGATAACCTGAAATGGTCACAGAGGAACAGATTTTTTAAAAAAATAATTATATTCCACTTTTCTTCACCAGCAGATTTAGAGATGCTGGTTATAATTCCCCATTCCCCAGCACTTAGGTCCCTGTACTGGGTCTGGGAGATTATAGCTCTCTGTAGCATGTATGCAAAGACAATGAAAATAATGCTGGTTGATGATCATGTTTGCAAAGAGCACATTTAGTTTGGATTTTGTGACAAGGACAGACTTGTCTTTGTAAAACATAAAAAAAAAAATGTGGAGAAAGTAATACACTAACTGAAGAGTTGAGTGTATGTCAGAGATCAGCTCCTGAAAAAAGGAAAAACTACTTCAGACGTAGGCACCTCTCCCAAATCTCATATAGTGATGTGTATCGTTACCTTTTATTTATGTATCAGAGGGGTAGCCATGTTAGTCTGGATCTGTAGAGGCGACAAAGAGTGGCACCTTATAGACTAACAGACGAATTGGAGCATAAGCTTTCGTGGGTGAATACCCACTTCGTCGGAGTGGGTATTTATTTATGGTCTCTCAAACATTTTCAGTCCAGACAACAGTGCTTTTATCCAACCGTTTTGAACTAAGATTTGTAAAACACTTTATTGGCTTTTTAAAAATCCAACATTTTGCCCCTTTTTTAAATTCAGAATTTCAAATGTACCTATAAAAATGAGCAGATAGCTCTTGTGTCTCCCAGCAAGAGAACCAACAAAACACTTAGGAGATACTAAAATAATGCAGCCAAAATTCAAAGTCTGAAATGTCACCTTGATGTCTAAATCGGTAGCTCCCGATTGTCAGCTAGATGGGGGAGTAGCAATACATAATGCAGTTTCCAACTGCGTGATTGGCAAATTTCCACCTACTGTTCACAGACTGCATACCAATATCTCAGGTTGTTCTATCAGTTCTGGACTCTTAAAACAGGTCCAGGTTTGTTCATTAATAACAGGATATAAATATCTGTTCCCGAGAGAGCCACACATTCTGCCTTCTCTTCTATTTGGTGTATATTTAGTTTTGAGGAAAGCCAGGCATGAGACAAGGAAACACTGCTACATTAATGATCCAAGGTAAACTTGCAGTACTTTGCATGGAGAATTTTGATCCACATGCCAATACAAAGAAAGTAGCAACCCTATTTCCTCCTCAACTGAACTGGAAATTTACCATGCCATCTTTATTTCATTGTTTGTTATAACTCTGAGAAGTGATGAACATCTGTTGTTGGAAACAAAACCAAAAAAAGACGAATCTTGCAAGTCCCTCTATAATGAGTATGTGTGACTCACACAGACACAGTTTGGTCATGTGCAACTAGGCAATCTATTATAACATCAGCCATTTTACTGTCAGCCACAGTTATCAGACCATGCGTTGTAAAATATTCCAAATGATACATGTGAGTTACTATCATTTTTATCCTGCATGTATCAACAGTTGCTTTGTCTGTAAGGGACATTTTCAAAATGAGTGGAGGAAAATTATCAACTTGAAGGGAAAAGCTCTGAGAAGCACGACATTGAGCTGTCAATGGCAGAGCTGCTGCAACAAGTGAATTCTGTTATGAGCACAATGTGTGAACGGGTCACCTGAGGCAAGCAAAGCTGCCCTTTGTCCAACTTTGAGAAAGATGACTGAATACAAATTTTAATTCCTGACTTTTGTGGGTGTTGCTGATGTGAGTACATGTTGCTGCTTTGTGTGTGTGTCTGTTTGCGTGAGTGTGCGCTAGGGGTATTTGGGTGTAAGTTTCACTGGAATGGGACAGTAAACAAGGACACAGACTGATTCAGAAAATCTGAAAGCCAGACACAAATGTCTAAACTTTAATCAATGTATTCTTAATACTGTTGTGTGAAAATTCCCATTTCCAGTGTCAGCTTTGCTAACGGTGCCACAGTGAACGACCATGTCACAAGTGCTGGAGTAGGGTGCGTCCATTTCATTTTATTTGTTAACTAATGACAAAATACAGCTAGTCCCTTAACATAAGCTTGACGCATGTAGGTCTTTGTCCCCCTCTAGTGGCTGATCCAAATAAAGGTTCCTGACTCAGCCGCAGTTGTTAGCTAGGGGACGTAGGGCCAGATTTTCAGTGGTATTTAGGCACCTAAAGCTGCTGCAGGGAGACATCTAATAGGATTTTCAAAAGCACTTAGGTGATTTTGGAAATCCCATTAGGCTCCTCATTGCAAATTTAGGTGCCTAAGTACCTTTGAAAATCTGGCTCTCAGTATATTAGCTCAAGTGATAGAGACTCAAAAGTCCCAGGTTCAAATCTCACTGGCCGCCTGAGCAACGCTGGTTATTCCTAGACAAGACTGTAACTTGTGGTATCCTGCACTAGAAAGGCTTCCTGGGCCCCAGGAGCAATTCACCCTGACGCAGGGGGTGTCATTATTACCATCCTTCTGCAGGGTTTTTGGCCCTTCCCCGTGCAACTGAATGAATCTCCATGTTTCCTTCCCCCACAGGTGTTCACCGGCAGAGCCCCCAGTGCCTGCATGAAGCTGTTCCATTAGCATGGGATCCCCAGTGCATCGAGCGCAGGAAGGCCGGGAACCTTGCTATTAGACATTCCACAGGATTTTAAACTCTGTTCTAATGTGAATAGAAGCTTTCCTGACATTCACTGTAACTAGCAATCATGTCGGGCCAAACCACAGCATTAAACCCCAACCCTGGGCTTGCAGGCCGGTGGGTGCAGGGCCCAAATCAAGCAAAGGGGAACACAACCACTGTTCCACCTCCAAAGGGGGCTCAGTGTGTGTTCTCCTCTCTGCAGCCAACCAGCACCTGTGGGTGGGGATGAGCAGTGAGGACTGCCCTGCCTCCTTCCATCTCCTGCCGTGTGGCTAGCCAGGAGCTGGCCTTGCACTCAGGGGTGCACAAAGACAGCAAGTGTGATCAGTCCCTGTGCTAGAGATGCAGGGAAGGGAGGGTGTGTTGCAGCCTCCTGCAACCCACACGGGTCAGCTACAACCGAGATCTTACCTAGAAGAGAGAAACTCTCAACGATGAAACCAGGAGCTCTGATGGCTCAGCCTCTCTGGGGGTCGTCAAGGGTTATCGGAGCCAGTCCATGCCTGCTATGGTTTGAAAATAAATACAGTTGTAACACCGACAGACAGCGGGCAGGATCCAACCTGGGACCTCTGGTGCTAAATGCCAAAGGGCCCTTAGCTAAGGCTGTAGCAGACTCATTAATCTCTTAAGGGGTCTCAGTGCCATTAGCGGGGACAGAACACCACACCCAGGAGGTATGTGGATTACACAGTCATAATGTACCATCCCCACTCCCCAGGAACATTTAGAGAGCCATGCAGCTATTCGCTTACCTGGCTGCTTGGCAGCAGCAGCTGCTGTTGTAGGCAGCCAATACCACTGCAAAACTAAAGCCAAGCAAAATCCGATTTTCATGTGACGGTTGTTCCATTGGGCCTGGGTTCAATACTAGCATGACAACACCTTGTGACATTGCCTGGGCAGGCCAGGCTCCAGGTGGGCAGGATCAGTGAATGAGAATGGGATCAACAGAAACATAGACCTAGCGTCACTGAGCTCATGCACAGGGTTATTTCCCTCAGCCACCTTCGTACTTCCCTTGTGAGCCAAACCAGCCCATGGCACAAGTTAGAGCAGCTACATTCCCCGGTGGACAGTTCCACGGCTTGGAGATAAGCAGAGCCCTTGTGTTCTGGTCCTGTGGCCTCCAGCTCCTGCCATGCCCCTTCCCTACCCCCAGCCAGCCAGCCTGACAAGTCCCCAGCAGGCTGTGGATAATTAGCGGTGGCCACGTCCAGCTCTGAAAGAGTTGGTAAGTGCTCAGCAATTTTCAGTAGGGAGTCCCTGTCCAGCCAGGCTAGTGCTTCACATGCCATTCCTCATCAGAGTCAAGGTTATGGGGGATCTTGTGTTTCTTCAGAGTTAAGGAGCTTGTAGTTAGAGCTGTGAGAACTAGTCACAGCTACATGGAAAAACACTCCTACAGAAACCCATTTTTCCCTCTGATTATATTGTTTCCAGGCATGGCTCCCTGGACATGATTATCAGTCTCTGATCATTTCCATGCTCATCTACATTACAGTACATAGGGAATTTATCTATGATGCTTGAGGTGGATTGGCACCTGCTGTTCAGCATTATAAGATCTCAGGCTAATAGGCAAAACATCAATGTGTTGTTAGTGGCTACAGGGCAGTTTTTCTAATGTAAAGCCTTTAGTGTGAACACAGGATTCCACGCATATAGGAAGGGCCTCACACTACAATTTGCTTTAATATACAATCCATATTGCAATGCCTGGAGACTGGCTATATGTACATTGTGGTTATGGTGATGTATAATGTATGACTGTGGGCAAATGTGTCAATAATTCCTAGGGTTGATTTGTAAGTTAAAGCCTTCCGAGCGCCTGAATCTAGGAGCCTGGGCTTTTTCAGCACATTTGGACATGAACAGTGGTGGGAGAACAGGACACTGTTGCTTTTTCCCCGATCTGTTCCTTTGTTTTGGGAAATTATATGATTTTCTGAATGACCGAATTCTGACTTCACATAAAAATGCTCAATAGAGCCATATCAAGAAGAGCTGCTCTCCTTCAAGAGACCTGCAACGGCAGGATATAGGTTGGTGGGGTTAAATAAAGTGGGAACTGTTAAACCAGCCAATTATCATTAAAAACCTAAAAAGGAGTACAAGTTTGAGTTGAAAGTGGGAGCTGGTCTTATCCCTAAAGCAGGGGACACTCTGTAGCACCATGCCTGGGATCACCCATCTGTAAAATGTATATAATAAACACTTGGCTATGCAAAGGGTTGTCACAGGGCTTGTGTTTCTTCAATGAAAGGTGCTATCTAAGGACCTCACCCTGCTTCCATTGAAGTCAGAGGCAAAACTCCCATTGAGCCAGATCCAAAGCTCATTGAAGGTTTGAGGTGAGGAGGGTTTTGGGGTGGTTGTTTTTTGTTTTTGTTTTTGGAGGGCTGTATATGTGGTTTAATTTTTGTAACTGCACCTAGAGACTCTGATGGGCTTTTTTTCAATTGTGCCTTAAATAAATAATTTCTCATCATAGTCTTTGCGGGTCTGCAGTAAGGTGCCACAGAATGCATTATCCGGCAAACTCTGAGCTCACCTGGCCTGGGCTAGCAGAATGACTCCGCAACCTTGCACTTAGACTCTTAGGGCAAGATTTTGTCCTTAGGTAGTTTGGAAAGCATGAATGGCTTAAAATCTTTATCTTTGTGTCTACAGCAACAGCTTCAAATTGAAATTGATCATTTATCAACCAAACCTTGTGCTAGTCCATTACACAGCTTCATGGTGCTGTGACTCATCTGTCATTCAAACTCTGTCTTGTTGGAAAACACTTCAGGCTCAAGGTTTATCCATTATCCTTACACGACATGAACCAATGACAGTGCTGCTTAGTTTAAGTGATTCTCAAGTGGCCTGTCCTATAAATAGATGTTACTAATTTCTGAGTCCGATGTAGTAACTTCCTAGTGAAATCAATGGTAATTAGGTGCCTAAATACTTTTGAAGATCTGGGCTGTGAGTCAGACCTGCACAACTCCCATTAACTTCAGCATGCCTATCTGAGGTCAGAATTGATGTTACTTGGCTACTATACGTATCTGTGCTGTGTTAAAGGTTTCAGAAAATGGAGTTGTCTTCAGAAGCTGAACAAGATGAAAGGCAGCTTGCTTTGTTTGTAGCTTGTTGCTGTTCTCCCTAATAAATTCCTGTTTAAGAGGGTCCGTGCCTCCTTTTATTATCACGGTCTTCACCTCATTGCTCTTCTTTATATGCTGTCTATATGACCTAGTCCAGGTTATTTATAATGTCTTCTTAGAACAATAGATGGCTTTTTGTAGCAGCTACATAATAATTATAACTATAGTACATTATCAGCCCTAGGGCATAATCTATTTTCAGATGCAATACACAGGAACTAATGTTTCTGTTCTTTGATGTAACTTTTTTCCATTTTAAAAGGCAATTATGTGGATTTGACTGTATTTTGCTACTGTTCAAACCTTTTAAACAAGAGTCAGTGGTGCATAGAGCAATTTGTAAACAGCAATTCAGAGTGGCCGCTACACACCAGGACCAGCATGTCGGCTTTGCCGAAAGGAGAACTGCGTACAGAAATTAAATCTGCTCATACAAAATTATCTGCTTTAATTCAGATGATGGATGTTATGGTCAAGAATTTTGTGCTTTGTAGAAAGTATGGGCAACTGGCTATGATGTTGCACTCCAAACACCAACAATAGGGCTTAACAGCATGTTGCTGAAATTCACAGATGGACGATGTTAACCTGGGAGGAGTTATGAACATAATTCAGGATCATAGCCAGCCTTAGCCTTTTGAGGCAGGTCTGAGAAACCATTTTTTGCACGCCCTGCCATGATCATAAGTCACCATGATTACATAGCCAGAGACGTACGTGGGCATTTCAGTATGTGGGGTGAGCAAGCATATTTGTGCTCCCTAGCAGTAATGCGGGGGAGGGGGGTCACAAACCACCCCAGATTTCTGCCTTCCATTTAGCACCGAGGTTTTCAAATGGGGAAGGCCCCACAATTTGAAAACCATCACCTCCTGCCAGGAGCCAGCTGGTGGGAGCCACCCGGCCCACTCGGGCCCCTGGCTATCCGCGCTCTGGCTTTCCAGCCTCTGCATGGCCAGGTGCTCTCCAGGCTCTTGCCTCTCCCCCGAAGGAGCCCAGAGCCGGCCAGTGATGCCCCCTGGAGCCGGCCCCTGCCCACAGAGCCTGGCTGCCGTGAGATGCTACCCTGCCAGGAGCCACCCCCTGCCTGTGGAGCAGCAGCAGAGTCAGGAGCATCAGGGCTGTGGTCAGCAAGGGCCTCGGGCTGCCAGGCAGCCAGCTAGCGCCCCGGCTCCCACAGCGCGGAGAGCCAGGGGTCCGAGCGGACCAGGCAGCTCCCACCAGCTACTGATCTGCTGGCTCCTGGCAGGAGGCGATGGTTTTCAAACTGGGGGGCATGCCCTGTTTGAAAACCCCTGCGCTAAATGGAAGGCAGAAATTGGGGGGGGGGGGCGTGACCCCACGTGACCCCCTACGCTGCCCCATTTCCCCTCCCAATGCAGCTTTGCACCCTGAGCAGCTACCCCACTCACCCCACCTTGGTTACATTGCAATGCACAAACTTGGGTTCAGTGGCATTAGGGTGACCAGACAGCAAGTGTGAAAAATCGGGACAGGGGATGGGGGGTAATAGGATCCTATATAAGAAAAAGACCCAAAAATCAGGACTGTCCCTATAAATCGGGACATCTGGTCATCCTAAGTGGCATCCTGGGGTAGCAGACAGGAAATGCTTCATGTGAGAATTAACATATGGAGGTTTTTAGATAATAGTCATGTACTGGGTGTGTCATTCATTCCCTTCTTGTTCCAATAACACTCAGTGTTTGTCAGTTTCAACTTGTCTGAGATTGTACCCACGTTTTCAGTGTTCGGCATAGGGTGACCAGACAGCAAATGTGAAAAATCGGGACAGGGGGTGGGGAGTAATAGAAGCCTATATAAGAAAAAGACCCAACGATCGGGACTGTCCCTATAAAATCGGGACATCTGGTCACCCTAGCTCGGCACATCAAGGCACCAGCAACCCAGAACTGCATTGTGGATGTTGCCAGGAGAATCTGGAAGTTTTAGCAGCTGGATGAGGACAATCGGGGCTTTTGGCACTTGGGGAGTTGGAGGAGGTAATTTAGGATTGTGGGATAAGCACATGGGTTAAAAATTTTCAGTCACCTGTGACATGGGACATGATTACACATTTTGGAGTCTAAGTCCCATTAGCTGAACATTTCTGCGAAGATGCTGATCGCTCTTCATGGTCAAAGCCCTGCCATCAACCCTCTCCTTTTTACACTGAAGGAGATGGAGTACCTCTGCAGATCTCTCTGCTGTGACTGCATGGCCAGGCAGAGAGGCAGTCTCTCAGGTATCCAGCTCTTGATCCTATTAGGGCTTTGCAGATTACACTATCAGTCTGAATTCCCTTAGAAATGTACAGGCAGCCAGTGCAGACCCCGGAGCGACGGTGTAATGTTCTTCTGACATGAAACTTCACTTATTAAATAGGCAGCTGCTTTGTGCGCTAGACCTAGAATGAGCGGTCTTCTTGTGTAGCCCCGTGTAGCGCATGTTGTAGTAATCTAATCTCTGATCCAACGTGTGGCATAAACACCAAGGACCATCACAAACCTTCCCGGCCTCCTTTCCTAGTGCAAGGCACACTTCTCCACCTTCTCTAACACAAACCTGGAGCCCCGAGCCAAAACGTTCCAGCTCAGTTCAACAAACTGAAATATTCTGGTCTGAACTGAGCTGGCCCAGAGTGAAAATGAAAATTTTTATTTGTGTTTCCACTGAAAAACCATTCCAACAGAGCTCTCGTTGTACCGCTTTTGGGTTCAACCCAGACCAGTCACCACCTGCCCTATACCCCTGGGTGCCTCTGTGCTGTGAAGATCTGGTTCAGAGCCCTGACTCCAGCAGCCTGCTCACAGTCCAATAGCTTCACCCTGGCTTCCACCAGCTGGGTTAGTCTTTGTAGGGTGGCGCCAGCACCCTCCCAGCCCCACGTTTCCCCCAAACTGTCTGCGCTGCAGAGTCCAGTCCTTCTGACTGTAGCACTCTCAGAACCTCAGTAAATTCGCTGCTCCTTTAAACATGCAGTACACAGCACCAACCTATTAATTTAGCTGAAGACTCTCACTTCTCTTTAGTATACGGCACTGAGATGGTTTGTAGTAAAACCCAAAATAAGTTTATTAACAAAGAAGTGATTGCTAGTAAGAGTGAAAGAGAGATGAAAAGTTACAAACAAAACCCACTTTCTAGTGACTAAATTTAACTTCAGCAAGTTATAGTCTTGATCCAAGCAGTTTTCTCACCGGTACTCAGTTCCTAGAGTCTTCCAACCCCCTTTGTTGAAAGGTTCCACTTTTCTCAGATGTACAAGAACTCCTGCCTCTTGTTTCTGCCCAGTAATGGATGCCACAATGGTTTTTTGCTTTCCCTTATATTTCCCAAAACTCACTGTTTCGTCCCCAGACTCAGGATGATCTCATGCTGTTCTTCCCTTCCTGTGGACTCCCCATCTCCCTGCTGATTTGTGTGTAAATGGGGCTTCCGTTGTTTTGATTCCACCAGGGATCATAGAATCATAGAATCTCAGGGTTGGAAGGGACCTCAGGAGGTCATCTAGTCCAACCCCCTGCTCAAAGCAGGACCAACCCCAATTAGATCATCCCAACCAGGGCTTTGTCAAGCCTGACCTTAAAAACCTCTAAGGAAGGAGATTCCACCACCTCCCTAGGTAACCCATTCCAGTGCTTCACCACCCTACTAGTGAAAAAGTTTTTCCTAATATCCAACCTAAACCTCCCCCTCTGCAACTTGAGACCATTACTCCTTGTTCTGTCATCTTCTACCACTGAGAACAGTCTAGATCCATCCTCTTTGGAACCCCCTTTCAGGTAGTTGAAAGCAGCTATCAAATCCCCCCTCATTCTTCTCTTCTGCAGGCTAAACAATCCCAGTTCCCTCAGCCTCTCCTCATAAGTCATGTGCTCCAGCCCCCTAATCATTTTTGTTGCCCTCCGTTGTACTCTTTCCAATTTATCCACATCCTTCTTGTAGCGTGGGGCCCAAAACTGGACACAGTACTCCAAATGAGGCCTCACCAGTGCCGAATAGAGGGGAATAATCACGTCCCTCGATCTGCTGGAAATGCCCCTACTTATACAGCCCAAAATGCCGTTAGCCTTCTTGGCAACAAGGGCACACTGTTGACTCATATTCAGCTTTTCGTCCACCGTAACCCCTAGGTCCTTTTCTGCAGAACTGCTGCCCAGCCATTCGGTCCCTAGTCTGTAGCAGTGCATGGGATTCTTCCGTCCTAAGTGCAGGACTCTGCACTTGTCCTTGTTGAACCTCATCAGATTTCTTTTGGCCCAATCCTCTAATTTGTCTAGGTCCCTCTGTATCCTGTCCCTACCCTCCAGCGTATCAACCACTCCTCCCAGTTTAGTGTCATCTGCAAACTTGCTAAGGGTGCAGTCCACACCATCCTCCAGATCGTTGATGAAGATATTGAACAAAACCGGCCCCAGCACCGACCCTTGGGGCACTCCACTTGATACCGGCTGCCAACTAGACATGGAGCCATTGATCACTACCCGTTGAGCACAACCATCCAGCCAGTTTTCTATCCACCTTACCGTCCATTCATCCAGCCCATACTTCCTTAACTTGCTGGCAAGAACACTGTGGGAGACTGTATCAAAAGCTTTGCTAAAGTCAAGAAATAGCACATCCACTGCTTTCCCCTCATCCACAGAGCCAGTTATCTCATCATAGAAGGCAATTAGGTTAGTCAGGCATGACTTGCCCTTGGTGAATCCATGCTGACTGTTCCTGATCACTTTCCCCTCCTTTAAGTGGTTCAGAATTGATTCCTTGAGGACCTGTTCCATGATTTTTCCAGGGACTGAGGTGAGACTGACTGGCCTGTAGTTCCCCGGATCTTCCTTCTTCCCTTTTTTAAAGATGGGCACTACATTAGCTTTTTTCCAGTCATCCGGGACCTCCCCCGATTGCCATGATTTGTCAAAGATAATGGCCAATGGCTCTGCAATCACATCGGCCAACTCCTTTAGCACCCTCGGATGCAGTGCATCCGGCCCCATGGACTTGTGTTTGTCCAGCTTTTCTAAATAGTCCCGAACTACTTCTTTCTCCACAGAGGGCTGGTCACCTCCTCCCCATACCGTGCTGCGGAGTGCAGCCGCCTGGGAGCTGACCTTGTCTGTGAAGACAGAGGCAAAAAAAGCATTGAGTACACTAGCTTTCTCCACATCCTCTGTCACTAGGTTCCCTCCCTCATTCAGCAAGGGGCCCACACTTTCCTTGACTTTCTTCTTGTTGCTCACATACCTGAAGAAACCCTTCTTGTTACTCCTAACATCTCCGGCTAGCTGCAACTCCAAGTGTGATTTGGCCTTCCTAATTTCACTCCTGCATGCCTGAACAATATTTATATACTCCTCCCTGGTCATTTGTCCAATCTTCCACTTCTTGTAAGCTGCTTTTTTGTGTTTAAGACGAGCAAGGATTTCACTGTTAAGCCAAGCTGGTCGCCTGCCATATTTACTTTTCTTTCTACACATCGGGATGGTTTGTTCCTGCAACCTCAATAAGGATTCTTTAAAATACAGCCAGCTTTCCTCGACTCCTTTCCCCGTCATGTTATTCTCCCAGGGGACCTTGCCCATCAGTTCCCTGAGGGAGTCAAAGTCTGCTTTTCTGAAGTCCAGGGTCTCTGTTCTACTGCTCTCCTTTCTTCCTTGTGTCAGGATCCTGAACTCAACCATCTCATGGTCACTGCCTCCCAGGTTCCCATCCATTATTGCTTCCTCTACTATTTCCTCCCTGTTTGTGAGCAGCAGGTCAAGAAGAGCTTTTCCCCTAGTTGGTTCCTCCAGCACTTGCACCAGGAAATTGTCCCCTACACTTTCCAAAAACTTCCTGGATTGTCTGTGGACCGCTGTATTGCTCTCCCAGCAGATATCGGGGTGATTAAAGTCACCCATGAGAACCAGGGCCTGTGATCTAGTAACTTCTGTTAGTTGCTGGAAGAAAGCCTCGTCCACCTCATCCCCCTGGTCTGGTGGTCTGTAGCAGACTCCCACCACGACATTACCCTGGTTGCTCCCACTTCTAAATGTAATCCAGAAACTCTCAGGTTTTTCTGCAGTTTCATACTGGAGCTCTGAGCAGTCATACTGCTCTCTTACATACAACGCAACTCCCCCACCTTTTCTTATGTACATTGGAGACATTTAGATAGCAGTAATGTTCCCTCCTGTCTGGTAGAAACCTGTTTCTCCCTTTGTTTGGTCACAGACTTTAAAGCAGAATATCAGTGAGTATCCATAATTACTCATACAGTGTTAATACATACATTTCACAATGATAGTTAATCACCATTGTGTCATTGGCTTTCATACAAGACTTTACTTAGTACACTTTTATAGTATAGTAATATTGTATAAATCAGTTGATTGAACTGCTTATTCTTTGGGGGTTTGGACCCTCTGTTTTCCTCCTGGGGTGTCTGGACCCTGGTTGTCACATTACTGCATAAATAATAAGAATGCAGAGTACTCAAGTGTGCAGAGTACTCAAGGATGCAGAGTACTTTGCAAACTACTAGTTTTCATTTGATCCTTCAATCTGCTGTCTAGAACCAGACGCAGCTAACTGGGTAAGCATACTGTCCTGCTTCCTTTTGTAAAAGTTGTTTTAAACCTCCCATTCTCTTCTAATTTCTAAAACTGTGCAAACTTCATTATCTTACCTAGAGCCCTGGGAGCTGGGATTTCCCAATGCTCACTGCAAATGCCAATTACCATTGTCAAAAAAAAAAAAAAAAAAAAAAGCACCATTCCCCTGAAATTCCTGGGAGCCATTCATTTTGAATGGTCTGAAGAAGTGCTATAACAAGGGTAATTAAATTAGAATGGGACTTAATAGATAGGGTTAGTAGTAGGGAAGCACAGGAGCCTTAATTATATCTGACAGATAGATGTTCCTCCACATCAGTGTAGCTCTTGACTATTTTCCACTGGCATATATATTGCTGCTCAATAGATAGTGTGAGAAGCAGAATTCTGAGACTGTCTTTCTGCAGTTTGGATCCAGGATTTTACTTACGTTTTGGGAGCATTTGGACCTGGTCTTGCTATTTAGGTGTATCTAGTTTGCAGATGGCTGGTCTCAGAAAGGAGGATGTCCTTGTAGCTGAGGCATTGGCATGGAACACTGCTGATTTGGGTTCAATTCCTGCTTCTACCACTGACCTCTGATAACCCTGGGAAATCTCTTAGGGATTCCACAAGGGTTTTGTGAGGATAGGTTTGTGAAGCACTGAGATAATTGTTATATACACTGAGGAAGCACTCAAAGGCCTCAATCTAATGGGGCCTCTCTGGGGTAAGTGCTGTACAAACGTAGAAGAAGAAGATACAGTCCCTGCCTAATGATCTAGAAGACAAAATGCACAGGAAGGGAAGGGACTGGACTCTTCTGACCAATGACCACCTCCCCATCTTTTAACCCCACTCTACCAAAATCCAGAGCCACTCAGGCACTTTAGGGAAAGGGAGAGGATTGATGTGGGTTGCTCTAGCAACCAACCTAGACCCTTGCTAAGCGTAACAAGAAAGTGAAGTGGCAAAGGAGCTTACAAGGACAGCCAGAGGGCGTGGTACAAACAACAGAGGGGTATGGGGGGGAGGGATAGCTCAGTGGTTTGAGCATTGGTCCGCTAAACCCAGGGTTGTGAGTTCAATCCTTGAGGGGGCCATTTAGGGATTTGGGGCAAAAATTGGGGATTGGTCCTGCTTTGAGCAGGGGGTTGGATTAGATGACTTCCTAAGGTCCCTTCCAACCCTGATATTCTATGAGTCTATGAACAAGGCAGCAGTTTAGAAACTCTGCAGTATCCATGACTGAGGCTAAACTGGGATCCAAGGTCAGTCTGGAGAGGAGATATTTAGTAAGGTTAGTAGGGGGTGGTGTGGTGTGGTGTGGTGCAGTGCATGCTGGGAAGTGGAGTGGTGCATGCTGGGAAGAATCCAGGGGAAGGAGAAAAGACAAACACAGTTTCTTCCTATGAGACCCAACGGCAGCCTCATGCTATCTACTGCCACCGCACACTGAAGCCTCTATAGGTATGTCTGAAGAAATGTTGTTTTAGGCTTTGAGGGCAGAAATGTAGCTGTCTCTACTGTTGTTCTGGGGTTTTTTAATCAAAAGACTTGCTACTTTCCCACTGTCTCCTTCCAAAAGTCTGTACTAACTCACCATACTTTGTTAAGTTTTAAATTGTATTTCTGTTTCCCCATCCCAAATGTCAGTTTATACCTTTCAAGTGTGGGCAAGTTAGTTAACATTCTGTTTAATACAGATTTGTAAAATATTGCCATTCCCTTCTAAAAAACTGTGTTTTCTGCTAAGCCTGACCTTGAGGTATGTTGAGGTATGACCTTGAGGTATGTTTGTTGAAAGCCATATCAGCATTTGTTGCTACAGAGAAAATGGTTTCTGTGGGCAAGGAGAGGGGAAGGAGGCAACATGTAGTTTCTGAACTGCCCTGTGGCCTTTTTGTCTAATGAATCCCATTCTCGCCCACCCTGAATGAAGCAACTGATATTTGGCATGTTCAGCAGGTGAATTAACACATGCACATAGAACTGCAAACAGCTGGCTCACGGGGGTTTATTTGGGGCTTACTAAATAAGGCTTATTCTCCTGGGAGAATATTTGAATCATTTCTTCGATTGTAGCTGAAGTGTGCAAGAAGGTCCGAGCCAAAGGAAAAGGCCCAGATCGAGGCACGCAGGCCTGTACAAAGATAATCTGAGTGAGGATGTTTGGACTCTGCAGTTCAATGTCTGAAATCCTATGTAAACCAACCTCCTTTGCTCATGGCCAAGTGAATGTGGCAGACAGCTTAGGACTGGAATAAACAGCAAGGGTTTCTTTAGCAGGGTGTTGCTGCCCTTGCGCTCAGGCCTGTAAGTGTGTGAATTGCAGGGTATATTTTCCACTCCCCAGGGATTAACCATCCCTCCCTATTACTCACTCCTATATTACGTTTCTCTTGGCAGGTTGTACTTCTGGTCAGTTTTATAGTTTTGTTTTTGCTCTGCTTATTGTTCTAAGTGTGCACACCCGCGCCACACTGAACCAGAGCAGGAAGGGGTTAATAGTTTGTGCTGAAGCCAGCCCTAGTCCAGCAATATCAAGCCTAGAGGACGGATGCTTCAGCTGGAGGGAGACAGCAGACTTCAGTGGGGCGCTGCTCTGACAGCGAGATGGTGGCTCTGAGGCGGGGAGGAGCGAAGTGGCAGGCTAACCAAACCTACACTAGGTTCCCTAAGAGAGTGGTTCTCAACCAGCGGTCCGAGCCCTGCCTCATGCGGTTGAAGCCTGAGCCCTGCCACTCGGGACTGAAGCCAAAGCCTGAGCAATGTAGCTTGGTGGGGGGCCCTGGGGCATGAGGCCCCAGGCAACTGCCCTGCTTGCTACCTCCTAATGCCGGCTCTGGCTTTTATATGCAGAAAACCAGTTATTATGGCAGAGGTGGGCAGTGGAGTTTTTATAGCATGTTGCGGGGGGCTCAGAAAGAAAAAGGTTGAGAACTTCTGCCCTAGGAGAAGCCTTGCCTGGGGAGAAGGCTTGGGCCAGGCTTTGTAGTTTTACTGTTCATTTGTTGGTTCATGAAGTCAAATCCCAGGGAGATGGGGAGTTCTGACCTTCAGCAGGGTGTGAGGAATGCATCTTAGAGCCAGTGAGGAAGTCATCTGCGCATACAACCTTATTTTCTACCATGTTTCCTTTCCCTTGCGTGGACAGTTCACTGGGTTCTTCACAGGTGTTTATGAGGCAGAAATAATACACTAGTGATGACACGAATGCTTTCTTCTATTCAATCTTGCCCTCTGCACAGTCTTCTCTCTTGTTTCTCTGGCTGTGTCATCTGAACTCCTGGCTTGAAAACCTTAGCATGGATAGGAAAAGAGCT
Source organism: Macrochelys suwanniensis (assembly GCA_033296515.1). NCBI lineage: Eukaryota > Metazoa > Chordata > Testudines > Chelydridae > Macrochelys > Macrochelys suwanniensis. The sequence continues at coordinate 18,331,197 of CM065776.1, read as the reverse complement.
GCAAATACTGTCACTCGTAGACAGCAATAGGAAGTAGTTTAAGCCAGATTTGCCAAGTGATATTTTGTCAGTTTGTAGAAGGAGAATTTCCTATTAGCTAGCGATGCAGCAAGCTACCTACAATTAATCCACATAGCACCCTATATGGGATGCCCTATGTGGCCTTTGGACATGCAGTGAGGCCAACCAATCAGCAAGATTCCTGGGTTTGAATTTGCTTTGAGACTCCTGTTTTAAGCAATGAGAATGCTAGATGATTTGTTACAGATTGGGTTAAATCTCATTGAAGTTGCCTTTCATTCAGGACAAGTGCAAAAAGCAATTGAGCTTTTTATGGAGCCAGATAGCAGAAACAATAGGCACCACTCCCAAAATACAGGCACCTGGGCAAGGCTTGAGTAAAAGCTGAACGGTGTGACCCAAAGGTTTCCCTGGGCACTGATATAGCAAATGGAGGGGCTAGGGTGTTAATTGGTGGTGCTGTGTGTGTGTCTGTTGGTGGGAAAGAAATAGCAGAAATACCACAGAGGGACACAGAGAAGGAGCAGAAAGCCAAGGAGACAGCTAGAATAAGCACTAAGAGAATAGCACTGTGAGAGAGCTTTATTGGGATGAGCGCTGGCTGAAAAGAGGCTTGAAAGTGTGAGCAAAGAAATCTCCTGTTTGATCCCTGCTGTGTTTAGCAAAGAGACTTTGCACATTCTTTGTAAGTAAACAGGATTGCATTTAAGACATATCTGACTCTACTGGCTAACTGCTCAGGTCTAGAAAAGGGCAACAATAGACTACTGCGGTGTCCAGAATTAGCTGGAACTGACTTTTAACAAAACTCTTGTGTATGGGAATATATTGATAGGGAGAAAGATCTTGCTGAGAAGTATCAAGTTGTGCCATAGCACAGTACAGTGGAGCAACAGTGTATATTTATTATTATTGCTCTTGTCTTTCTATTCCATATCCTCTGTGTTGTCTGTTGCTACTTGTATCTGTGCTCAGGTTATATACTCTTAAGAGTAAGGTCCATGTATTTCTGTTTATTCTGCAAATGCACTGCATCCCTTGGGTGCTGTAAAAATAACAATTAAGTGTGTTGTTAATTTCATTGTCTGCTTATACTGACCTATTTTTTTTCCATATAAAAAAGTTCATAAAAGTGTCTTTTGCAAAACTATTACTAAAATCCTCAGAACTTTACCATCTTACAACTTAGCAAGTAAGGCCAGTCAGAGTAACTCATCCTACAGCACGAGTTATTGAATTACTGCAAAACTCCATCACTATCATGGTCTTTAGGGGCCAGACCTGCTTCTGTAGACGTGATAATGGCACAGTTCCATTTACCTTCCTTTGACAGGCAGTAGTTCCTCCTCTATCATTGTAATTGTTCCCCCTGAGAAGATGGCAGCAGGTACTATGCTGCCACTTGACATGTTGTACATCCAGGTAAAAAGGTATTCCTCCAACCCTCCGCAATGTAGCCTGGTCTAATGGATAAGGCACTGGATTGGCAGCCCGCAGCCTGATTTCTGCCACTGACCTGCTGTGTGACCAACTCATTTAATCTTTCCATGCCTCAGTTTCCCCTCCCACATTGCCTCTGCCTTGTCTCTTTTAGACTGAAACCCCTTTGGGGCAGGGACTGTCTCTTACTATGTGTTTGAAGGGCCTAGCATCAGGGGACCTCAATCTCAAGTGGAGTCTCTTGGCATTACTGTAATGCAGCTAATTGTGATCAGTGTGCCTTCTTCTATTGCCAAGATCCTGGATAAGCAAATGCTTGTGCAAAATGTTTTTCCCCCGCCTGGAACTGGAGTGGGTAAGCGGTAACTGAACATAAGAAATGGATTTTCCTATATTGTAAGAGTGGTGGACAGATTTGCATGCCTCAAAAGCCCTGCCTTCATTGGGGACACTTTCAAAAGTTTCCCATTGTTGTGACACTGATTCAGCCCCATGGACTTTAGTGACTTTGGGAGAGCTAGTGTAGATTGCTGGCTACAGCACCACTATGCACACTGACTGCATCATCCAACCCTACTCACAGCAGGACTAATTGATCTTGTTCTGGGAAGAGCAGTAGCAGCCAACAGCCCACCTCCACGAGAGTTCTCAGTGTTGTTAGAATCCCAGTACTGGACTGGTGTTAGTTACAGTGGGAAATTTTTGAAACATGTCCCTAACATGGACAGGGTCTAAAGAAGCAAACAGGGTTGGATATCGGTTGTCCTTTGAACAAGGTTTCTGTGATTAATAGAATTTGGGGAGCAGGGATAGCTCAGTGGTTTGAGCATTGGCTTGCTAAACCTAGCATTGTGAGTTCAATCCTTGAGGGGGCCATTTAGGGATCTGGGGCAAAAATCTGTCAGGGGACAGTACTTGGTCCTGCTAGTGAAGGCAGGGGACTGGACTCGATGACCTTTCCAGTTCTAGGAGATTGGCATATCTCTATTTATTAAATTATATTATTAATTAAATTAATATCTCCATCGCCTTGCCTGGCCTAGTCATTTATACCTAAACAGAGTGGGAGTCAAGTGCTGATTTGATCAAAACATTTCATTTAATTAGCGTTGAAATAGTCTTAATGTAATAAGGTTAAAAAAAATTGTCCGACAGAACTAAAGTAGGACTGAAACGATTCAAATCAAAAGAATCCGTTGAAAATTTTATCAAAAGTGGCATGTTCCCAGAAAACATTTTGATTTCAATGAAGCAGCACTTTCCAACAGAAAACTGTTCAGTCCAAAAAATTCAAGACTGCTCTAAGCACATTACCATCTTTCTCTGACACATACTTCATGTGCAATTGTATTTTGGCTATTTGACTCCAGCAAAAAAAAAAAACTGCAAACATACGTACTGATCTGTGCTTTTCGTTGTTGTAAAGATTGAGAGCTCCTTTTCTCACATGAGCATTATATGACAGAGCTGCAGTGAAAGCTGACTTCATAAATGCAGCAGTCTGAGAGTCTGTCTGTCTGAGAGTTCTGGGATACATCTCTTTATATTGTGGCCATCCTTTGAGCATTATGCTTTAAATGTCTCAACTATAAAGGTTTTGAACTGCCGTTTGGAAGCTCTGTTTAGGTGGGATCAAATGTTAACAGGCCAGTACAAGAATAAGACTTTGCATTTCTATATGCTTTGGGAGCCAGTCTCTCAAACATTTTTAAAAGGTTTAGCTTACTACCTGCGTGAGCAGGGAAATACCTACATCTTACAGGTGAGAAAACTGTCACAGCAATGTAAGTGATTTTTTCCAGTCACATAGGAAGTCTGTGGTAGATCCATATCGCCTGACTCCCATTCTTGTGCTTGAGCCACAAGACAGTTCTCCCAACCCATTTAAGATTAAAATTCCACTGTTCAGCCAAGGTATGAAAGCACTTTCCCTTAATATCCTGCATCTTTGTCATGTGTGCACTGTCTGGATGCCATGGGATAAACTTAACCCAGGATCTCTGATCTTGTTTCACTTTGCCTTTGTGATTTTAACATTTATTTTTCAAGGGCTCTCTAGTTTTTTTGCCCACAGTTCTGTACATGCAAATAGTCTGAAAATCTGGCCATAACTGGAGTTTTGGGTCTGTTATCTTGATGGGGTTTTATTTCTAATGTAGTCAGTATTTATTTTTTTTATGGCTAGAGAATGCATAGGGATAAATTTTACGTTTTGGAGACACACAGGCACTGCCTGCTATGTCAATAGAAGCGGCACCCCAAAGAGCAGAGCTTGGTCCATGGTATCAACAACAACACTGTTCCTAATATACAGAAAGCTACATCCATTCCGGTGAAATGATGTAAGTGCAGTTCTCCAGTAGACTGCCAGCCAACTCTCACCAGGCTGTCTGTAGTTCTAAAGAATATACTTCGTAACTGGGGTAGTGATCATGAAGTGAACAACTACATGTAATGACAGTGAAAAGAGCATGGAAAACAAACCTGCTGCTGTGTCTAAGCAATACAAATCTATGTGAACAAAGAAAAAATCAAAGGCATATGGGAGGAACGCTTAACTCAGCACAAAGAAGAAACTGCTCAAACTGAAAATACTGCATTGAAAAACATATATCATCAAGGAAGACAAAACACTTCAGGTGAAATCCTGGACCCAGAGAAATCAATGAGAGTTTTGCTCTTGGCTTCAATGCGCCAGGCTTTCACCTTCAGAAGATAAGGGGTAGAGCTTGTTGCAAATTGGAATTTCTGTCCTTCAGAAAATTCCAATATTTTGACATTTGTTTTGTCCCAAATAGAGACAGTCAAAATATTGAAATTTTTCACAAAACAGAAAGTTCCATAGAAATATTGAGAAATATCAAAATGTTTTTTGTGGCAGTACAGTTAGAGGGAAGACCATTTTGCATCATGGGAGATATAGTCTAGCCAGGGAGACCAGCCGTAAAGGAGAATGGGGGTATGTGGCACCTGAACTACAATTCCCATAATGCACCGCAACAACTCAGACAGATGCAGATTAAAGTTGAACTGACCCAAAATGAAATGACTTAATCTGATTTGACAAACTGTAATGAAATCGTTTGTTTTGATTTTTCCTTATAGAACTTGGCAAAAATCAACGTTGTACCATGGAAAAAATTGATTCCCCCCCACCCCCAAGCTGCATTTTCTGCTGGAAAAAAAATTGTAGGAAAAAATTCTCAACTAGTTTTAGTAATGTGTATTTGACAGAATAATTTTAAGGCAAATGCCCTGCTCCTTCTGGACCACTAGGCAGTCATGAATCAAGACTACCCTAGCCATTTTACTAGTGATGTGCCATACATACCTACACTAGCCAATGTACATTACACAGGAGCTGACGGACAAAACAAAGTAAGGAGTTCCTGGGGTCACTTTATGCATATCATTCTGCTGTAACCACCACCAATAACTTCATAAAGCCCAAGGTCCTATAGCACCCCCTACACACTCAGAGCATAAACCACCATTGCCAAAATGTCAGATTTAGATCGTTGGTCACTGTGGGGTGTCCCCTGGGGAAAGTGTCAAAGGAATGTTTGAGGGGGCACACAGCTGGGCCTGTTCATCCCCCATGGGGGGCAGGAAGGGAGCACCATGCTTCCAGCCCCACTCCTCCCCCAGATCAGTTCCCCCAGCCTTGCGCCTCCCACAATCCAGTTCAGCCCCCAGTTCTGCTCTGCCTCCAGGCCAGATCCAACTCCGGTCCCACTTCACTCCCAACTTGCTCCGCCCCCATCCCCAGCTCCGCTCTGCCCCCACCCCAACTCTGCCCTCATTCCTACTCCAACCCCAGACTAGCTTTGCCTCTAGCCTCAGCTCCTTCTCCATCCCCAGTTCTGCCCCCAGCTCTGCCGCTGAGGAAACCTTGGCTGTGCAGTAATGGAGCGGGGAGAGCATGGACAGATTCCATTAACGGTAAGGTGGGGGGGGGGCATGACCAGAAAAGTTTGCGCACCACTGATTTAGATACATACAAATGTGATGGGCATCTGTTGGATGGACCCCATCCTGAAAGAAATCTTTCCTGAGCCCCCTTTTCTGGCCTTCAAACAATCCCCCAACTTCTCCAAGGTCATCAGAAGAAGAGAGCTCCCCACAGCTCCCACACATCAACTCAAAACGGCACCAGACCCTGCCAGAACAACAGATGCAAAACCTGCAGCTGTATCTCCACTGCTACAATGAGCAACACCCCCCACAACACACCTTTCAAGATCCATGGGTCCTTCACATGCCTATCACAATATGTGGTGTACCTTATCCAGTGCACTAAATGCCCCAACAGCAACTATGTGGTGAAATCAGACAATCCCTACACTCTCGAATGAACTCACACAGGAAAATGTTAAAAGACAAGGACACGCTATCACCTGTGGGGGAACACTTCTTTCTCAAAGGTCAGACGCAGAGTGAGCGCTATCAGCCCTCATCCTCAAAGGACACCTGCACCGCGCTTTCAAAAGACGAGTCTGAGACGTAAATTCATAACTTTGCTAGACAGTAAATATCATGGTCTTAATAAAGACACTGGATTTATGGCTTATTACAACAATCTGTAACTCACTTAACCCCCTTTTTGTCCTATGACTATAGGAGTATTAAAGGGCCACTTGGCCTTGAATGGTCCCTTAGAATATGTGATAACTACTTATGCTAAACTATCTGTTCCACCTTGTATTTAGCTGTGACACGCTTAGGCCATGTGTACACTAGTGACCTTACAGCAGCACTGCTGTACCAATGCAGCTGTAAGATCTCCCTTGTAGCTGCTCTATGCTGGCAGGAGAGCGCTCTTCCGTTGACATAATTAAACTACCTCCAACAAGCGGTGATAGCTATGTTGGTAGGAGAGCTTCTCCACCGACATAGCACTTTCCACAACCGTGTTTATGTCAGTGTAATTTATGTTGCTCAGTGGGGTGTTTTTTCACACCCCCAGTGACAAGTTATACTGACAAAAGTGCTAGTATCGGTGCTAGTGTAGACATAGTCTTAGTACCTTTTCCAGACCTGAAGAGCTCTGTGTAGCTCGAAAGCTTGTCTCTCTCACCAACAGAAGTTGGTCCAATTAAAGGTATTACCTCACCCACCTTGTCTCTCTAATATCCTGGGACCAACATGGCCCCAAAACACTGCATGCATAGCTTCTTACATGACCCTCATCATCATAGTATCTGAGGAACTCCCAAATATTAATGAGGATTATTATTAATGGATTTTTCTCTTCACAACACCCTGCATAGTAGGGGGAACTATTAGCTCCCCTTTATAGAGCTAAGCCAGGCATTAAACCCAGATGGTTTTAGCCGAGTCCTGTGCCCTTTCCACTAGACCAGTGTTTCTCAACTTTCCTGTGCTCACGACCCCCTTTGGACTTAAAAAAAAATTGTGATCTTCCTACTAAGACTTGAAAAGGTGGGGGCTCAAGCGACCGCCTGGGTCTGACAGCCTGAGCCCGCAACTCCCCTAAACCCAGGTTGAGAACCATCCTACCCTACCACATACAGAAGCATAGATTCAAGACTCAGTGTTAGAGATGCTGTTTAGCTGGAATAAAACTATTCCTCCTTTTAACTGATGCAGTGGGATAAGCTGAATAGAATCCAATCTTCTAGCCTTGAAAAGCCACATCACTTTCCTACAAGCAGCCTCCAGTAATTCATTTATCACCGTTCCTGGAGTGGAAATGGATTAAGTACCTTTTTTTGCAGGGGGATGGTGAGCACAAATTTAGGCTGACCAGTTTCTCTGTTATAAGAGGCCTCAGCAGTTTAGTTAATACATATTTTAAAAAACAAAAAACAAAGGCTTTTGTATCTCCAGCTTCTCCCTGTTTTCTCAGCAACCACATTCTTTATCTTCTAATTCCCCAGTCTTAATCTGCATAGCCTTATTGTCCTTTACTATCTTCACTGGGGTCAGATTCTGATGTCTTTGCTCCTTTTCAGTATCGTTCCTCACTTGGTTGGGACTTCTTGTGGAATATGAGCAAGGGTATCAGATTCTCACCCAATAAGACTTTCATACTCAGATGTGATTGCTTCCAAGTCAATCACTCTGTTTTCAATTTTTCATTTCAGCTATCTTTTGGAATCATCCATTTTTCATCATTCCATTCCTCTCCTTCAGGATGCTAAATGCCCCCTAAACTTATCTGAGTAGCAGCCATGTTTTCTGCTGTATCTTGTACAGCCCTAACATGAGGTCAGGACTTACCAAATAATAGATGGTAGCGTTGCTGGAACAGCCTTCCATTTCTTGTCTGCCAAGCATCCTCTTTCCTCCTTTATTAAAAAATCCTCCTTAGAAACCACAAGTCCACGAATCATTCATAGTTTACTGTGGTGTATTAAGGACTGTTTTGGAGTTGCAAGCTATCACTTTAAGAGCTGGGGGGCGGGGTTTCTTGGTCCTGCTTGCAAGGGGCTCTGTAGGGAAGCATGCAGTCAAGAGTCAATCTGGAAAGAGCCTGCCTGGAACAAGGTAGGCTGAGTTGTGCCTCTTCTTTAAGGAGCAGCTGTTTTGGCTCTCTCTTTTTGGTTACTGTGTGTTATCATTCTGGATTCTAAGAACAGAAGTCATGTTATGTTGCAGCCTTCCAGCAAGAGTATTTTATGTTTTTGCACAACTTCTCTGTATATCTGCTGTGAACGTAACACTTATCTCCTTACCAACGACATCTTCACAACCTCATATCCATCCACCTACACCTGAACACTGCTTCCCCACGTTTTGTGTTTGTCTCCCGCCGACATATCACTGTTCACACCGACGCTTAGGCCAGCGTAACTTACATTGCTCAGAAGAGTGGCTTATTCACACCCCCGAGTGACATAAGTTATAGCAACATAACCTATAATGTAGAAAAGCCCGTAATGTAAGATTCTTCCCCTGGTGCTTTGAGGCTTTTTGGAGGGGATGGCAAGTGGCCTTGTTGCGTCTGGACTTCCAGGGGGTACATCGACTCTTCCAGATATTTGCCTAGGTTTGCAACAGGCTACATAAAAAACACTAGCGAAGTCAGTACAAACTAGAATTTCATACAAACAATGACTTGTTTATACTGCTCTATATACTGTACACTGACATGTAAGTACAGTATTTATATTTCAATTGATTTATTTTATAATTATACAGTAAAAATGAGAAAGTAAGCAATTTTTCAGTAATAGTGCGCTGGGCCACTTGTATTTTTATGTCTGATTTTTATCAACAAGTAGTTTTTAAGTGAGGTGAAACTTGGGGGTATGCAAAATAAATCAGCCTCCTGAAAGGGGTACAGTAGTCTGGAAAGATTGAGAAGCACTGGTTCAGATAGTAACTATCATAAGAATGGCATTCAAATTATTACACACCTGTTCAGAGGTCCGTCAAATAGCTGTTTTACCTGCAGGTCTCTGAACAGAACACAGCAGTGAGATGGTCATTCCAAAGGAGACAGCCAGTAGAAATATTTCTGGAAAATGTGTTTTAATCAATAGCAATAACTAAGTGCCAGGCCAAGTGAAAAGTATGAATATTTCTAAACAAATATTGAAGGGAAATATCAGGTACTATACTGTGGTCATTTAGAAAAAAATGTTGATTAGCTCCAGAGCATTAGCAGAGCAAAAAATTGGCTAGGATCATGACTACAAGAAGATCTTGGAGAGGTTTAGATACTTATACTGTTATTTTTTATACAAATAAACAAGGGATTAGTCTACATGATGGATGAAGGGGGCAGCAAATTTTACTCAGAGAAGTAGGTCAGTTTTTTAATGTCGTATAAACATGAATTGTGTATTTCTCACTATAGAGTCCCCCAAACCATAATATCTGAGCACCTTCTTTTATGGATTTATCCTCTCAACACCCTTCTGAAAAAGGAAAGTGTTATCTTCATTTTATAGGTGGAGAATTTAGGCACAGGGAGGCTAGTGACCTGCCCATAGTCACAGAAAGCTTGCGACAGCCAGGAACTAAAGTCTGGTTCTTCCAAGTCCTCATTCTGTGCCACAATCATCTTCCCTAGTTTTGGGACCCACCCGCTCCCACTCCACAACCTATGTACCTCTTCTTTCTCCACTTAACAAAATAACCTCATATGAGCTGATTCTATTCTATTTAGATTCTAATACCATGATCATCACCATAATATATGAGTGCTTTGTATACATTAAAGGCACAACTGCAAACTATCGTGATGGGAAGCAAAGCTAGGAAGAATAGTAAGAGGCCAATATAGCTCCATCAGGAGCTATTTAATGGCCTGAAAATCAAAAGGGAATCCTACAAGGAGTGGAAACATGGACAAATTGCTAAGGAGGAGTATAAAAGAACAGCAGAAGTGTTTAGGAACAAAACCAGAAAGGTTAAGGCACAAAATGAGTTACACCTAGCAACAGACATGAAAGGCAAGAAGAAGAGGTTCTGTAAATACATTAGGAGCTAGAGAAAGACAAAGGAAAGTGTAGGTCCTTTACTTAGCAGGGAAGGAGAACTAATAACTGATAGAAAAAGAGGAGGTATTTAATGCCTATTTTGCTTCAGTCTTCGCTAAAAAGGTTAATGGTGACCACATACTCAAAACAATTAATATTAACAACAAGGGGGAAGGAATGCAAGCCAAAATAGGGAAAGAATAGGTTAAAGAATATTTAGATAAGATAGATATATTCAAGTCGACAGAGCCTGATGAAACTCATCCTAGGGTACTTAAGGAACTAGTTGAAGCAATCTCAGAACTATTAACTATTATCTTTGAGAACTCCTGGAGGATGGGGAAGGTCCCAGAGGACTGGAGAAAGGTACTATATTTGTCTGTCTTTAAAAGGGGGAACTAAGAGGACCTGGGGAATAATAGACCAGTCAGCTAACTCTGGAAAGATACTGGAACAAATTATTAAACCATCAATTTGTAAGCACCTGGAAGATAATAGGGCTATAAAAAATAGCTAGCATGGATTTGTCAAAAACAAACCATGCCAAATGAACATAATTTCCTTCTTTAACAGTATTACTGGCTTAGTGGATGGGGAGAAGCAGTAGATGTCATATCTTGATTTGTAGTAAGGCTTTTGATACAGTCCTACATGACATTCTCATAAGCAAACTTGGCAAATGTAGTCTAGAGGAAATTACTATAAAATGGGTGCACAATAAGTTGAAAGATTGTACTCAAAGAGTAGTTATCAATGATTCCCTGTCAACCTGGGAGGCTATATCTGGAGGAGTCACACAAGGGTCTGTCTTGGGTCAGGCATTAGTCAATACTTTCATTAATAACTTGGCTAATGGAGTAAAGAGTACGCTTATAAAATTTGCAGATGACACCTGGCAGGGGTTGCAAGCACTTTGGAGGACAGGATTATAATTCAAAATGACCATGACAAATTGGCAGAGGTGAAAGTGGGCTGGTACGGCATACCGGAAAGAAGTGTCCGCCCGTACAGGCCTGTACGCAGCTGACGTTAAAGCGCTGCCATATCCCCTGTACCAGTAACTCTTTTATCTTACTTTCACCCCTGAAAATTGGAGAATTGGTCTGAATTCAACAAGATAAAATTAAATAAAGATACAGTGGAACCTCAGAGTTACGAACACCACAGGAATAGAGGTTGTCTGTAAACCTGAAATGTTCGTAATTCTGAACAAAATGTTGTGGTTGCTCTTTCAAAAGTTTACAACTGAACATTGACTTAATACAGCTTTGAAACTTTACTGTGCAGAAGAAAAATGCTCCTTTCCCTTTGTTTTGTTAGTAGCTTCTGTTACCACAGTGCTATACTGTATTTGCTTTTTTTTTTTTTGTCTCTGTTGCTGCCTGATTGCATACTTTGGTTCCAAATGAGGTGTGTGGTTGACCGGTCAGTTTGTAACTCTGGTGTTTGTAACTCTGAGATTCTACAGTAAGTGCAAATTACTTCACTTACGAAGGAAAATTCAAATACACAACCACAAAAAAAATTATTAAGGGCACAAGAGCAAACCATCCCACTGCGTAGGAAAGATAGGAAGTATGGCAAGAGACCACCCTGGCTTAACCGGGAGATCTCCAATGATCTAAAACTCAAAAAAGAGTTCTACAAAAAGTGTCAAGTATCAGAGGGATAGCCATGTTAGTCTGGATCTGTAGAAGTGACAACGGGTCCTGTGGCAAAGAATGCATATAAACAAATAACACAAGTATGTAGGGACAAAATTAGAAAAGCCAAGGCACAAAATGAGATCAAACTAGCTAGGGACATAAAAGGAAACAAGAAAACATTCTACAAATACATTAGAAGCAAGAGAAAGACCAAGGACAGAGTAGGCCGATTACTCAATGAGGGGAGAAAGACAATAACAGAAAATGTGAAAATGGCAGAGGTGCTTAATGACTTATTTTTTTCGGTTTTCACCAGGAAGGTTGGTGGCAATTGGACGTCTAACATAGTGAATGCCAGTGAAAATGAGGTAGGATCAGAGTCTAAAATAGGGAAATAACAAGTCAAAAATTACTTAGACAAGTTAGATGTCTTCAAATCACCAGGGCCTGATGAAATGCATCCTAGAATACTCAAGGAGCTGACTGAGGAGATACCTGAGCCATTAGCAATTATCTTTGAAAAGTCATGGAAGATGGGAGACATTTCAGAAGACTGGAAAAGGGCAAATATAGTGCCCATCTATAAAAAAGGAAATAAGGACAACCTGGGGAATTACAGACCAGTCAACTTAACTTCTGTACCAGGAAAGATAATGGAGCAAATAATTAAGCAACCAATTTGCAAACACCTAAAAGATAATAAGGTGATAAATAACAATCAATCAACATAGATTTGTCAAGAACAAATCATGTCAAACCAACCTGATAGCTTTTTTTGATAGGGTAACAAGCCTTGTGGATGGGGGGGAAGTGGTAGATGTGGTATATCTTGACTTTAGTAAGGCTTTTGATACTGTCTCGCATGACCTTCTCATAAACAAATAAGGGAAATACAACCTAGATGGAGCTACCATAAGGTGGGTGCATAACTGGTTGGAAAATCATTCTTAGATAGTAGTTATCAGTGGTTCACAGTCATGCTGGAAGAGCATAACGAGTGGGGTCCCACAGGGATCAGTTCTGGGTCCGGTTCTGTTCAATATCTTCATCAATGATTTAGACAATGGCATAGAGAGTACACTTATAAAGTTTGCTGATGATACCAAGCTGGGAGGGGTTGCAAGTGCTTTGGAGGATAGGATTAAAATTCAAAATGATCTGGACAAACTGGAGAAATGGTCTGAAGTAAATAGGATGAAATTCAATAAGGACAAATGCAAAGTACTCCATTTAGGAAGGAACATTCAGTTGCACACATACAAAATGGGAAATGACTGCCTAGGAAGGAGTACTGCGGAAAGGGATCTGGGGGTCATAGTGGATCACAAGCTAAATATGAATCAACAGTGTAATGCTGTTGCAAAAAAGCAAATATCATTCTGGGATATATTAGCAGGAATATTGTAAGCAAGACACGAGAAGTAATTCTTCCGCTCTACTCTGTGCGGATTAGACCTCAACTGGAGTATTGTGTCCAGTTCTGGATGCCACATTTTAGGAAAGATGCAAACAAACTGGGTAAGTCCAGAGGAGAGCAACAAAAATGATAAAAGGTTTAGAAAACCTGACCTATGAGGAAAAGTTAAAAAAACTGGGCACGTTTAGTCTTGAGAAAAGAAGATTGAGGGGGAACCAAATGTTGTTGGCATCCGTTAGTCTCGAGAGACGATGGATATGCGCCCATGGGGAATGCTTAGTTGATGGTTGTGCAACGTCTGTTGTGGCTGTGGAGCCCCACACGAGAGTGGCAGTCTCGATTGCATTTGCTGCATTTGAAGGCAGTGTCAGCTGTGGGTTGGAGCCGCTGCTTCCTTTTTCGTTGAACCCGCTTTTCCTCGGCAAGCTGCCGCAGCTTGTCTTCGCCAGTTTTCAATCCAGTGGTCAGAGCGTGTCTCCATCTGCATCTGTCCTGGGCGAGCTCTTCCCAGCTGTTGATGTCGATTTGAACAGTCTTCAGGTCCCTCTTACAAACATCCTTGAAGCGAAGGTGGGGCCGTCCTGTAGCTCTGTTTCCGGAGGCAAGTTCAGCATACAACAGGTCTTTGGGGATCCGTCCATCTTCCATGCAACTTAGATGGCCAAGCCATCTGAGGCGGTGTTGACGGAGGAGAGTGAACATGCTGGAGATCTTGGCACGTTCCAGCACCTCGTTGTTCGTTATTCGATCACTCCCAGTGATCCCGAGTATGCGACGGAGGCAGCGCATGTGGAAGGTGTTCAGTCTCTTTTCTTGCGAAGCGTAGAGGGTCCAAGTTTCGCTGGCGTAGAGAAGAGTGTTTAACACACATGCACGGTACACAGCAGCCTTTGTGTTGATGGTCAGCATGTTGTTGTTCCATACTGTCTGTGACAATCTGGCCAAAATTGTGAAGGCCTTGCCGATTCTACGGTTGATCTCAGGGTCCAGTGAGAGGTTGTCCGTGATGGTAGATCCAAGGTAGGTGAACTGACTGACCACCTCTAGCACATAATCATTGATGGCAATGCTTGGATGTTCTGCATCCTGGGCCATAACTTTGGTCTTCTGAAGACTGATTGTCAACCCGAACTCTTCGCAAGCTCTGGAAAAGCAGTCAATCAGATGTTGGAGATCGGTTTCTGTGTGGGTGGCCAGGGCAGCGTCGTCTGCAAACAGCATGTCTCTGATTGTTGCCTCCCGTACCTTGCTTTTGGCCTTTAGTCGAGCCAGATTGAAAAGTCTCCCGTCAGACCGGGTGTGGAGATAGACTCCCTCTGTGGAATTTCCAAAGGCACGGTTCAGCAATGCTGCAAAGAAGATGCCGAAGAGTGTGGGAGCGAGAACGCAGCCTTGTTTTACTCCACTGTGGATGTCGAAGGCATCGGAGGACGAGCCATCATACAGTACTGTGCCTTTCATGTTGTCGTGAAAAGACTGGATCACGCTCAGCAGCTTCGGTGGGCAGCCAACCTTTACCAGGATCTTGAACAGCCCATCTTTGTTCACAAGGTCGAAAGCTTTGGTCAGGTCTATGAAGGCAAGGAATAGCGGCTTGTGCTGTTCTCTGCATTTCTCTTGCAGCTGCCTTAAGGAGAAAACCATGTCGGTTGTGGATCTCCCTGGTTGGAACCCGCACTGTGACTCTGGGTAAACTCTGTCAGCAAGCTTCTGCAGTCTATTCAGGATCACGCGTGCGAAGACTTTACCCACAACACTCAGGAGCGATATGCCTCTGTAGTTGTTGCAGTCGCTTCTATCACCCTTGTTCTTGTAGAGGGTCACAATGTTGGCATCTCTCATATCCTGAGGTACTGCACCTTCATCCCAGCACTGACAGAGGAGGTCGTGGAGGTGTTCTAGGAGGACGTTGATGCCACACTTGATAACTTCTGGTGGGATGCCATCCTTTCCTGGAGCCTTTCCTGTGGACAAGCTCTCAATGACTTTCTTCAGTTCTTCCATGGTGGGCTTCTCGTCCAGCTCAGTTTCAACGGGAAAACCATCCACAGTATTGAGGGCAGCTTCGGTGACGGTGTTTTGCCTGGAGTACACTTCAGAGTAGTGCTCCACCCATCTATCCATCTGCTTGCTCTTGTCCTGGATGTTTTCGCCTGTTGCAGACTTTAGTGACACTCTCCACTTCTTTGTGGGTCCCATGGCCTTCTTGATGCCATCATACATTCCCCTGATGTTTCCAGTGTCAGCAGATAGTTGAATGCTCCGGCAGAGCTGGAGCCAGTAATCGTTTGCACACTGTCGAGCTAGTCTCTGTACTTTGCTCCTGGCAAATCGATACTCTTGTAGAGTCCTCTGACTGGGGGAACGCTTGTACTCCAGGTGAACAGCGCAGCGTTCTTCAATGGCTGGAGTGAGTGTGGTGGAGTTGGCCTCAAACCAGTCATTATTCATGTTTCGTTTCTTTCCAAAAACTTTCATGGCTGTGCTGTGTACTGCGTCTCTGATGTGGTCCCATCTCTCTTTGGCGCAGCCACCGGGAGGCATACAGTTCAGCACCTCGGAGAGCTCATGGGTGAATTTCTCTGCCTTGTCTGGGTGTGCGGTCTTGCTCACATCGATGTGGGGTTTGCCCTCTGGCCTAGAGCGGTGGATCTTCTTTGGCTGTAGACTGATCTTGCTGCATACCAGCGAGTGATCACTGTCGCAGTCAGCACTGTGGAAGGTGCAAGTAAGCAGGACGCACTTCAAGGCAGACCGCCTGATGATGATCAGGTCGAGTTGGTGCCAGTGCATGGAGCGAGGGTGTCTCCAGGACACTTTGTGTTGAGGCTTTGTCTGGAAGAATGAGTTGGTGATGCTGAGGTCATGGTACGAGCACAGTTCCAGAAGTCGTTGTCCATTCTCATTCATTTCTCCAACGCCAAACTTTCCAAGACAGGTTCTTGAGAAAAGAAGATTGAGGGGGAACCAAATAACAGTCTTCAAATATGTTAAGGGCTGGTATAAAGAGGACTGTGATAAATTGTTCATCGAAGACAAGAAGTAATGGGCTTAATCTATCGCAAGGAAGATTTGTTAGAAAGTTTTTCCTAATATCTCACTATAAGGGTAGTTCATCTCTGGAATAGGTTTCCAAGGGAGGTTGTGGAATCCCCATCACTGAAGGCTTTTAAAAACAGGTTGGAAAACACCTGTCAGGGATGGTCTAGGTTTATTGGTCCTGCCACAGCACAGGACTTGATGGCTTCTAGAGGTTCCTTCCAGCCCTACACGTCTATGATTCTATTTGTAACACAGTCATGTCTATAGCTAGTTATAGATCCATTTTCTATTTTAATACCCACAATTATAAATTATTGCAAAGAGAAGATTTATTTTTTATATTTTATTTAGTCAAAGAAAAAGGGGCACCTGGGTGGGTGGAACTATTTCTAGTAAAAGTATCCTTTTATTGGGTTTATTTTATGCCTTAAAGTATGCATTTGCTGAGAGATTACACCTTGGTAAACAGAATTCTTGTCATAATAGTTGTATATACCAAATTAAAACAAATGATGTACTTCAGAATGCCTTCTACAGAACTTTTCAAGGGTGTGGATTAGATACAAATATGATCTAGTGGTTACAGCAAGGAACTTGCTGATAGAACTTCTGTGTTTTCTTCCCAGTTTTGCCATTGACTTGTGTGAATCAGGGCATATTAATTAACCTCTGTGTGTGTCAGGTGAACATCATTAACCCCATTTTACAGCTGAGAAACCTATCTTATCAGGGTTGTTGTGTGAGTCAGTGAATGTGTGTAAAGCACTGAGACTCTTGAGTGAAAAGTTCTTTAAAGGTAGACTGATATTTTGTAAAATAATACTTTATCACTAACTCCAAGAAACCGTTCTTCCCAGACTGACACAATTCTAGTCAGATATTGTTTAGTATTTTATTGCCTCTTGACTGACTATAAGTTTTTAGTCTGCAGGGTGTGTAGTTTTAATTCGGTCATTGATTTTTTTTTTTGTGTGTGACCTGTATAACACAATGCCTTCTACAAGCCAAGGGATGACGAAATATCTGTAAGCATGCAAAAAACCTGAGAAGCAAACATCAGTAATCATATTAGTAATACAGTGTGTGCAAATGGCTTATCAAATGGGAAATGCTTCTAGACATAGTATCGGGGCTCTGGTGGGATTTCCAACATGCCACGGATTTCAAATTCCAGTTCTGCAGTCTGTCTATACTGTGTTTTTGGTTTTCAGACTACAAGTGTGTTTGTCATCTGCACACAGAATAACTCCCTTCATTGCCATTAAACAAGATCATAGCGCTAAATTCTTTTGAATCTATTCTGCCATTCTGTACCATTCCACGTGTATCACAGAAATGGTTGCATATACGTATTATATAACTTGGTATATGGCCTACTGGTCTAAGCATCAAGCTGTGTTTAAAAAAATAGATTGCCTTTCTGATTTGAACCACAGACTGTCCTTCACTCTTCCAAGGTAGATAAATTGTTATTGTGACTGGGAGGGCTGTATTGGACAAGCCCTTAGAATTTATACAAAAACAGCTGCTGTACACCCAACTCACCAAAGGAGAAAGGAAACGGGGAGGCCAAAAGAAACTTTTTAAAGACACCCTCAAGATAAACATCCAGAGATGTGGCACTGACACCACACACTGGGAGACAGAAGCCCAGGCTAGGGATAACTGGCAAAGACTTGTCAGAGAGGGAACGTCCACTTTTGAGGAAAATCGCCTTGCCCTGGTCGCAGAAAAATGCCAGAAAAGAAAGGAAAGACAACTGTCACTCAGCAATCGTAGCCCAACCCTGTCTTCCAACACCACCTGCAACATCTGCCAACGAGCCTGTGGCTCAAGGATCAGACTCCTCAGTCACCAAAGGACCCATGAAAAATAAACCCTGTGAAAGAGATCATCCTCGACCTCGAGAGATCGACGACGAGAATTTATACCAGAGACTATGTAGAGATCAACTCAGCTTTTGCCTTAAGTCACCTCAAGAGAGATCTGTACAAATTAAAAATATTTTTTTGCATGTACACAGTATTACCCTCCATTATTACAGGTATGCCCCAACTTCAATATCTAAATGTCCTATGCTGTGAAGTAATTGAAGGCACATCTGGCAAGCCTTAGTTGGTAACATAATGGTTGGTAACAAGATTAAGCTTCAGTGGAAGGCTACATAATGGAAGAATATCTGTTCCCTCATCAAAATTGTTCCAATTAATTCTACATGTCATTTTAAACTCTCTGAAGGTCATTACAAGAAATTCTTATCCCACATATCTGCCAACTTTTTAAAATCCATTTACTCAGTTGCCAATTGGATAAGAACCTTAATGATACATATGCTAGGCATATGAACTGGGATAACTTTGGGTGGGTGTCATTGAATATATGTCTAAAATGATGAATATAGAGATACACATGTAAGCCAATGGTCCAGGCAGTTCAAATAAAGTCCACACATGTTGGTCAAGTTCCATGTCCCTTTCCTCAAGGTGGGTTTTATTAAACAGAAGATGCAAAAAGCTCAAAGTAATACAAAACACATAGATTTTCCTGCTTTTCTCAAGCTAGGAAGTGGGAGGACATAACTATCCTATTGGCCTATAGAAATACAGTGCATGCTACTAAAAATCAGACAACACACGTCAGACACTTTCGCTAGCACTGGATCATCTTTAGCTTTGCCTTGTACCATGGGTATTTATCACTGGCAAGGGTTTGGTGTGTGCCATATTGAACATATCAACTCTCTGGTTCCACTTCAGTTGCCTAATTGTGGCTTCCAATTGGAGCTGTAAAACACAATCTGCAGTCCCATGTTGACTGGTACTTTTGAACTCAGTATCATAATAGTGAGTGCCCAAGCATAGGCGCCGACTCCGTGGGTGCTCCGGGGCTGGAGCACCCATGGGGAAAAATTGGTGGGTGCAGAGCACCCACCGGCAGCTCCCCACCAACCCTGGAGCCCGCGCCCAGCTCCCTGCCAGCCCCGGGACCCGCAGCAAGCTCACCTCAGCACCGGGAGACGTTGCGGGGCCCCGCCCCCGACGCTGGGCGACGTTGCGTCAGCATCGGGGGTGGGGCCCCGCAACGTCACCCGGCGGTGGGGGTCAGGGGTGGGGCCCCGCCATGTCGCCCGGCGTCAGGGGGCAGGGCCCAGCGTCGGCCCCCACCGGCGCCACCGGAAGTTGGCGCCTGTGTGCCCAAGAATATCACACATCTCCCAGGACTCCTTTCTTTGAGTTAAAAGTGGAAAATATCAGTTGATGTTCTGTAACCAGAGTAAATCATTTCCCATGCAGATACTGGTGAAAGGTTAACTCCCCACACTAAACTCAGAGCTTCTCTGTCAATGTGGTGTGACAGACCCAGACGAGTGGGGTACAGAGGTCTGGTAGAAGGCAAATATACTAGCCACTGGATGAATAGTTTTCTGTTCTCTGAGTGACCAGAGCAGCGGCTGCCCTAGAGCAATCAGGAACCTGCTAGAACTAATTAAGACAGAAAAGCTAATTAAGACACCTGGAGCCAATTAAGAAGAAACTGCTAGAATCAATTAGGACAGGCTGGCTAATCAGGGCACCTGAGTTTAAAAAGGACCTCCCTTCAGTTTGTGGCATGCGTGCGAGGAGCTGGGAGCAAGAGGCACTAGGAGCTGAGAGTAAGAGGACATACTGCTGGAAGATCCTATGGTGAGGATAAAGAAGGTGTTGGGAGGAGTCCATGGGGAAGTAGCCCAGGGAGTTGTAGCTGTTGTGCAGCTGTTCCAGGAGGCACTCTAAACAACTGCAGTCCACGGGGCCCTGGGCTGGAACCTGGAGTAGAGGGCAGGCCCGGGTTCCCCCCAAACCTCCCAACTCCTGATCTGACACAGGAGGAGTTGACCTGGACCGTGGGTTCCACCAGAGGGGAAGATCTCTGAGGCGAGCAAAAATCTGCCAATAAGCGCAGGACCCACCAAGGTAGAGGAGGAACGTTGTCACAGTGGGAATAGATACGTTCTGCCAAGGTAAGATCTAGAAGCAAAGGCATCAGGCCTTTCAGTATGGTCTTCCATCCCATGTGAAGTTACTGTGCCTGTTCCATGTGGGGAAGCGTCACAAGCTAACTTGATATGCAAGATGCATTTAGTGTATAAGGAGCCTTCCAGATAGTACGAGTTTCTTGGCCTCCTCAAAAACTTTGGTGTACTCTGAGGATCAACACCGTTTATGTCCATTGTGTAACAATTCATTCAAGGATGTAACTGTCACATTCCAGGGTACAATCCAGACCATTGAGGGGTTGTCACTGCCTGCCCTGCAACCTTGGGTGCCTCTCAATGCTTTGCTGTTGTAATTCCCAACCTGGGCCACTCACAAACAGCCTAACAGCATGCCGGTCACCCCCTGAGTGTCTCTGTATAGCTGCAGCCCTAGTCCAGTAGCCTGTCAGCAACAATCCAGTCACACTCTGGCTTCCACAAGCCTTGGTTACTACTTGTAGGGGGACCCCAACACACTCCCAGTCCCAGATTTCCCCCAAAACGTGTTCTGCACTGTCCAGCCCTCCCCTGGACAGCTGAGGTATTAGATCCATTGTGTCTATAAGGGCGGGGGGGGGGGGGTGTCAATATTCAACAGTTTGCTGCTTTAACTGGAGTTACTAAACAGTTCAGTTTCAACTAGGGCTGTTCATTTGATTAATCACACTTAGAACAATATTACAGATATAACAATAAAATACCAAAGAGGATGGAGTGAGGGGGGATTTGACAGCAGCCTTCAGCTACCTGAAGGGGGATTCCAAAGAGGATGGAGCTCGGCTGTTCTCAGAGGTGGCAGATGACAGAACAAGGAGCAATGATCTCAAGTTGCAGTGGGGGACGTCTAGGTTGGATATTAGGAAAAACTATTTCACTAGGAGGGTGGTTTAATCGCAGTTAACTCATATGTTGATTTGTTGATTTGGCTTGCTGCCAAATAGTGGGTGAGGTGAGGCTGCTATTCCAAAAACTAGCCTGTTATATTGAAATGATCCCTGTGTGTGTTACTTGTGAGGTTTGTCACTGTCTTAGATCTCCATTTGCAGATATGCTTGGGCTAAGTCGATCTTAGGGGAATGCTTCTCACCAGCTAATGAGGCAAAATATCCTCCATTCGAGGTAAAGGACACTGAGCTGCATACAATACTAGGTTAATTGTAACCTTGAAATCACCACAGATACAGGCAGTCCCGTTCTTTTTCATCACTGGCTCTAAAGGGGTGCTCCATTTGCTCCAATTAATCTTGTATATACTTTTGGCTGTATTGCATAAGGTACTGAATGAGCTTTGTAAAATTTAGGAATTTCTCCTTCTTCAAGCACAAATTTTGTTTTCATATGTTTCAAGGTTCAGTTCTGATACCTCCCCGAAAGACATCAGTTCCCTGTCCAAAAGTTTGGGTAATTTTTATTTTGGCTTGGAGGTCATAATTTTTTTAAGCTTCCAGACACTTTATGCTTTACCAGGTCAACTGAATCTCTCTCAGCCATTCTCTACCAAGTAATGCATGTTTCAGTGCGTGACTCTCTCACTTAACAACATAGAGCTTTTGTATAGTGTTATATGTCACCTTCATGATGATAATGCTGGAGCAAAGGTTTCCCCGGTATGTTTTTAGAAGTACTGAGATTTTCTGCAACTTCACCTTCTTAAGTAGTCTCTGATAAGTCTGTTCTGATATTACAGGAACAGCAGACCCTGTATTAAGCTCCATTTTAAGGCTTGTTCCTTCCACTAGTAGAGATGCCACAGTATTCTCCAGGTTACAGTGTAGTAGCCGTGTTAGTCTGTGTCAGCAAAAAGAAAATAAGAAAGAAATAGTTGTGGCACCTTAGAGTCTAACAAATTTATTTCAGCATAAGCTTTCGTGGGTTAGAACCCACTTCATCTGCACACTGATGAATCTGAAATTCTCTGGCATTGTCGTTGTGAGGTGGTGGTTGTGTGTTTTGCTCTGACCTGCACATCTTCTGTGTCTGTCCCAATTACTTGCAGTTTCTACAGGATTTGTCCTTGAACTAACAACTATTTGCATTGTAAGTCTGTTTCCCACAATGAATGCACACAGCCTTTGAGTGTTATCCAGGTTGTGCTTTCTGCTTGACCCCCGAACCCCCCCAGTTTATTTGATGCAGAGATGTAACGATGCTCTTGCAACTCTCTGGCATCTTTTAGTGTGGTCTACACTAAATTCCGGCACATTCCGGCTCGACTACCCCACTGGTGACAGTGCAGCACTTCAGTGCGCACTGCTCAGTGCCGGTGCAAGGAAGTTTCGCGCCCTAGGCAAAATTTCCTTGCACCAGCCCTGCGGCCCACCCCCCCCCGATGCCGCCCCTCCCCCAGCCAGCTCCCCCACCCGTGGGCGCTCAGCCTTCCCCCCGGCCGCGGGCGCTCAGCTCTCCCCGCCCCCCCCCCGCACCCGCGGGCCACGGGAGCTGAGCCGGGGGCGGCTTGCTGTGGCTGCCCTCCGGCTCCCCGCTCAGCCGCTGAGCGGGGAGACAGCGGGCAGCCGCCCGCCGCCCCCCAAATCTTGGCACCCTAGGCGACCGCCTAGAGTCACCTAGTGGGCGCGCCAGCCCTGGCACTGCTACCCACTCCCCCATCGTCCAAACCATGGGGCAGTGTAGACAAACCCTTAGTTTCACTTTCAGTAGGCCTCTGCAGTCACTATCTGTATGACTGTTCCTGGATTAGGATCCCATCCTCGTACCAGTTTGATGGGTCCTTGCTCTCTACACAACATAAAGACTATGGGGAAAGCACACGGGCACAGCTGGATTCCAGATAACCCTGTTTATTAACTATGTGTAAATATACAATGCCTAGCTACCTATGTGCAACTGCATTTTCTGCCAGGGTTGTGATGGCTTCTGCAATAGAAAATGGGGGGTATACCCAATGCCTATACTCTACCCTGCCTCAGTTCCCCATGTGTAAAATGGGAATCATAAATCACTGGGCTGATGGGAGGCTAAATTTGTTAATGTTTGTGTGACGCTGTGTACCTCAGGGGAACACCCTACACCACCATGCTCATCTTTATAAAATGATTGTGTGGTATCCAGTGCAAAGTTTGTCATGTTGGGTGTCTTCGGAAGGCTCACGATGCACTGAGCATGGTTGTTATAGTGATGTTCTAGTAATTGTTACAGTAATGTTATAGTAATATTATAGGTTTTAATTTCATGTATATAATTATGAGGCTGAAAATGTATCCTCATGGCTTAAAGCAGGGGTGCCCAACCTGTGGCTGTAGAGCCGCATGCGGCTCTTCAGAGAATAATATGCGGCTCCTTGCATAGGCGCTGACTCCGAGGCTGGAGCTACAGATGCTAACTTTCCAATATGCTGTGGGGTGCTCACTGCTCAACCCCCTGCTCTGCTCCATGTCCTGCCACCACTGCACCTCTTCCCACAAGCATGTCATGCCCTTGCTCCTCCCCGCTCCCCACCAGAGCCTCTTGCGCACAGCAAAACAGCTGATTGCAGCGGGCAGGAAGCATGGGGAGGGAGGGGAAGGCGCTGATTGGCGGGGCTGCCGGTGGGCGGGAGGCGCTGCGGGCTGGAGGGGGGTAGTGGATGGGGGGCTGCTGACATATTACTGTGGCTCTTTGGCAATGTTCATTGGTAAATTCTGGCTCCTTCTCAGGCTCAGGTTGGCCAACCTTGGCTTAAAAGCAAGCCCAGGCAAAAACTCCCCAAGAGCAGAGAGGCAGTTCACACCTCATCAGGGCATGTAGGACAAACCCAGCCTAGCCTCACAGGAACAAAGGACTCTGGCCTAGGCAGCCACAAAAGTCTCTGTTGGACTCTGAATGAGTCACCCTCCTTCCTTTGGTCAGTTTGGGATTGCGGTGAGGTAATGCTCACCTGTCTCTGAAGGGGCCAAAGACAAGAGGGAAGAAAGAACATGATAAAAGGGAGAGATTTTTGCCATGCTCTCTCTTCCACCTCCATCTACAGACATCACCACCAAGTGAATGAAGCACTAATCAAAGGGGAGAGCCTGGTGGAAGGGCAACCAACCAGCCAGCCTGTGGTGAGAAGCATCTAAGTTTGTAAGGGCACTGAAAGTGTTAAGATCAACTTAGAATGCATTTTGCTTTTATTTCATTTGACCAAATGTGACTTATGTTTTGACTTATAATAAATTAAAATCTATCTTTGTAGTTAATCAATCTGTTTGTTCATTCTACCTGAAGCAGTGCGTTTGGCTTAAAGCTTGTCAGAGACTCCTCTTGGGATAACAAGCCTGGTGCATATCAATTTCTTTGCTAAACTGATGAACCCATATAAGCTTGCAGTGTCCAGCAGGCATAACTGGACACTGTAAGACGGAGGTTCCTAGGGTTGTGTCTGGGACCGGAGATACTGGCTAGTGTCATTCTGTTGGACAATCCAAGGAGCAGCTTACATGCCAGAGACTCTGCGTGAACAGCCCAGGAGTGGGGGTTCTCACAGCAGAGCAGGGTAAGGCTGGCTCCCAGAGTCAAGGATGGGGTGACCTAGCAGATCACCGGTCCAGATAACACCAGAGTGGAACATCACAGTTTGTGAACTGCTTAGATGCTACACCAACAGCAATAGGCAAAAAGAGAGAGAGCTCATATTTCCCCCTGGAGAGGACACATGTGAACTGAGACTTTCAGGAGCATTTATTTCTAGAAATAGGGCAAAGCCAGCAGTTTCGTGTTTGTTTGTTTTTAATTGAGCTAGCCAGGTCGGGCTAATTCAGATACATTTTTGAGTCCAAAGATGCCCTACCAGTCCTGGTCCATTTCTGAAGTAAATAATCTGCCTCCAGTGCTCCTCTCTTCTTTTTCTAAATGTGTCAGCATAAAGTACATTTATTCCTTTTGAAGCACGTATTCCCCATCTGTTCTGCAATGTGTCCTTGTCTCCTGGCTGAAATATTACAGCTTTCTTTTTTTTAAAGAAAATCCACTTCCATTACATCTTTTTCCTGGAATCATCTGTCTTAATCTGTTCACATCCATGAATTTAATTTATCCTATTTGAGCTACGCCCCCGGATCTTTTACATTGAATCCAGCAGCCTGATCGCATGACTATCCCAATTTAGTACCTGTCATTAGTTCCATATGTGTGTCTCTTGATCACTTTTGCACTGAGATAATACACAGCAGTTTTCCTCATTTAATAATTGGGGGGGAAACATTGTTTTCTCTCCACCCATCCTTTCTTTTGTTCCAGGGAATTGAATAAGACTCTTCCTCTTCAGTACAATATCTTTCACTATGAAGCCTGGGATATCTGAGTCACAGCCATTCTATGATGTAATTTTCTCTCCTGTTCTTTGTGGTGTGTATATTATTGCTCCTGATAAACGCACACTATATTCTCTAGATATGAGCAGTCTGACACTGGAGCAATGAAATATATGTATCTCAGGTCAGTTTCTGAACAGTTTTTCTGATGAAATTGACAGGTCTTGGCCTTTCATACTTCTAAGCAGACAGCAGTCTCAAGCAATTTTCACACGGCATTTTTTTCTTACTTTGCTTTCCTTTAGGAGCTGCATGACTTTTTACCCTTTTCCACATTAGAACAGCCTGTTCCTGTTATAATTTTGCAGACAGTGCCCTGCCATTCATGATCACAGCTTTATTACAGGGTCCTGTTTCAATTCGGACCTTGCTCTTAATGTTTCATTCCATAGTTCTGAGATCATTGGAAACACTCACTTTTTCTAGATAACCAGAAAAAAGACTACATTGGAGTATTCCTTTAAGCTCGTTGTGCAGCCACTCCCCATATTATGACAATTACTTGTGTACCTAGCAGGAGCAATCTCTGTGGAGGTGGGCAATGTGCATGGAGCTGCAAGGCAACAGGGACTATTGCTACAATGGGCCTGAACCACCACAATAAATCCAAACAACTCTAGACTTTAGGGAAGTGCAGATCTGGATCAAAATCCAGATCGAAACTGTGCAGCTCAGTTAACACCGTCTATCTGCATGTTTATAGGTCTCCCATCAACATTGTATCTGGGTGCTTTGCAAACAATAAGGGATTTTATCCTTGCACATCTCCCTTGTGAGCTAGGGAAGAACTACCCACAATGGAAAGGATCACAGAAGTATTAAGCAGAGCTGGTCAAAAGTCAGAATTTTCCTTTCACAGGAAATTCAGGGCGGGGGGTGGGGGTCATTTTGAGCCCTACTTGACTGCTGTGGCAGTAATAATACCTAATGTCAGCAAACATCTGAAACGGGTCTTTACACCCTGATCCCGCCTGCCCCCACATTTTACTCCTCCTTTTTACATTGCACAATTTCATAACCTTTAGGGCATTATTTTTAACTAACACTTTTACTGCTCTAACTTCTTAGAAATTCTGACAGCCTTGTCTTTGTGTTCCTTCATGTCAAAGGCCTACAGAGAGAGAGAGAGGCATTACTCTCCTTGTAGGAACACTGGCAAGCTATTTGTTAGAACAATAGATCTGTCAAGCTCTGTCAACTTCCCTGTAATTAGTTCCAAAGTTAAATGCCTTCTGTCTCCTGAGGAGGCCAACACCTTTGTGTTTACTTTTTACTCCAAAACTTCCACACCACCATAGCAATTTCCACGTCTTCTTTAAGCTGTCGATGAGTCTAGAGGAGAAGCGTGCAAAATATTTACGACAAAATGCAAATCTACCCCAAATTATTGTCAAATTTCATGAAGATTTTGAAAAAGGAGTCCATCTTTGCAGGAAAAGCCACTCCGTTATGCACAATTTTCAAGGAAACATGTTATCATGTGTAGGGATATTTGGATCAGCTTTTAAATTAGTATTGGCAAGCCAGTCAAATGACTGGTCAAATAATGGTATGCAGCCTAATCGTAATCATGTCAGACCCAAGATCTTAGAGAGACAAGGTGGGTGAGGTAATATATTTTATTGGACCAACATGTGTTAACGAGAATGACAAGCTTTGTCTTTCTCACCAATAGAAGTTGATCCAATAAAATATATTACCTTACCCACTCTGTCTCTCTCATCAAATAACGTCAAATGATGACACTATTTGACCATGGTCAAACAGGCAAATATTCCAGCAATGCCACCTTATGATGCCACCTTATGGAGGGAAAAGGTGAGCTAAGTGAAAGTAGAACATCTTGATTGGCTGGAATCTGCATGTATGTACACTGCATGTATGTACACATATCTTTATTTGTATACCTGGCCATCAATGTGAGTTTACAAAGCACATTTAACAAGTTAAAAGGTACAATCCTGCCCCAAAGAGCAGACAAATAGAAATTAATTCAGAAGCAGGAGCGGATTTATCCCGAAACATCCCGTGCCGTGGCACGGGGCCCTCAATGACACTGCCACCCTGCGCCCATGGTACCGGCTGCTGCCCTGCACCCAGGGCTCTGTGGGCTCGGCTGCCGCCCCATGCCCGGGGTCCCAGTTGCCACCCCACCCCACTTATGTTAAAACATATTGTTAGGAGCACAGAACCACCCAGGCTCCTGGGGAGACAGGGAGGGCCCCGAGCCTGGCCATGGGGGCTGCAGCACGGCCACGGAGGCTAAGGGGCATCACAGCCACCTGCTTTGCAAAGACCCAGCGTCCAGGGGAGGCGAGCAGAGATCAGCGCGCGGAGGCAGCAGGGCGCTCAGGTGGCCACTGATGGAGCCATGCCCCCCCACCTCCTTCAAGTGTATGTTGAGCCCAAGCAAGTCTCTGCCTGCTTCTCCAGGCCAGCTAGCTGGGCAGCAGGGAAGCCCACAGAGCGGGGCGTGGGGTGGCAGCCAGGACCCCAGGCACCCTGGAAGCAGCACATGAGCAGAGCCACCATGGGACTGGAGAAGGAGACAGGAGACACCAAGATCTTCATGGCCGAGGACAGCTTCGGGCGCCCCAGCGGCACCGCACTGGCCGGCCCGGAGAAGCAGGCAGAGATCCACGTGGGACCTTGCCCAGGGGCCCGGCAATTCTGTCAGCAGCCCGGCCCGCACACCTACTTCCTACATCTATGGTTCCAGCTGCCGCCCCATGGCCCACGCCCAGGTCTGGACCCGCGCTTGGGGTGGACAGGGGTCTGGCTTTCTTTTTCTTGGCTGGGTCCCCAGGGGGGGCCCTGAAAATGAAGCTGCACACAGGGCCCCACTAACTCTAAGTCCGCACTGTTCAGAAGGTAGTGGGTGAGGGAGAAGAGGGTTCATAGCCATTAAATTTCAACCCCCAACACAAAGAAAATAAATGCAAAGCCTTTAACCTTCCTGAAGAGTTGGCCTACTGCAAAAGTGCATTTAAACAAGACTTTTCTTTTATAATTGCAATATGTTTTATTTCTGTTTAATGTTATTTTTCTTTTCTTTTCTTTTCTAACTGTACAGTCTTGAATAACATTCACATTTATTGATAACATAACCTTGCTAAAAGGCAAGAACAATTGTTCTTTCATTGTTTGAAATTTCATTTCATTGTTTTGCATTTTTCTGAGTTAAAATAACTCAGTTACGTTGGTTTTTTTTGTAATTACGCATATGTATCTATCCAAGGCTAAGCCTCCTGGAGACCATAATGTCTTACTTGTTTTTGCTACTGTTCTAACAAATTGGTGCTTTAAAATATTTGACCATTTTTTACATTATTTGACAATATATGACCAATATTTGGCCATCAGTTGAGCAATTATTTTGGGACTGGTGAAGCTCCTAACCCTATTTTAAATAAAACCATTGCTGTTTCTGGGATGAAAAAGGACCAACTTTTCATGAATAATAGCTTCATGTTTAAATTCATGTCTTTCCCATCTTCTCAATGCAAAAATTGTTGACATATTGTGAATAAAGTAAAAATAAAATAATGTTGGGGGTGGGATAATTATTTAATCTGGTAAAATATTATTCATATGTATTAAAATAGCAACTTGGAGCTCTAGTTACGGATCAAGCATTGTACAAATGAGGGAAACGTTCCTGCAGAACTAGAACTCACGGTTTTAGTCTGGAGTCATATTTTTCTCTACTTTTTGGACATGGAATGAGTCCGAGTAGCAGTTCCAAGCTAGGATGATGTTCTAATTCATACTTAGGTCTATTTTCACTACTGCTATCAATTACAAGGAACCGAAAGCAATGATTATATCTTCCAGACGCCCACAAGAAATAAATGACTAGGATCTATCTCTGTCTTGTTCTCTAGGAGTGGGATTTTCTAAAGCGCTTATTGGCCTAACTCAGCTTCCATTGAAGTCAGTGGAGTTTTATCATTTACTTCGGTAGGAGCAGAGTTAGGTCCCTGCTGAGCACTTTTCAGACCCCACTTCCGGGGCCCAATCCAAGTTAATGGGAAAAACTCCCATTGATTTAAATGGGTTTGAATCGAGCTGTAGGTTCTTCTGCCACACACATCAGTGTAATATCCGACTACACTGAAAATGTCTAGAACTCCAAATAAGTCTGTTCCCTTTCCCCAGTATGAGTAACTGCTTGATTTCATCATAGGTGGGGGCGCGGGTTAGAGGAGCTGTGTTAATTGTGCAAAAAAACATATTGTAAGAAAGGGAAGTCAAAGAAATGATCATTGCCTTTCATTCCAAAAGGAGTGAGATCCATGGTCATTATGCCTGGTGGTGGTGAGACCTGCAGACGTGGTTCAGCTCAGGAGAATGATTTGTCTCTTCTGCTCAAGTCTTCCCCTCTTGGGAGATAGTTTCATTCATCCAGTGGAACACAGTTGTCGTGGGGAGGTCATCTGCACTCTTTGGGTATGACTACACAGCAAAAAAACAACAACAATAAAACCCCATGGCAGTGAGTCTCAGAGCCCCAGGCAACAGGCTCGTGCTTGTGGGGCTCTCACTGCAGGGCTAAAAACAGCAGTGTAGATGTTTGATTTGGGCTATAGCCGGGGCTCTGAAACCCGGTGAGGGAGGCGGGTCTTGGAGCTCATGCTTCAGCCAGAGACCCAAGGTCTGCACTGCTTTTTTTAGCCCCACAGCACAAGCCCATGTCAGTTGACCCAACTCTGCGTTGTTATGTTTGTCTACGTAGACGTATCCTTTGTGTGTCCGAGTCATATGTGCTGCTTCTACTGACTGAAACAAGTTTTTACTATTGTTAGATCTGCTGGCACTGCCCTGCTACGGAACTGCGAGCTTTATGCTTCTGGTTTACCGGTGGGGATGGGAAAAGGCAGAAAGAACACAGGTTGACTTCCCTCTGCCCCACGCATGCTCTGATGTGCGCGCGCACACACACATACACTCTACATTGAGTTGAGAGTATTGGAAGCTAGAGTAATAATTCTTTGGCTGTAAACTCTGAGCTAATTTGATATGGCAGTAGTTCAGAGAATCAATATGAAACCCCCATGGCATCTTTTTTAGAGTCTCTAGCCCACGAAAGCTTATGCCCAGTTTAATTTGTTAGTCTCTAAGGTGCCACAAGGACTCCTCATTTTTTCTTTAGACTCTCTTACATTAAAGGGTATTTTATTTACCTTGAATTTGTGAAAGTGTCCAATCTATTTCTTATGACTATTTGTTTCTGGGTTGGTTTTACACCACATTTTAAGGCCCATCTTTTTGTTTGTCCATAAGGGCGGGTGGGTAGTGAAGGTGTGGGATTCTGGTGCTGGTGGTGACACTCCATCAGATTGTTATCTATATTGTTGCTGGGTTATTTGATCTTGGGGTAATTGATGGGTCTGTTTAGTCTATCTTTCAAGATTGTCAGGGATGTCCAAAGCTTTGCTGGTCATTGGTCACTCTTCTATTAGAGTGATAAAAATCTAAATAGCAGTGACTCACCAATTGCCCCATTTCTCCAAGGCTGATTTACGCTTCCATAGGAGCTGTCCTGTTTCCGCCTTTCTTTTGTTGTCTTGCAGAAATCTCTTTGCCGACAGGAATAAAAGAGCTTTGCTGAGGAAAGGTCCCAGCTCTGTTATATGTTGACCATAATAGCAGCAGTCTTTCTAGTGCTCTCCCTTCATTAACTTGAAATTGCCTCTACTCTTCTGTTGTTTCTTTTAATTGTTAATATAACTTCTGAGGACTTCTAGGATCAGCTAAAATTGTTTCTAGAACCCATAGCTATCTCAGTGGAGGCTTTGCTAATATTAAGACCGTTTCCTGAGAACTCTGAATTCGAAGTTCATTTGATTTTTTTACACTGACCATCAACGTCATTTCTCTGTGTGTTGACTGTATATCAAGAGTGGAGTTTGTCACTTTCCTTGCTTTATTTCAGTTGGTCCTTTTAGATCGTTAGCATACAAACTTCCCTCTCCTAGCTCTGATTTTGCTTTGCTCCTTTTGGAGTTTTGTTCCATACCATTATTTTAAGTGGTGTTTTTTTGTTTTGTTTAGTTCTGTATTACTGTTGCCAGCTCATAGCATAAAGGGGGAGCCCAGTTTTAAGTCTGAGTAATTCAAGATATGTTCAGTTGTTCTGAAAATCAAAAGCAGTCAGGATAAAATGAGTAGTGTTGTGCCAATGCAATTTTTAAACATTCGTAGCTGGGAAAAGATCCCCTGCAGATTTCCGTTCAGATCTGTCCATGTTGTTTGAATACAGCTTCTGTAGTTTTTTAAGACATTCAGTCTGCGCTGAAGTCACGGCTCATGGATTTCTGATCTGTTCCCCCCATCAAGACAATTAGCCTAAACTTACACCTGCCTTCTTCTTCTTGTCTTCCTCAAAATGTGCAATTCCTACAACTCCATCTCTTTTTTTTCAGTCAAAGTTCAGTTCCAATCCGAGAAAATACATGAATAGCATTGTGAGGTTCAGGAAGGAGTTCCAAAAGTGCCTAAGTGATTTAGAAGCCCATATCCCATCCCAGCCTCCATGTTTATCTCTCCATAACTTCAGCTCAAATGTGTTCTTTTTAGAAATAGAAGGATTAGGGGAAAAAATCCAACTTCCAGGCAGCAAATTTAACCTGATCTGAAATTCAAAATGGGTTCTTTTTGGCTCACATATCTTCACCCATATTAGAGGTTCTGTTTTAAGGGTGAAAAGTAGGTCTTCCTTCATCTATACCAATACAACTGTGTTATCCTGAAATTTTGCCTTCTTACACGTTGTGCTGCTCCATTGTCTTCAAAGGACCTCACAGCTGTACGGGGGGAAATCTGGCTATGTAACTGGAACTCTTAACAATTCTACTGACTGTATATAAGCCCAGCTACATTCCAGCTCAGCTGAGTTGGTCCTGCAGTGCTACTTTTGATAGCATTGCAGGACCATCTTAGCTGAGTTATATTGTAGCTGGGGTGTGTGTGTGCATAACAAAAACGGTTTCTGTGGTGGGAGGGTATTAATGAAGCAAGATATAGATATAGATATAGCTTTCAATACACAGAGGGAGCAACAAGGTACTATTTTGGAATAGTCACATTTCAGAGAGGAACCACACTTTTTAAGGTGTTTGTTTTACCGACAGCTACAGTATAAGTGTGAAGTCAAATAGATGAAGGATGTAGCTTTCATCATATTCTTCTTACCTGAATAAAAAGCAATTATGCAACCTTCTAGTATAATTTGAGGATTCAGAATGTCAGATGCAAACTCCCCACGCCCCCCATCCCAGGCTTGTAGGTGTTGATGATTTTGCTCTATGGCATGGAAGGGATTTTCGTTAGCTTTGGCAATGCGATCTCAGATATGACCCTGACACACTCTCCCCTCCCCATTTGTATATATACGTGTGTGTATATAATTCCATTAATAGGCAGCACCACTAAAGTTGGTACATCTATTCTATACTTAAACCATTTAAAAATCATGGTCCTATTCAGACAGACAGACAAACGTAACACTTAAAATGTGCATATTTATTTTGCTGTTTATTCTTTTCACAAGGGACAAGCAAGAGCTATCTTTCCTAAGAAACCAGAGATCAGGAAAAAATTCTGAATGTGGGTGTGTTTTCTTTTTCATTTTGCATCTGGCCAGGCCTTTCACTCTGTCCATTCTAGAGCTGGAAAAATACTGGAAAACAAATTCACGCTGCTTTTGTTCGCAACCCTTTGGTCGTCTTCTTTGTATGGGTGATGTAGATGTAGAGCAACAACTATAATTTTACATTCTGATGTGTTTGCTCGGCACTGAAGCAGTTTCCTGACAGGAAAGTTCATGGGAACAGGGAGCTTTAGACTGATCGGAAAATACCTGGAGAAAGTGAGTTTTCGATTTGTAAAAGTAAATATTCACACCAGAACCCAGTTCTAAGAGCTAATCAGATAGTAGCTTGGTTTGTGCAACAACGCAAGGAATAGGGGTTGCAAGACACTCCTTTAAGTCACTGCACTGGATTGCAGACAGCAGCTTTCAAAGGTCTGCTTCATCCAGCCCCTGCAGGCAGAGCCGGCTCCAGGCACCAGACGATAAAGCGCGTGCCTGGGGCGGCACCCTGTAGGGGGCGGCAGTGCGGGGATTCTGGGGAGGCGGTTGTTTTGTTTTTTTTTGCTTCGGCACTTCGGTGGCGGCCATTTTTTTTTTTTTTTTTTTTTTTTTGGTTGGGGTGGCCAAAAAGCTGGAGCTGGCCCTGCCTGCAGGAGTGGATGGGAAGGGGTGGGCAGTGGCTGCCCTCCTCGCAGTGCTGGCTAACACAGTGATGCTAAAACGCTGGGTCCAAGCACCTTGTGTAGCAACCTGCATGGAACTTGGAGGGAGGAGCACAGGTTAAGGACAGAAAGAGTTTGGAGAAGGACCCAGGAGCATACACGCCGACATTCCACTTTCCCAGGGGTTGCTCTAACCTTGCGCCGCCCCAGCCCTCGCCCCCACTCCACCCCTTCCCCCAAGGCCCCACTCCACCTCTTCCCGCCCCGTTCCACCCCCTCCCCTGAGCATGCCCCGCCCTTGCTCCTTCCTCTCCCTGTCCCCAGTGCCTCCCACACACCGCTAAACACCTGTTCCATGGCAGGCGGGAGGCGCTGCGAGGGAGTGGGGGGGCGATCAGCAGTAGGGTTGCCAGGTGTCCAGTTTTTGACCGGAACACCCAGTCAAAAAGGGACCTTGGCAGCTTAAAAGTCCAGTCAGTGGCGCAGGGGGGGCCCGAGGCTAAGGCAGGCTCCCTGCCTGCCCTAGTTCTGCGTGGCTCCCAGAAGCGGATGCCAGGTCCCTGCAGCCACTAGGCGCATTGGAGGCTCTGCGCACTGTCCCCACCCCTAGTGCCGGCTCCCCAGTTCCCATTGGCTGGGAACCGTGACCAGTGGGAGCTGCAGGACAGCACCTGCAGGTGCAAAGGCAGCGCGTGGAGCCTCCCTGGATGCTTACGCATCTAGGGGCCTCAGGGACGTGGTGGCTGCTTTCTTGGAGCCATGGTAAGTGCCACCAGGACCCAGCACCATGAACCCCCTCCCATACCACCAACACCCTGTCCCAGTCCGGAGTCCCCTCATCCACCCCACCCCTAACTGGCTGGCTGGGTGTCCATCAAAGGGAACTACCCCCACTTCATTTATCACACGCCCCCCAAATCACAGACGGTGCTGTCCAGCCTAGTTCAGGTCGGGTCCACACCGGTTGGGATTTCTTCCAGGAGGTTTAGGAAACAGAGTTAATAAGATACATGCACCTCTAATTTTACTAATAATTACATGAAGAACTAAACAGTACTTTTCATATTTCAAGGACTACAATGTCTTAGAATGCAGGGACATTTTTACCCGG
This sequence comes from Macrochelys suwanniensis, assembly GCA_033296515.1. Taxonomy (NCBI): domain Eukaryota; kingdom Metazoa; phylum Chordata; order Testudines; family Chelydridae; genus Macrochelys; species Macrochelys suwanniensis. Next base: position 18,296,508 of record CM065776.1, on the reverse strand, counting down.
CTGATTCTGGGAAAGCTTCCTGGAAGAGTGCATAAGCCGCTTTGTTAGAGGCTCCTGAAATGTGTTGTATTTCAAAATCAAAGTCTTGAAGAGCTAAACTCCACTGAAGACGGTTTTTGTTAGTCTCTTTGACTGTGTGAAGCCACTTCAGTGCAGCATGGTCAGTCTGCAGGTGGAACTGCCGTCCCCAGATGTATGGGTGTAGCTTCTCCAGAGCATACACAATGGTGTAACACTCCTTTTCTGAGACTGACCAGTGGCTTTCCCTCTCAGAAAGCTTTCTGCTTAGAAACACGACAGGATGGAATTGTTGATCCGGTCCTTCCTGTATTAAAACTGCTCCTGCACCACGCTCGGACGCATCTGTGGTTACGACGAACGGTTGGTCGAAGTCCGGGGCCCTTAGTACAGAGTCAGACGCAAGGGCTGCCTTAAGCTGGTTAAAGGCTTTCTGACACTTCTCAGTCCACTGAACTGCATTTGGCTGTTTTTTTCCTAGTCAGGTCTGTCAGTGGGTGGGGTGGCAATTTGGCTGTAGTGTGGTACAAATCGTCTGTAATACCTGTCCAAGCCCAAGAAAGATTGGACCTGCTTCTTTGACTTAGGGACAGGCCAATTTTGGATAGCATCTGCCTTAGCTTGTAGGGGGTTGATAGTACCTTGACCCACCTGGTGTCCAACGTACGTTACCCTGTTTAAGCCTATTTGACACTTTTTGGCCTTAACGGTTAATCCTGCCTCCCTTATGCTCTGGAAGACAGCTTGGAGGATGCCAGTCCTCCTTGTGCCCACCAGAAAGGGTCTCCTTGTATAAGAGTTGTCCTCCTATAACAAACTTGGACCAATTAGAGGGATTTTGCACCTAACTGGCTGGCTGGGTGTCCGTCAAAGGAAGCTACCCCTCCCCCCCCCCTTCATTTATCACAGCACATCTTCCAGAAAGGCGTCTAGGCTTGATTTGAAAACGTCCAGAGATGGAGATTCCACCACTTCCCTTGGTATTTTGTTCCAGTGCTTGATCACCTTAACTGTTAAATGGGTGCCCTATTTCCAGTTTGGAAGTTAAAGGGAGACAAATTCAGCCATTGGTTCTTGTTATGCCTTTCTCTGCTAGATTAAAAGGCTCTTTAGTACATGGTATTTTCTCCCCTGAAGGTACTTTAGACTGTAATCAGGTCGCTTCTCAATCTTTTTGCTGATAAAGTAAACAGACTGAGCCCTTAGGTTTCTCACTGTAAGTCATTGTGATTTTTTTCCATCCCTCAAATCATTTTTGTGGCTCTTGTCTGCACCATCTCTAATTTTTCAATATCCTTTTTAATATCTGGACACCAGAACAGTATGCAGTTCCAGTACTGGTCTCACCAATGCTGCACAGAGAGGTAAAATCACCTCCGCACTCCTACTCAGTACTCCCGTGTTTTATACATCCAAGGATCTCATTAGCCCTTTTTGCCACAGCATCACACTGGGAGCTCATGTTCAGTTGCTTGTCCTCTCTGACCCCTAAATCATTTTCAGTCACTGCTTTCCAGGGTATTTTGTTTTCTTCAGGCTCACTCTCCATGATGGACATTGGAACCTGGCTCACAATCCGTAACAAGCCTACCATTTACCCAAATGAGACCTCTGGAGAGCAGAACAGTTCACTGCTGCTGTATTTAAAAATTATTTTTCCTTCTCATTAAACAGAATAATCCATGTAATTTGCCCCAACTCCTATGGCACATTTGATAATGAACTGCTATGCTCATGCACGAATTGATAAGGTTTCCATTCTGCTGTTTGAAGTCAAACACTTATTCTAGGAAGGTGCAGGAGAAAATGCAATACTGCAGTATTACATGGGATATTAACTCTGTACTAGGTTCATTCCAGAAATAGACACTTATCCTATCACTAAGCCAGATTCATTTCTGGTCTAACTCAAAATGATTTCAGTGGAGTTCCCCCAGGGATGCATCTGGCTCAGGCACTATGTTTTGGTGTATTGCAGCGTGACCTCTGTTTACTTCTCCCAGCACTGCCGGAAAGAGAGTGAATCTAGCAGGCTGCTCCCCTCTGGGCACCCATCACAAGGACAACAGTCTCATTGTGGTTTTCCTCCCCAGTCCCTTCTTACTTGAGGATTCTTTTTAGGCAACAGGTTAATATTCAAATTAAGCCGTGTTCTAGTCAGAGATTCCCAGAAATCCAAACATTTGGTTCTGCAAGCCACTCTTTAGTGGAGCTGGGATAATTAATGATTTGGGATGGAATCAGATTAAAACCTGATGGATGCTTCTGAGTTTTGGGTTCTAAAACTAATTTGAGGGGGGCAGGAAGGGAGGGTTGAACTGAACAAACATTGGCTTAATCACTTGTAACCCCAAACTTCTGACTCTTAGTTCTAGTTAGCATGTCCCCAAGTCTTCCTCTTTTATAAAGCAGTCTCTTTTTGATTTTTCTATTTATTGAAGAGAGTGCTGGACCTTATCATTTATTAAAGGTTTTACAAGATCCACATTGCATGAAGACAGAAAAAGGGGGGAATAATTAGACATATTGGATGAAACATGGGGACCTTGACTTCTTCCTTTATGATAGTGAACAAATCAATTAATGAATGAGAGTTTGTTTGCAAAGAAGCAAGGCAAAGTAATTCAATTTACCTAGGATTAGTATAGATTGAGACTGGTGATAAAGTGTCTGAAATAAGAATTTCGTTAGCAATTGTGATTATGCATGAGGCATAGCAGAATCCAGCTGTTTCATAGCTGCATTGGCTGTGTAGAACTAATCATAGAATCGTAGGACAGGCAGGGACCTCGAGAGGTCATCTAGTCCAGTCCCCTGCACTCCTGGCAGGATTATGTATTATCTAGACCATCTCTGACAGGCGTTTGTCTAACCTGCTCTTAAAAAACTCCAATTATGGAGATTCCACAACCTCTCTAGGCAATTTATTCCAGTGCTTAACCACCCTGACGGTGAGGAAGTTTTTCCTAGTGTCCAACCTAAACCTCCCTTGATGCAATTTAAACCCATTGCTTCTTGTCCTATCCTCAGAAGTTAGAGAACAATTTTTCTCCCTCCTCTTGTAACTGTTATCATGTCCCCTCTCAGTCCCCTCGTCTCCAGACTAAACAAAGCTGATTTTTTCAATTTTCCCTCACAGATCATGTTTTCTAGACCTTTAATCATTTTTGTTGCTCTACTCTGGACTTTCTCCAATTTTTCCACATCTTTCCTGAAATGTAGTGCCCAGAACTGGACACAATACTCAAGTTGAGACCTAATCAGCGCAGAGTAGAGCAGAAAAATTATTTCTCGTCTTGCTTACAATACTGCTGCTAATACATCCCAGGATGACATTTGCTTTTATTTATTTTTATTTTTTTTTGCAACAGCGTTACACTGTTGACTCATATTTAGCTTGTGATCTACTATGACCCCCAGATCTCTTTCTGCAGTACTCCTTCCTAGACAGTCCTTTCCCATTTTGTATGTGTGCAACTGATTGTGCTTTCCTAAGTGGAGCACATTGCATTCGTCCTTATTGAATTTCATCCTATTTAATTCAGATCATTTCAGAAGCGGTGCAGAACAGAACACAGTGGTGCCACACCATACACCAAGCCACAGCTCAATTTGAGGAGAACAGACGTGCTCGTGAAACAGAGAAGTGACAAAGGAGGAAAGAAAAGGCACAACAGTCCAGCCAACAACTATGTCTCCTCCAAGATTACACTTGTCACTTCTGTGGGAAAATCTGCAGGGCATGAATTGGGCTCCTCAGCCATTTAAAAGCCCACCAATGAACCCCCATGGCAGACATCACCCTCGCATTGAGGGATAGCTGAAGAAGACTCATAGGGCACGGCGAGAGAGAATGTGTTTCAATTTTTAAAATCTTGTGAGGTCTCAGATATTGTGATGAGTATGATATAAGAACAAAGATAGATGGATTTCAACTGTACTGGGGAAAGAGCAACAAATTGAGCAAGTAAATGCCATTTTTCTATCCAGAGCTGCACTTAAAAGATCAGTTCAATAAGTGCTTGACTGGACTGAAAGGCAAATCTGTGTTTTATAGCAAAGTGCCTTGGAGTCCATCCTGTGATTTCTGCAATACAATTGCACAAACATAGGACATTTATTCAGGAAACATAGTGCTCTATCATCCAACAATTTACTTCCTTTCAGATGCAAAGATCCAGTGAGGCTCACCAGATTCTTTAACCCTAAAATCACCGCTTGTCATGTTGTTAAACAACTTCTGATAATCCAGTTGTCCCCCAATTCCACAATCTTAAAGAGAAAAGAGTTCTTCCTTCAATTTAAGCTGTCTGTTTTGTTTCAAGTTCTGATGAATCAGAACCTTGTCACAAAAACAAGAGATGCCTTGGCATTTTTAAGAGATGGGGCTTGACTCTCCACACTCTTACACTAATGCAAATCAAGTTACTTTATAAAGTCAGTAGGTTTACACAGCTGTAAAATCAATGTAAGAATCAAGCCCAAGTAATAAAGGGCCAGAAAACTATTTTAACCTCTCCTCATTCCTAGGAATCAGACTACTTTAAAAGGAGTTTTCCTCCCCATTAGCCACAAAAGGATAGAACTCAGGCAGCTAACATTCAATTTCAGATCGTTTAGAATAAATTGTCTTCCATGCATTCTTCATATATAATATTTCAGAATGTTCCTGAAAGCCTGGATTTAAGATGGCACAAATGTCCTTAAACCCCTATTTACACAGCTTACAGTGACTGAAACAGAATTTGCATATGAAGCTAGGACTGGAAAATGTGAGATGTTGCACTAAACACTGAAAACAAATTTCATTTTATGGTACATGATACGCACTCAGCAACATGAGCAAACCCATCACATCCCTACATATCTGTTTTCTTTTCTTTGTACTCTGACATTCCTAAGAAAATTAAACTCTTATGTGAGCAGTTTTCTCCTCTCTGGAAATCTGATGATCAAAGAAGGAGGGAGAACAAATAAAATGCTAGTAAATTGTGGAGGGGAGAAGTTATAGGTGAGACTCATTTTAATAGGTTTTCTCTCCTAGAGCGGCACAGAAAGTACCCTTTAACTTGGGGCCTGATTCTGCTTGCATTGAAGTCAATGGGAATTTTGCCATCAACGTCAGTAGGAGCAGGGTCCAGCCCTTATTTTTACTAGTTAAGCAACACTGCCATGCTCTGTGCTATAGAAGACATAAACAAAGACAGTCCCAGCCATGCTGTGTTAGATAAACACACCTGAGACAACATGCATTGGGGAACCCAGCGGAGGTGTTGACTTGGAACTGAGGTTTTGAACACTGTCTTCTCTCTCTGCTTTACTCCTGTGATTAGGGGATAGGGAAGGTATTTGACTGGTGAGGCTTAGTGTCCACTAGCCTCTGGGGTTAAATGACTCTATTAATGGGGGTTGAATACGAAAAGCATGGGGCTCATGTGTGGGGGGCACAGTGGGACTCTCAGGCTGTTCCATGCACAAGGGTAGTATGGAGGAAGGCACAAGGATGGCTTGAGCAAAGCAGAGAAGGTGAGGCAGGACCGAGTCAGAGAGAAGATCTGGGCATGGCTGCACAGGGCAGTGAAGGTAAACTTAATGCAGCAGCAGCAGAGGGGGAGTGCAGCTTGCTGTGTGCACTCTGATGGATTTCACTTTGCTTTCCCTAACGGTCCTATTAATAAAATGGGAGCCTTTGAGCCGAAGGACAGCTCTTTGCATTGCTGTCTGTCAACAAAAAGGCACTATTTCATGAAAATGTAGCTATGTGCAGACCTGATGCCATTATCTCAATTCATGGTGTGTATTGCGGGCTAAATGGTGAGCCTGAGAGCTGGGGAGAAGATGGGGAAGTTGCTCCAGCTCGCAGGAAGCATGAAGTTTCTAGTTGTTAAGGGATTCAAATATATTAGCTGCTTCAGAGGATAATGTCTGAGGTTGTATCACTGGACATTTTGCTTTAGAAATTAATTTTGGACTTTGAAACATGTCCAAGTCTTACGGAAGCTGTGTGTGTGTGTGTGTGTGAGAGAGAGCGAGCGCAAAAATGTTTGGACTTGGATGAGCAAGGGTTGTCTGGGCTTCCACTTCTGCCAATGGGAGGTCAAGCATTTCCCATTAATTTCTGTGGGAGACTTGTCCACTGCTACCCCCACGCCATGGAGGACACCTTGTCTCCAGTGGACACAGTAGGCTGGGTTCTCTTTACTACTTTGCACCTTGTGTTGATAGTTACATCAGTTCACAGTGTGTGTAAAATTTCTACCTGATCAGAATTCTCCACTGATTTACACCAGTAGTATGCAATGCTGGTGTAGCTGTGCCATCCACGGTATTAGAAAGACAAGGTCCTGAAGAGAAGCTTTGTGTAAGCACGAAAGCTTGTCTCTGTCACCAACAGAAGCTGGTTCAGTAAAAGATATTACCTCACCCACCTTGTCTCTTACACCAGTAGTGGCATTTTACACCACTTGGCACTCATTTTGCACAACTGTAAGTGCAAGATGGGGGAATCAGGGTTGGTACATCTACAAGAAAGATTAAGAATAACAGGAATGAGTATAAACTAATGTCAGCACCCTGTGGTCCAGATAAATGGTGGCATTCTGGTGATCAGGAACCTTCTCTGTATCTATAATTACATTATGGTAACTACTTCCATGAAGCAGACATTAGAGTTTGGATACAATAAGAAATATCCCAATATGCCCCCACTGAGAGTGAGTGTGAACCCTACAACTTTGGTTTGGTTCAAAAAATGTCTTGCCAAATGTTTATTTCAAATGTCTCTGCAATTCCTGGTCCTGGTTCTCCCACAATAACAGAAGGAAGGCTGAGACACTTCCAACCCAATTAGAAGCAGCACATGATGGAAATCTCATGCAGGCTTCCAGTCTGCTTCACTTAATATTTCCAATTTAATGTTCCAGACCCAAAAGGATTGAATGTCATGTAAAACTCCTCTTACATGTAACTTCATTAGACAGACATTTGGATTAGAAACCAAACTTTTGGGTCTTCTGCCAAATTGAACCAAACCTCTAACCCATCAGGAATCTGACTCTTTTTTTTTTTTCTTCTTTCTTTTTTTTTTTTTAGTGCCATTTTGGTCACAAAGGTTGAGAGAGATCAAACCCTTCTGATTCAGAGCACAGTAACTCCGGGGAGCTGCTGCCAGAAACTTCAAAGGTTCCAGAAAACAAAGTGAGGAGAAGAATTAGCATAAATCGGTGCTGCTGTTAGCCCCCACCTGGTCTGATGAAGTAGCTGCTGGAACCTAGCAGATCCAAGGATCCAACTCCTTTCTTCTCCCCCATCCTGCTTTACAGGAGTCACTTGCATCCTGCAGCAGTGGGGAGAATTAGGCCCCCAGGATGAAGTTGTTATAGGCTGCTTTGTGCTCCATTACACTTGCAAGATGGATGTAAGTGACCTGACGATGCAGAGTTGTAATTGGGGCACCAATCTGATCATCAGCTCAGGGCTTGTCTACACTACAGCTCTTAGTCAACCTATGTTTGGTCGACTTATAGCCACCACAGTAATTGCTGCAGTGACTGATGTGCACACTGCCCTTCTTCTGTCGGTGGTGCACATCCTCACCAGGAGCACTTTCACCGACTGAAGAAGGGCAGTATGGGAGGCTGAAAGCCAGGATTCTAAGCTCCGTGCAGCTCCCCGCCAGGACCCCAGCTGCCCCCCTCCCTTGGGCTCTCAGCTTCCTGCTCCCAGCTGGCTGGGGGAGGACAGCTGCCCAGGCTTCTCGGCTCCCTGAGTGGGCGGCAGCTGGGCTGGGAGTGAGGCGCTAGGGGCAGCTGGGCTCAAGCTGCTGAGCTTTTTTGTCAATTTCATGACTGCAGAATGGCACCGTGAAATTGACAAAACAGCCAATGTAAGTAACGCAGTGTCTACACAGACACTACATCGCCTCAACTACACTGACATAATCACTACACTTCTCGTGGAGGTGGAGTAATTATGTCAGTGTAGTAGGGCACTTACATCGGCTAGACAAGGCTGTAGTGTGTACACTGACATAATTAGGTCGACGTAAGATGCCTTACGTCAACCTAACTGTGTAGTGTAGACCAGGCCTCAGTCTGATAAAGAGTCCTTTTCCGTTGCAGAACATAAATCGCAGCCTGGTTCTCACTGCTTAGCAATATCTAGCTCTTAAATTTATTCCTGTCTATCTTTAAAGATTTCCATCTGTCTTTGGAGACAAAACCAACCATTTATTCTGGATCATTTTTATCTTCAGTAGGTATGTGGTTATCTAATTATTTAATCCACATTCTCTTTGATGCCTTTTAACATCATTTTCTCTGTAACAGTCTACAAAGCATCCTGTGTTAGTTCTAAAGATGCTCCCTAATCTCCCCCTTAGAATCCTGGCAACCTCAGCTCTCTGTAGTGCCTCCGAAGAGTGGTTAAATGGCTTTCTTTTCATCGGCTGGTTAGCATGCAATGGGCCAGATTCTGTTCTTGCTTGCACTGGTTTTATACCAGTCTAATTCCACTGAGTTATTCCTGGTTCTCACTCATGTAAGTGAGCAGAATCTGGCCTGATTCACCACTGCCTTTGCACCTTGTGTAGTCATTTACACTTGCACAAAATGGTTGGATGTACAATGCTGACATCCTTATGTGGTAGTGTGTTACACCTAGTATATACATGTGTAAATAACGGCACAAGATGCCAGATAGTGAAGAATCATATCTTTCCCCCCCAAAATAGCACTTGATATATTACCACGGAGCCTGATTCTCATTGACACTAAGGCCCCTTTACTGTTCTAGCAGTAGAAAGTGGCTTTAAAGTGACTGCAGATGTAATTTACGCATACTTTTGAGTAATATTTGAACTCGCTCCTCCTCAGAGTGGGGTAAAAAGATGCGGAACTTATGGCTTTGATATTTTGTTTCTCACTCCACATTATGGTGGGCGAAAGAACAGTGGGAGGAAAAGCCACAAAAGCCACAGTGGAGGTAATAATACTAATGATTAAAAATTGCTTTCCCCCGTTGCACCAACAGACAGCACAAAATGCCTGACTGATTTTTGCAAATTCATCCAAAGCATGGTTGTTTCTCTCTGATTTCTCTAGTAGTGCTTGGGCACAGCCCTTCTTACATTACTCCTAGTTCACTAGTTTTTCCAGGATCACTTCTCCATTTGCCTATGTCTCCTTCCTCCCTCCTCTGAGCCATCTTTCCCTGGCTATGTATGATTAATTTGTTTCCATCTTTTAAATTTTAGACTGAAATTAATGAATATGTCCTTCAGCCACACCCCTATTACTTCCCACTGTTAAATTCTCTTTCCCCTTTTTCTTCCTGCTATTTATAGTGGGATAATGTCCCTGTGAAAAACACTTGTAACTTACAAACTCAAGATTCTCTTACAGATATTTAATGATACACCAGGTCCATCCCGTTAATTCTTCTATAATTATTTCTTATAGTTTTACACAAGGTAAAGATTACTTTTTTTGAAATATCTGCATTTCTGCATAGATCTGAAAATTCCCAAGTAATGAGGGGAAGTATGCTATCTAATGTGTTTCTGCTTTTTCAATCTCCTTGTTAATTTGTGAACTCTTACCTAGAAATTATTCCCAATTTTAAAATGCAGCAGCGGTGAGTGAAAAAATTGGGTCCCATCTGTTCTTTGCTTCACAGTTTCTGCTTCATGAGATCATTTCTAGGAGGGCATTAGTTATACATTCTTGTGCAGCAAGTGTGGGTATTGTCTGTGTGAGCTTGCTGTAGCAGCCACAGAACATTAATAAACATGACACCTTTTCCAATTTCTTTATGCAGTGCGGATCTTGCATTGAGTTAGCTGCTAAAAAGGGTCAGTGTTTCATGGGTAATCCTTAAGCAATGATTATCAGGCAAAAACATCAGCTAATGAATGAACCACCCTTTGGAACAACTATTCAGAGTTGTAATGTGAATCCCTATACCTGCAACTGAATTAGGGTCTGTTCTTTCAGTCATGCCTACCTGATGGACCCATTGACGCTGGTGGGAAATACATGTACACAGCAGGGGAGTAGACTTCTTGGTGTGATGTGTTCTCTACTCAAAACTGTATCAAGTAATGAGTGGGCATGGATCAATACCATGGTGTATAGGTGGCAGACGCCTCCCCCCCACCACCACACACACATGCACTGCCTGCAGACAAATTAAATGAAAGAAAAACTAGGACCTAACATGCATAGTAAGAAATTGAGTGTTAACTGCAGCACTAAGCACCAGGGCTCTTAAACTGTGACTAAGAGATGTAGACTGATATTTTGTCCCCCCTTCCCCAATTAATGAAAACTAGTCTCTCCTGCTCGTTATTTATAAAGATCTTCAATTTGCTCTCTCTGTGTGTGGTCTCTGAACAGCCAGGCTACCCCCTTCTCATCAGTCAGTTCCTTTCACTCCTTGTCTTCCCTGCTTAAGGAACCCTGCCCACGCCCCTCTTGTATGTGCCAGGCCTCAATACTGTCTTGATACCGAGAATGTGCCTGTGTCTCAGCAGCTAGACCAGCCTCCTTCTTTCTTTTTTAGGCCCTCTCTCGCCCTGCTTCCCCGCATTCTCCCTCTCATCCTTTCTGCTCCCACAGCCACCCCACCTCCCTCCCCTCACTGCCTCTATCTTCTTCAGGCTCTTTAGACTACTAACCTTTCCTCTGGTCTCAGAGCTCAGTGCCGCTACTGCCTCCTTTGGCCTGAATAGTTAGCCAGTACTCAGGGTTGAGTTGAGGCCTGGGTTAGCTAACGCATTCTAACATTTGTTCGAGTCCAAGCAAAGCCGTGGTGGCTGAAGTGGGATGGCTGCTGGTGCACGTCCCCTCCAGGCCCGAGCCATCAGCTCAGGCAGGGGATGAAAGCTACAGTCTTGCCCTTAGCGAGCAAAAGCACCACAGCACATGGTGCCCTTCTGTCCCTGGCTTTGACAGGCTTACACAAGTGGCACTGCAGGCTCCTTAGAGCTGTGCAAAACAATGCTTTGAGACCAACTAGTTGTCGCCCCTTCACTTTTCATAGGCTGGCCTAGTCACTTGCTCTGCATCCGTTGCCATAACATTAAAGGAAAAAATATCCAGTTAGGCAACTCTTTATAGTCCAGGGTAATGGGCTGCAGTTGGGTTAGGTAAGCTGCTTTTTCTACACAGGCACATCCATCCCACGGGGACTTAAATTAAATTTCTTGGATTACCACAGATCTCCATGCACTAGCCCTTTCTGTTCCCTGTGTCCACATACAGCCAGCTTCACTAAGAAAAGATGCAAAGGCAACTGCTGGGAGGCTGTGGCGATACCCACAATGTTGCCAGCTCTCATGGGTTTATTGCAAATCTTGTGATGTTTGGTGTTTTTCTTAAAGCCCCCGCTCTTGGAGTCACGTGATAGTGTGACAATCTCCACTTTCTTTCTTTCTTTCTTTCTTTTTTTTTTTTTAAAAAAAAGCATTCTAGCCCTTATTGTTGTGGAAATGTGATCCAAGGGTAACCTCAAGGTTTAAAAAATATCCCCAAAGAACCCCAAAGTATTATTTCAAAGTATTATTTATTATTTGTATTGTGATATAGCCCCTAGAAGCCCCTGTTACGTATAGACACAGAACAAAAACATGGTCCTTGCCCCAAAGAAACATACATATTTTATTTTAAATGTCATGATTTTTAAACTAATCTCATGATTTGTGAATGCTTGGGGCTGTCAATACTGTACCCTGCATATCATCATGATAAAACTATGCTAATACAGTTCTTTCACACTATGTACTATGAAATATGTATGTTCTCACTAGTGGGAGGGGGCTGACTTTACATTTTGAGGGTTGGGATGAAACTGAGGCTTGGCCTATACCTAAAATTTAGGGTGACCGAGCTACTTTGCTCAAGGCTGTGAAAAATTTCACACCCTGTGCAATGTAGGGTCAACCTAACCTTGCTTAGACGCAGCTAGGTTAATGGAAGAATTCTTCCATTGATCTAGCTCAGGGGTGGCCAACCTGAGCCTGAAAAGGAGCCAGAATTTACCAACATACATTGCCAAAGAGCCACAGTAATACGTCAGCAGCCCCCCCATGAGCTCTGCCCTTTCCCCCTGCTCCCAGCACCTCCCACCCACCGGCAGCCCCTCCCCCTCCCTGCACCTCCCGATCAGCTGTTTGGTGGCATGCAAGAGGCTTGGAGGGGGAGGAGTGAGGGCATAGCAGGCTCAGGGGAGGGGGGTGGGAAGGGGTGGAGTGGGGGCAGGGCCTGGGGCAGAGCCAGGGGTTGAGCAGTGAGCACTTCCTAGCACATTGGAAAGTTGGCGCCTGTAGCTCCAGCCCCGGAGTCGGTGCCTATACAAGGAGCCGCATATTAACTTCTGAAGAGCAGCATGTGGCTCCGGAGCCACAGATTGGCCACCCCGATCTAGCTACTGTCTCTCAAGGGGGTGGATTTACTACAGCGATGGAAAAACCCCTTCCATCGCTGTAGTAAGTGTCTACACTACGATGCTACAATGGGGTAGTAGCAACTGTGCTGCTGTAGCACTTGTAGTGTAGACTAGGGTGGCCACTTGGGCATTCTCAGAATACCAGACATTACAGTACTTCTGGGAATGCTGTGGGCCTGCCCCGCCATGTGACCTCGGACACATGATCCATGTGAGGTCATGACGGAAGCCCCCATGCATTTTTAAGAGCACGCTACTCTGCCGCCACTGGTGTGACCTTGTGTGTGAGGTCACGCTGGCGAGGGTAGAGCGGTGTTCTTTTCAAAATGGCGTTCCCTCATCCAATACCGGACAAAACCATGTCCCGTTTTGCCTAAGCACTGGACAGGGGACAAGCCTTAGGAAAGCAGGACTGTCTGGTTTCATACCAGACAAGTGGCCTGCCTCATGCAGACATACTCTTGAGCAGTGGTCCCCAATGCGGTGCCCACAGGCGCCATGGTGCCCACTGGGGCATTTATGGGTGCCCGCCCACCAACTAGTGCCCAGAAGGGGAGAGAAGCTGCTGCCCCGGCCTGCCGGGGACAGAGAACTCCGGGGCTGCGGGCGCAAGTGTTCTCTGTCCCCAGCAGGCCGGGGCAGCGCAGAGAGAAGCCGCAGCCCAGCGCCTGCTGGGTACAGAGAACACAGGCGCCCGCAGCCCCGGAGTTCTCTGTCCCTGGCAGGCGCGGGGCTGTGGCTTCTCTCCGCGCTGCCCCGGCCTGCCGGGGACAGACAACTCCGGGGCTGCGGGTGCCGGTGTTCTCTGTCCCCGGCAGGCGCGGGGCCGCGGCTTCCCTCGGTGCTGCCCCACGGCCCCACGCCTGCCAGAGAACTCCGAGGCTGCAGGCGCCGGTGTTCTCCGTTCCCAGCAGGCACGGGGCTGTGGCTTCCCTCTCCGCTGCCCAGAACTGTGCCCCCTCCCCCTCAAACAAAAAGGTAAATAAAAAAGAGCAAATTCACATGGTAAGGTGAAAGAATAATTGCCAAATAATTTAATTAATACCTTTTACATGTAAAATTACCTTTTTTATCTTATGGATTCATATATTATGTAATATTAAATATGATGGTTTTCATATTATTTAATGTACAAATACAAAATAAGTCTTGAAAAATTGTTGGCACCCGCCACACTCTTCTGAAAACATGAATGTGCTATTGACCACAAAAAGGTTGGGGACCACTGCTCTTGAGGGTCACAGTATTTTTATTCTACTCTCAAGTGCTGACATCCATGGTAAGGTGGATCCATGAAACAGCAGTTTTAGTTGGCAATCCAATCAAAGCTTTGATCTGTACTGCCATGGCCCATGCAGCCTCAGTCACCAGGCAGTGGTAGCAGCTTCAAGCCACATAGACAAATCTAATAGGGGCAACAATACAATTTGTGAACCTGAACGCTGTGGGACTCTCACATGTCCCCTTTGCCTGTTTATATTTGAAATTCACAGCATTAGTGAATAGGCAAAGCAGATTTGCCCAGATGCCTGGTATAACTTAATATAATATTCCTTTTTGGGAAATAGCATGAAACTCTCTCATTCTTCCCCATGTAGGAGGCATGTAAAAATATACAAACAGCCACGTGAGGCAAATGTTTATGAACAATGCCAAAAACTGATTCTTTTTAATACAATGTAAAAACGCTGGTCAAATCCCCCCTCTCCAGAAATATTTTTTTCTATTGCCCAAGCCCTCAGTCCTACTTTCTGCATCAGTTGGTAGAGGTCCTTTTAGAACTCTAAAGTGGATTCTATTTTCCAAGGTGCAAACGCCTCCTGCATACCAAGCATGTCTTGGGGAAGTCAGTCAGCGTGAACTGTGACTTCACTGAAGACTGTCACTCCACTGCTGGGAGGGAGATGTCACTCTTCATTAAAGTTGTGTGGGAAGCCAATTATCTGCCTCACATTTCATCAAGAGTTGAGCCCGAGAGGAAGATCAGTCTGGGAAAAAAAGAAAGCAGAGAGACCCCAGTTCTATGTGATTAGGATTTTCAACCACTCAGCTTTTTAAATGTGGGAACGATGAAGGGGAGAAAACGAAACTTTTATCACTTAACCAATAGGCTTGCCAGTTCAATACCACTTTGAGAAGGTTTTTTCCCCCCAGTAAAAGTAGATAAATTCAGGTTGCACTGACAGAAAGTCATTTTGTCTTGATTAGCTCCCAAATTCACTGTGTGCCCCCCTTATATGTCAAAAAGTGTATCCAGTCTGGCTAAAGACAGGTACATTATATCAACAAAAACTTGATGCACACATGATCCATGCAAGGTATATTATTGGTGTGGGCGGGAGTGAAATCAAAGGAAAATGTACTGCAGAGCTAGGTAAAAATAGTACTGTATGACAAACAGATTTTTTTATTCCCAGCATAAAAGAACATATTCTGAAGTGCCACTGAAGATTGTGTTGAGACTTTACTTGCAAATGGACATGCATGATCCTTTCCAATGGAAATGTAGTTAGAAGCATTTGGATCTTAAACCTCTTTATGGACATACTCATAGAATATTAATACACATGAACAAAAAAATTGGGGCTTACGCTAGCACTCTAAAAATAGCAGTGCAGATGTTGCTTTGATGTGGTGACTGGAGCCCGAATCACAACGTCAAAGCAATATCTACACCGCTATATTTAGTGCACTAGCATGAGCTCCTCTAGCACAAATCTGTGGACCCAGTCTGGGAAGCTCACTCTCAGATCAGTGTAGATGCACGCTGACAGACTAGATGAGATTCCTGCCCTGAAGAATTGACAGTTCAATCTGACATAATTTAAACAAAGTGACGGGGTTTAGTGAATGTCTTGTTCCTAGATTTTTGTCGTGGGTCTTTTATGGCAATGTAGATATATCCTTAGAGGAAACAGTTAAATGATGAATAAGGTTTTCAAGCAGGCCTGCGTCATGGTAGATGCTACATCAGTTCATACAGTAGTTTGTTTGTTTTTTAATGCACTTAGTTCAAATTATGGATATTATATTTCTTCCATAATGTAATAAAACTCCCTCTGGAAAATCTTGATCCAATATTTGTTTGTAAAAGATTTTTTCACACCAGGTATCACCTGCCACAGTATCTGAAATTGCCTGTAGGATGTTCACAAAGCAGCTATAGCATGTGAAAACCCACACACTTCCTCGCTGTTTAGGCTGTCCAGTTTTTTTCTGTCAAAAGATAAGTTCTACTCCAAATGGTGATAGACAAGAAATAGATCCAGGATTGTGGTCCCGGTCAAGCAGCACAATATGACAGCAAGTTGTGTTGACAACAAACTCATTTAATGATGCTACCCATTCTTGCCAAAATATTTGCATGAGGACTGATTAATGCATTGCACTTTCTACCCTGTCTGTATGTGTGTTCCCTGTGTGTCCCAATGCCACCTGGATGAAGGCTATTTGGGGGAGACAGTGCTTCAGAATGGATGTCTCGTGCAGAGTTGCTTTAGATAGGATAGATCAGTCTCTTCCATGAAGGTTGCAAAGCTTTCTGTTCAATCAGGTCATTGAGAAGAGTATATAAAGTATGTACCCTTCAGGGCCGGCTCCAGGCACCAGCTTTCCAAGCTGGTGCTTGGGGCGGCAGGTGAGAATGGAGTGGCAGTCCGAGTCCCGCGGCAGCAATTCGGCGGCAGGTCCGCTCTTCCCGCCGCCGAATTGCCACCACGGGACTCGGACTGCCGCCCCATTCTCGCCTGCCGCGGCGGCAATGGGGCGGCAGGTCCGCCACTCTCCCCTTGCCGCCGTGGACTGGGACTGCCTGTGTCGGGGGCGGGGCCCCACCCCCGATGCAGGCAGATGTAGCGGGGCCCCGCCCCCGACGCAGGCAGGCGTCGGGGACGGGGCCCCGCTACGTCTGCCTGCGTCGGGGGCGGGGCCGCCGCGCCTGCTTGGGGCGGCAAAATTGTTAGAGCCGCCCCGGTACCCTTTTATAGATTGTATCCAACCCTTCCACATAAACAAGGCCTTGATACTAGAAACTCTTAAGCAGGTCATTTGTCCCACAGAAGTGACTGGACCAGTATCTATGTGCAGGAGTATTTGTGATATAAAAACATGTGAGCAAGCTGGGACCGTATCTCATCAGAAGATAGGAGGACATCTGAAATTGTCAGGGGGTGCAGGAATATTGACACGAAGGCCAATTGGCAAGTGTGGAGTGCCACCACCCCAACCCACAGATCCACTTGTAAGGCTGAAGGACAAGCGCCCCCAGACTTTGAATTCTGTACCACTTTCTGTGGTGTGTGACAGTGAAGCGTAGCTGTGCTCTGGTGTTTTCCTTTAAAGGATTCACGTTCATAAAGTAAGCCAGATTTGCTTAGTTTTGCCAGTGATTTTCTTTGTGTGCAGAAATAAACAGCACTGGCCTTGATCCTGCTTTTAACATATATGAGTGCACATCAAACAGCATCTTGTGAAATCAGTTCTATGCTGTGAGAGAGAACATAAGAACGGCCATAATGGGTCAGACCAAAGGTCCATCTAGCCTAGTATTCTGTCTTCCAACAGTGGCCAATGCCAGGTTCCCCAGAGGGAATGAACAGAACAGGTAATCATCAAGTGATCCATTCCCTGTTGCTAGGGTGACCAGACAGCAAATGTGAAAAATCGGGACGGGGGTGGGGGGTAATAGGTGCCTATATAAGAAAAAGACCCCAAAATCAGGACTGTCCCTATAAAATCGGGACATCTGGTCACCCTACCTGTTGCCCATTCCCAGCTTCTGCAAAGAGGCAGAGAGGCACATATTGCTGCAGTGATCTGAGAGAGGCCCAGACAACTTGCTATAAATTCCTTGGTGGTGTTCTTACCCTGTGCATTTCTTATCTCAGAAGGGAGACCTAATAAACCTGTGTTGTTGTTTTTTTTAAAAAAAGAGCGTTTAGGAAGAGGGCAGGTGGGAATTGCTTCTCTGGCTCATCGGATGACGAATTTGATTGTTAAAGTCTGTGTTTTGTGAGAGCAGAGCCCTGCTGAGAGACATCAAACATCTTGAAAGGATAACCGCTCTCTGAAGGGCCTTTCCTACCTTTACAGTTTCTGGAACTGAACTGAAAACCCCAGCTGAAGCTGGCACTGAAAAACACTGAGCTCTTGTTCTTACTGCCTGGTCATCTCGGTGTCAAGATTGACCATTGGACGGGTCTCATGTACAAATGTGAACAATGTCCCACAAGAATTTCTGCTGTGCAAATACAGACTGGTAAAATTCACCATGATTTTAACCATTGGAGTTATCATAATGTGACATTATAATTACCATCATAACAATGCTTTGCATTTCTTTAGTGCTTTCCAGCTGAGGTTCTCAAAAGGCTTTACAAACATTAGGGAATTAAGCTCCAAAGCAGCCCTCTGAGGCAGGCAAATGTTCTTGTCCCTGTTTCATGGATGGGGAAACAGGCACAGAGAGAGTAATTGCTAAGTTATACCTCCTCCTGTGCAACTGTTGCAATCCTGATATGCCCTCCCCCAGCTGAACGCTCACCAGGCTGCTGTCCTGGACCCAAACCTTGAGTCCCACATGTACTGAGCTTGCTGGGGCTGGGCACTGCCTCTCTGGCTCTGGGCCTCTAGAAGCACACTCCAGATGCAGACTCAATGCCTGACACCCCTACTGGCAGTGGGAACCCCTGGTCCCATTGTTAGGCCCTGAAACTAGCACCAGCTCTCCCCAGTAGCTGGTGCACATCTTAGGGGTCCTCTGGTTTACCGTTTCCCTCTTTGGGGACTGCATGACAGCATAAGCCAGTGACATGTATACTCTGCAAAGGGGTTTCTAAACACACATGCACTTTACTCATAGAGAAAGAGGAAGGGACTTACAGATCCCTGCAAAAATAATAAACAGCTGCATGCAAAAATCCTCCCTCCCTGGTCCTCACTACTCCAGAAGTGCTTTGGGTTTTGGTCAGTCCTGTCATGGTCCCAAGACCCTCCTCTGCCTTGTCTTGCCTTCAGTTTCTTGTTCCGGTCCATAACAGGGGGAGAGCTGCTAGGACCAGACCTTGTCCTTTTATATCTTTCCAGTGCCCTTGTTCATGTGACCTTCCTGGTCAGCCTCAAAGCCCCAATCAAGTGATCTGCTGCTTGGTTATTATGCACCTGAAGTCCCAACTAGAAATATGAGTTTCTTGCAATTTTGTCGCCCTCTGTAGCATACCCATTATGTTGACAGGGCAAAGTCATTCAATATTAATGACTCTTGATCAGTCTACATTGTTCACCTGTCAGTGTCTCTTGGGATTTCAGCCCATGATGGAGGAAAAAAAACAAGGAAGGCAAGACAACCTTACAACCAAATGGTGCTCCTGAAACAAAATGGAGTTTGCAGTTTGATGTTGGTACAGACATGGACTAAATCATAGCAGTACTCTCTCTTCCCACTAGCCCACTCAAACAGGATGCAGGTATGATCCATCTCCCAGCACTGGAAGCATGAGGGATGGGCAGCTGGCTAGCACTGCCAACAGTACTGGCTAGTTTGGAAGAGTGTATTTCTGCACTGCCCGCCCTCCCCACCAGAATGCTTGTTCTAGGAGTGAAGCATTGGTTTCACCTTTTTAGAAGGGTAGCAAAAGGTAACTTGTCGTCCACTCTCCCCAGTGCTCAGGGTGCTTTATTCTGTCCAAAATCATCACCTTCTTCCCCCTCTTCAGCATGGATCAGCCAGTGCTTCATTTGTCATGAAAGAAGTGCTGGGGCTCACCCAATTAGATGCTGGGGCTCAAGTCATTTTTTTACTTTCATAACTGACGTGGCAAACCCAGAGGTGCCAGGGCTCACCCTGGCACAAATTAAGCAGTGGGATCAGCCTCATAGGAGGAAGAGTTGAGGCCAGTGAGACTTGCCCAATGTCTGACATGAAGGCTGTGGCAGAGTCAGGGATAGTATACAGCAGTGGTCCCCAACCTTTCTGTGGCCAAGAGCACATTCTTCCCTTCATCAGAGTGTGGCGGGCAGCGACACTTCTCGGCGGCATTTCGGTGGCGATGGTTCTCCGCCGGAAGCGCACCTCGGCGGCATTTCGGTGGCGATGGTTCTCCGCCGGAAGCGCTCCTCGGCGGCATTTCGGTGGCGATGGTTCTCCGCCGGAAGCGCACCTCGGCGGCATTTCGGCAAAAGCTTCTTTGCCGGAAGTGCTGCGTGGCCGCATTTCAGTGGCGACGCTTCTCCGGCGGATGCTCCTTTCCTCTTCCTTCCTTGGCGCCGGCCCTGATGGCAGGCACACATAAATGCCCCGGTGGGCGCCACGTTGGAGACCACTGGTATACAGATTACCTGGCTCCCTATAACCACAGGAACAAGTTCTTCCATTCTACATCCTAAAACAATATTCAGATCTGATGCTGCAGGGTGTGCACCAATCATGTGCAAGGGTCAGGAAGGACACACACTGGCTAGGTACGTTACAGAAGTAGGCTATCACACTGGCTGGACAGTGGCCTGATCCAGGATGGCCAATCCTTTCTTCCCAGCAAGTGGAATTCTGGAGCATAAAAGCACTTTAAATATTGTGCCTTCTTCTCACAGTATCCAGGATAAATTCCCATTCATCCCACAATAGGGGGAATTACATGCGGACCTCTCTCTCAGGCATGATGTGCATGTCCTCCTGTGGCTTCAGCAAAGGGGAGAATACACCGCCAACACTTTTTCATCTGAGGATAGTTAACCATGTATTAAAGCATTCCCTCCAGAACACTGGCTTCACTGCAAGGCGGCTAGACTTTGTTTCCTGTTTATCCAAAAGGTTTCAATGGTGGTTTGAAAACCAGAGGTCAACTTAAAAAAAGCTTTTGTTGTACTGTTTAATTCTGATATTGTTTTCAAGTGCTGTTGAGCCTAAATTCAGGGCACTGAAGAGTCTGTAGTGGGTTGGAATGATCCAAACCAGCATCATGGGAGAGAGGTTGAGTTAGTTCGGGTTCTGGAGCCTGCATTCTAGGGTAGCTGGCTTGATTGCTTAGATTGCTATCCTCTGCCCTGTTGTGTTAGTTTCAACCAGATTGCCAAAGGAGTCCTTAGATTGTAACAAGTTTTTACTAACTTTAGACAGTAATATTCTAAAAGGAAGTGAGAAGTGTCATGATTTGTGGCCAATAGCTATTGTTCTAAGTAAAATGTAAATTTAAATATACTCTATAACTTATTGGTTTGAAATATGTTTGTCTGGCCAAATGCATTCCAAAATGCAAATCCATTGATTTGGAGGCAAAATAATGCCATCTGAATTGTAATTCTAGTCAAAAGGATAATTTAGATAAGACTCTTCAGTTGATGAATCTCCCAAATGGGAAATATTTGTTGCTGAAGATTGTACATTAAAATGAGGAAAGAAAAATGAAAGTGTGGGTTTGAAAATTAAACTGGCAAACTTAACATTTAACTGACGTAAGTGACTCTTCTATGGAGCTGACTGTGAAAATGAGAAATTGTCCTTTGTTTGAAGTGATTTTTGTTTTCAAGGATGATGAACTTACTGCTTCTTAGATGCCAGCTGACAGCCTTAATGATCATTCTACTTTTGCAGCATTAGGAAAACCTACATTGAAAATGCCCAGAGTTGTTGTTGTTCTAGACACTTTTATTTCTATTTTTTAAAAAGGAATTGAAAGGTCCATGACTAGACCAATTTGTGTGCTAATGACTCTGTTGTATGCTATGGAAAACTTTAAGATGGCCTATAAATCTGTATTGAATATGCTTCCATTAGTAAGATTTGGGTACAAAGAACATATGAACTTTGGTTTCACTCATTTAAATTAAACAAATTATTTCAGGTAAAGGAGATTCTTTTGCTCAAATAAAAAAAATCAGATTCAGCTTCTAGTTCATTTAAAAAAACAAAATCAATATGTATAATGTTCTATTGAATAAGGAATGGTGCCTCTTCTTCCGACTCCAGTATTCCTTGCTGACAATAGTGTGTCCCCTCTACCAAGTGGCAGCACAGCAGATGTCCTGAGCCTTGCAGTTTGCCTTCCCAGTGCAGAGAAATCAGTGGTGTAGAATCTGGCTATATTCAAAGTGTAACTTGTTTTATTTACACACGTACACCAGTCCTGCAACAGAAATAGCTAACCAGCATGTAGAGCACAAAACTGGCTAACTGATCTCAAAATGACAGGTTTCAGAGTGGTAACCATGTTAGTCTGTATCCGCAAAAAGAGCGAGGAGTACTTGTGGCACCTTAGAGACTAACACATTTATTTGAGCATAAGCTTTTGTGGACTAAAACCCACAAAAGCTTATGGCCAAATAAATCTGTTAGTCTCTATGGTGCCACAAGTACTCCTCGTTCTTTTTGATCTCAAAATGTAATTGTAAACAAGGAATCCTCATCAAGTGAATGTGTTTCCAGTGGGGGCCTGCTGCACAAACTGGTTCTTGGCGCTATGCTGTTTAACATATTTATCAATGACTTATATGAAAACCTAAGATCATCACTGATAAAGTTTGGAGATGACAAAGATTTGGAGAGCAGTAAATAACAAAGACGACAGGTCACTGATTCAAAGCAATCTTGCTTGTTTGGTAAGCTGGCCATGAGAGAACAATATGCATTTTAATATGGCTAAATGCTAAGTCCTACATCTAGGAATAAAGAATGTAGGCCCTATTACAGGATTGGGGGTGGGGGGAGTGGGAAATTATCCTGGGAAGCAGCGACATTGAAAAAGACTTGGGTGTCTCAGTGGATAATCAGCTGAACACAAGCTCCCAGTGCAAAGGTGTAAGCAACAGGAATAATGTGGTCCTGGGATGTACGTGAAACAGCATCACTTGGTGATGCCTCTTGTACCAATAAGTGTGCTAACAGTAGGCAGAGAAATCTTTTTCCTTAAAATAAACTATTCCCAGCAATCTGTCCATGCATGATTTAATTGGGCTGCAACAAATGCAAAACAATGGCATAATTAAAGGTATACCAATAAGTGTCCAAATAGCTAATTTAGGCACTGGAGTATTTTAAGGGATTATAAGGGCCCATCCTGCTATGGGCTGAGTGCCTCCTGTGAGGCTGACTTCAGAGGAAGCTGAGGATTCTGAGCACCTTGTAACATCAGGCCTATAAGCATTATAGACTCACCGTGTCATCTAGTATGAGCCCCGTGCCTTTTAGGATTGTTCCCTTCACTATAGTCAGTGTGTTTTGTCCCATTTGAATGACACTAGCCCCAGGGCTTTCACCATTCCAGAGGGAGACAATTCCTCAGGCTAGTACAGTTGTTATTGCTTAGAGAAATTCTTCCTCATATTCAGCCTGAATTTTTTTGATTAATTTCATCCTGTAACTCCTATTTATACCCCCTCAGTCCCAGGTAAGTCCATTAGTCTCTCCCATTTCCCCACCCATCTCCAGAATTCAAGGTCCGGCTAAGGGGGCATCTGACTCTATCAATTCAACCTAGTGATTCTTGGGTAAGATTCCTTCTGGCTGCTGCACAGGTGGGCGGGGGGCGGAGCCAGGTGCCAGGACAATTGCAGTCTCTGCATAGGATCAGTGAAGGGACTACTACTTCTGTGAAAGCCCTGGGATGGGGAGGATGTGGGGCCATGGATCTGCGTCACCCTCTGCACACACAGGCCCATGGAGCTGGCCTGGGCACACAGACAGACAAACAAAACTCTCTACACTTACCAAGCTGCAGGCTGAGAAGGAAGAAGAGAGAGGTGGTTGTCTCTATTTTTAAATACTTGGGAGGCTCTCAGATCCCACTCCGGCAGAGGGGCTGCTCTAGCTTATGCTGGGAGCCAAACTGGCCCCCAACCAGTCTGAGGATAGGGGAGAAGGGTGGTGTAACCCCCATTCACTGCCCAGATCTTATACTTAGATTGTAAACCCCTTGGGGAAGGGACTGTTTTTTTGTTCTATGTTTGTACAGTGCCTAGCACCATGGGGCCCTGGTCCACAACTGGGGCTCCAAGGTGCTACCGCAATACAAATTAATTGTAATAAGAAGGGTGCACCAAGCACAGCGGACACACCTGAGGATTGAGCCCCAAGGTCAGAATTGTCAGAAGGGCTCAGTTGGTGCCCATTGGGTGCAGAGCTGTTTTGATAAGCTGGCCAGTAAAGTCACAGTGGAAGCGACCGGGTGCTAAACCCTTGAAAATCTGGCCCAAACTACCTAATCCTCTTCTGGGGTAGGTATTAAATCCATTGGACATATGTAGGGCCTGATTCTTCACCCATTCCATCAGTTTTTGCCAATGCAACTTCCTTGATTTCAACAGCTGGGTTGGGATAAAACTGGTGTGTAACAGTGGAGAATCAGGTCCAGAGAACAGAAGCCAGGCAGGCTAAGAAATTCACTCCGAGTCACAGCTGGACCTGATGCTATTCTGGTATAGACCTTGAAAAAGTTCATGGCTCCCAGACCTCTGCTCAGACCACTAACCCATGCTATGCTCCATCTGTGCATGGAAAGGAAACGATCTTGAATCTTGAGCACTTGTTAGAAAAACTGCCCACAGGGCTAGGGGGAAAGAGTGTTTCCTTTCTTTACAGTAGGGTTTATGCAGAGAGTTCTTGGAGATTAAGTCTAAAATATATTTGTTTTGTCTGGGGGTGGCTGGTTTGTGAAGTTCAGCTCCTTTGAAGCACTCCTGTTGTAAGAAGGTGATGACTGGAACCTACTTCCTGGAATGGAGGCCTTGGCCTACTGAGCCAGCTGCACCTGCAGGTGCTTGTTAAAGGGGAAAGCCTCTCCAGGGCCCTTATTGGGCTTGTTAACAGCAGGAAGAAGGGAAATGGCACTGTCAATAAAAAGAGGAGCCATTAGCAGGCACAGGAGGGGATAGCTTTATTGTCTTCGCGTGTAATCTCCAGGAAGATTAGAAGGAGAGCAGGGAATGAGGGGAACACTGGGGCTGGGAATACCTGGCTGAAACTGGAGGCGAAGGGAAATGGGCAGCAGGCAGGGATATGATGGGTGCTGGGAAGATGGGAGAAGTGGGGTGACTGAAGGAGAGCCCAGGAATGGGAGGCAGGAAGGGACAGTGTTCTGAGATTTTTGTTTCTGTATATGGATTTAAGTCCAAACATCAGGAAGTGATGGGGGAGAACCCAATGGTCCACATTACTTCTCCTGATATTTTCTGTTCCTGTAAATAATCTACCAGCAGCGTGTATAATGCCAGTATTCATTTGTGAGCAGACAACAACCAACTATAAAACAGAGCTTTGGCTAACCAGAAACAGAAAAGCCTCCTTTTGGATGATTTGCAAAAGTGCAGCAGCGGTTCAGTAATGAATTGATTCTAAATGGAGTAAAATTAACAAGGTTTTTTGTTTGTTGTTTTTTTGGCTTCTGACCATCAACCAAGTGTTTCAAAAGTGGATTTCTAAAATCAGTTTATCAGAGGAAGTTAAATTTTTAGCAACTGTCAAAGTTGAAGCACATTGTGCTTTGGTTAGCTTTGTGCTCTAGAGAGGAGTGATATTGTATGCCATTCACTGTTTCCTGCATGCCTCTGTACTCTGTGTATTCCCTTTTAGATCTTTCCAACCATATCTAAGGGCTCCTTACAATGCTCCATAATCAGGTTAAACTAAGCCTAAAGAATGCTGAACTGGGCCTTTGGCGTATTAGAACTATTCATAGTCTAATTTGGTTTTTGACGGAGTAAAATGCAATGAGTAAACAACTTGTGTATTGGCCAGTTTCACTTCCTAGTGCTCATACACAACCACAGTGCCAATCTGCGCTCATAAAATGGTAGGAAAAGTTTGTTTACTGTTAAGCCTGGGATGTTTAAAGGGGCCTAAGAATTAGGCACAAAAATTCCAGAGAAATTCCCTGGGAGTTGGATGCTTCATTGCCATAGATTATTTTGAAAATCCCAGCCTAAACGGTTAAGGTCATGTAAACATTCTCTAGTAATGTTCTGTTTTTTAGAGTAACTGCTATAGAACCCTATTGGTTTCATCCCTACTAGGTTCTGTGGGGCTTTTCCATAAGGTTATCCGTGGAGGGCTGCAGGGACAATGCTGCAAAGAGCAGTGAGTGCTTTACTGTCTGCCTCCTGACTATGGCCTTGCATCTATGGCCTTGGGAAAAACCCTTGCTTCATGGAACCCTCTTAGAATGGCATCCACAGCCTAGAAGGGGATGCACCGAGCAATGGAGACAATCCAGAGAGAAATCTCTTGCTGAGGAGATACCTGGCCCGCAGTAACTAAATAGTTATTTCTCTGTTTTCAAACCACAAAGCGGGTTATATGGCAATCATTAGCAGTAGGCGCCATCTGAATCAAGGTAATCTCCAGGACAAGGTAAATACCATTCTGTAATATGGAATTGCCAGGTATGACCTGAGGTAACTTCATGATGCATAGGAAATGTAAAGTATTACTGGCAGAACTCCTCTCACAGGCAGTAGCTTGTGAAAAATGTTGCTGTTCGTTTTCTAGATGTACTAAAAGATTAAAAACTGATCTATTTTTTTAACAGCAAAGGGTGTGTCTGTTCTGAAACCCTGACAGCTTCTAGCTGTGAGCAGAATATTTGAATTGGCCATTTTTGACCAGCTAACCAAGAATTTTGCTAGAAAGTCCAACTCATATTTCCCCCAGGTATCAGAGGTGGGAGAAAAACAGCAAACTCTCCTGATCCTTTAGAATATGAATTCTCAATGGTGTACTGCATGTTCTTGTTAAAAGCTCCATAAACTTGTTGTTTGTCTCAAGGAACATAAATATTGGTATCACTTTTAGTTGCCAGTGGCGATGTAAACTTCCTTTTGTTTACTGGGGATATTCTACTGAGTAATTTTCTATAGAGACCACAGGAGCTGTCATTTGAAAGCCCATAATATTTTTGCCATAGGACATTCAAGTCCTTATTTATAAAGAGAGGCCAGTGATAAAAGAACAGATCCCTTGCCCACTGAAAA
Source organism: Macrochelys suwanniensis (assembly GCA_033296515.1). Taxonomy (NCBI): domain Eukaryota; kingdom Metazoa; phylum Chordata; order Testudines; family Chelydridae; genus Macrochelys; species Macrochelys suwanniensis. The sequence goes on along the minus strand of CM065776.1, from coordinate 18,270,090 downwards.
ATGTCTATTTGACAGATGCTTTGTAATAGTGTTGTAGTTAAGTCTCCCATTCTTCATGGGTTCTGCACAGTCACACCAGGGTGAGAGTGTCTTCCAAAGCCTTGGGCTAAGAGAGTAATTCCTTCCACTCTCTACCCAGTTAGAGTCAACAGTAATGTTTTAGCTGTTTTCAAAGCAACAACTATATATCCCATTCTTGGACATAGGAAATGCTTGTGTTTCTCAGATTTTCACCAATAGATTTATGGAGTATGTTCTTACAGCTAGGAAGTCCTGGGTGTATACTGTGCTTGTAAACAACCTACACTCGTGCACTTGAGTTTCATTAGTATTTTGGCTCTTCCCAAAGTTCTTTTTAACTAGCTTATACTGCAGATGCCAAGTAGCAACAGTGAATTTTGAAGAGCAACCAGCAAATGTCTACTGTGTTGCAGAATTAACAATGATGCCACATGCTGGCAATTAAATGCTAAAAGAGTGATCTGCACAACCGTGGGAAAGGGAGACATGAAGTTCCTGGCCACTTGTGGCTGCCAACAAAGACAGATGGAATCACAACAGGTTCACTCAGAAGTGAATCAGAAGTTCAGTCAGATGACTGAGGTTATCAGAAGTATATGACAAGAGAACAGCAGACTGTTGCTGTATTGTAAGGCAACCCTATGGCCACCACAAGCTACTACTGTCTTTGGTGCAAATTGTGATGTCTCACACTGAGGCATCAGCCAACGGTGCACATTAGTCAGTCGCCTACCTATATATGGATGTTCTTAATCCTTGGACTGCTGGCTTTCTCTAGTAATGCCAGACAAATTAACACTTGGAAGAGGTGCCTTTATGTTTTGTGTAAAACTCTTTCCCGTAGCAGTTCTGCATACACACAACACACCCACAAACAACTTCAAGCTATTTTTGCCTGTAGGTTGCCAAACAAAAAAATGGGAAAGATTGTTGTTTCTATTTTAAGTACTAGTGGCAGGTGGATATATAATCATGATGGAGACAATATAAGTTCCTAGATATCTGAAATCTCCAAATAGTTAATGTAGACAACAGTAAAAGGAAAACTATAAATATCTGTTCTGCATGAAACACCATCTTGCCATAGTATAAATAAATCGACAGAAGATATACCATGACATCTGGTTCCTATATACAATCAGCCACTGAGATGATATACTAAACTCAGCATGGTAGATGGGTATGAAGATGAAGAACCAGAAATTGGAAGTGCCTGTTGGCAGAACGTTAGCATGCTCAGAGATGTTATGTGACGGGTTTCGGACCCTGATTATCACTACAATTTTTTTTTCTCCTGCTGATAATAGCTCACCTTAATTGATTAGTCTGGAAACCCCCATCTTTTCATGTTCTCTGAGAGGTATTATGCTGGACCCTGGAGACCTTTCCTATTTGCATGAATGTGATTCTTGTTCTGAAGACCCAGTTCCAGGGGGGAAAGGGCTAACTCCAGTGATTTCAGTGGGATTATAAAAAGCAACAAGTTCTGGATTTAGTATAATAAATCACTGCAAATGAGAGGTACTTTTGAGGGTTGGTGTCTGTAGAGCAGGGATGGGAGCACTCATTTTGCCAAATTTAGATTCCACATGAAAATATTGATTTCCAGATTCAAAGCAAAAATGGAACAGTTTGAGGTTCAAGTTCTATTTGGCTCTAGCATGAGAGGTTGTGGGCTGCTGCATAGCTTTTAGTTAGGTCGTCAGCTCTTTGGAGCAGAGACCATCTTTTTGTTCTGTATTTGTACAATACCTAGCACAGTGAGGTCCTGGTCCATGAATGGGACTCCTAGGTGCTATTGCAATACAAATGATAAATAATTCCCCTGAAAGCAAGGTAAGAATAATTTCCAGTAGAAGTATTTATTGTTTGCACATCACAAGTTTCCACAGTGAAAACCAAAATATAAAGAAAAAACTGTTCTCGGGGTTTGCGAAAACCCAAGCACTGTCCAGTTTTCCATTTCATACTGTGAGGTTGTGTGTCTGTGTGGTTCTTTCCTTGAAATTGCCATGGTGGGGCTGGGTTTAGCAAGTGGAGGCTTGAGAATCCCTGGATAATAAGGCAGATATTATAAGGGGACTGTGGTTAAAATTCTGTGAGCAGAGAATAAGCAGCAAAGAGGAAGATTTAAAAGGAAGTGGCTGAAACATCTAGACCTGTGGTTCTCAACCGGTATACACGTACCCCTGGGGCTACACAGAGGTCTTCCAGCGAGTACGCCAACTCATCTAGATATTTGCCTAGCTTTACAACAGGTAACATAAAAAGCACTAGTGAAGTCAGTACAAACTAAAATTTCACACAGACAATGACTTGTTTATAGTACTCTATACACTATAATCTGGAATGTAAGTACAATATTTATATTCCAATTGATTTAATTTATAATTCTATGATAAAAATGAGAAAGTCAGCAATTTTTCAGGAATAGTGTGCTGTGACACTTGTGTTTTTGTCTGATTTTGTAAACAAGTAGTTTTTAACTGAGATGAAACTTGGGGTACGCAAGACAAATCAAACTCCTGAAAGGGGTACAGTGGTCTGGAAAGGTTGAGAGCCACTGATATAGACAGGTCCCAAAAAGGGAGTGCTCAGGCCGTAAAACGGAGCCAGAATTTGGCTGTTGCTGGCCAGCTCTGAGACTGGTAGAACTGGCTCCAGTCACCGGCACCAGCTTCTAATTTTCCCCGGGGGGTGTTCAACCCCTGCTCAATCCCAGGCCCCGCCTCCACTCCACCCCTTCCCCCAAGGCCCCATTCCTGCCCCACCTCTTCCTGCCCTGCTCCTCCCCCGCCCCACCTCTTCCCCGCCTCTTTCCGCCCCCTCCCCCACATGCACCCCATCCTCACTCCTCCTCCTCCCTCCCAGTGCCTCCTGTGCGCTGCTGAAGAGCCGTTTCACGGTGTGCGGGAGGCGCTGGGAAGGAGGGAGAGGAGTTGAGCGATGGGGGCAGCCAATGAGTGAGAGGCACTGGGTGGGGAGAGAGGGGAGCTGGCTGCCAGTGGGTGCTGAGCACCTGCTAATTTTTCTCCGTGGAGCACCCAAGGAGTCGGCACTTATGATTCCAGTGCCAGCTGCTCTCCTCCATCCTGGTGACAGGAGCAGGGAGGGGTCATTCTTAGCATGTGCATTGTTCCTTAGGGACCATGCCCAGCTGGCATCAGTTAAAGCAGCCCATAGACTGCCCGAACTGGCCCACAGAATCAGGACATCTTAACCAGCTCCCTGACAGTCCACCCATTCTGACTGAGAAGATCTCCGTGCAGGACAAAATCTGGCCCTGTAAGATCAATGTATGATATGGCTGAGGTAACAAAAATACGCCGTCTCTCATTAAAAACAGCCACAGTTCCAGGGGACTGAAGGGCAGCAAATGTTTTATCTATATTTTTAGAGGCTCTGGAAGTCATCTAGGGAATTTGTCCAGTAAACCTTAATCTGCACCTGGCAAATTGGTTAAAATAACAAAACACTTGGAAAGATCATGATCTGGTAGGGTCTAACCAGCATGGTTTCTGCAAAGGAAAGTTGTGTCTTGCTAATTTCTTAGAAGTATTTGAATGTGTCAGAGTGGTAGATAACGGCAAATAGGATGACAAATTATTTAGAATTCCAAAAGGCTTTTGACAAGGTCCTGTACAAGAGGCTACTGCAAAAGCTAAGTAATCGTAGGTAAGAGGTAAAATATTGTCCTGGATCAAAAACTGGCTAGGAGATAGAAATCAAAACGTTACATTAAATGGTCAATTTTCATCATCGCAAAAGGTTAACATCAGGGTGCCTCAAGGTTCTGTACTAGTTCCTGTGGTTTTGTTATAGAATAGTTATACAATATAATCATAATTTATATCAATGGTCTAGAAAGGGAAGGGAGGAGTGAAATAGCAAAAATTGCAGATGAGAGTTATTTAGGCTGGTCAGGACCAGAGAGGTCTGTGAGGAACTTCAGAGAGACCTTTACAAGCTAGGTGAATGGCCAGCATAATGACAGTGAAATTCAATGTGGATAAATGCATAGTAATGCACACTGGAGGGAAAAACGTAAATCACTCATATGCTTTTCAGGGTTCTAAATTAGCTGTATCAACCCAAAAAAAGGGGGACCTGGGCATTACTGTAGACAGATCTGTGATGACCTCTGCTCAATGTGCAGCGGCAGTTAAACAAAGATGATGTTAGGATACATAAGGAATGGGATGGTGACTGATACAGAGATTATTTTAATGCCATGATGTAAGTCAATGGTGCAGCCTCACCTGAAATACGGTGCGCAGTACTGATCACACCATCTCAAAAAGGATATTGCAGAACTAAAGGCAATTCAGAGAAGGATAACAAGAATGATCAAGGGCCTGGAAAAATTCTCATGTGAAGAGAGATTGAAAAGTCTGGGATTGTTTAGTTTAGAAAGGAAATGAATAAGAAGGGACATGACAAAAGTATATCAAATAATGATTGGTCAGACAAGGTAGATTGTGAACTTCTGTTCTCTTTGTCTTACACAAAAACAAGGAGACAGTCAATTAAATTAAAAGGTGGGAAACTCAAATCTGACAAAAGGAAATCCTTTATCACATGACATGTAATGAGACCATGGAACTTGCTGCCACAGGAAGTCATTGAGGTCAAGAACTTAGTAGGATTAAAAAAATAACTGGATGTTTGTCCAGCTTATCCAGACTTATAATTAATGGTAAAAAATGTTGGAAGAGAGATTAACCCTCACACTCGAAGGTTTAAGCCAATGTCAACACTGCAATTAAACACCCTTGGCTGGCCTGTGTCATCTGGTTTGGGCTTGCAGGGCTGTAAAATTGCAGTGTAGGTGTTCAGGCTTGGGCTAGAGCCTGAGCGCTAGGACCCCGCGCATTTGAGAGCCCAGACTCCAGCCCAGGCCCGAGTATCTACATGACAATTTTACTGCCTTGGAGACTGAGCCCCATGAGCCGAGTCAGCTGACATGGGCCAGCCCACAGGTATTTAATCACAGCATAGACATGCCCTTAGAGACCAGGATGAGGCCTACTGCAGGGGGCAGGTTGTCCCACATCTCCCGCTGCAGGGTTCCTAACACCTTCCTCTGAAGCATCAGTTGCTGGCTATTGTTGGAGACAGAATACAAGACTATATGGGCCTCAGGTCTGATCCAGTCAGGCAATTCCTATGAGAAAGGGATTATGGATCAGATTTTTAAAGCTATTTCAGCATCTAAGATTCAAATAGGCAATTAGTGGGATTTTCAAAAGCAGCTAGGTGCCTAACTCTCTCATATCTTGTGCCATGTCTTTTTTCATCTCTAAAGCATCTGACACATTTCGGCATAATAATCAATACAGTTCAGAGAAATGTTACATTTCCTCACATCATATTTAACTTCTGTTAAAAATGAACCAAAGAAGCTTCCTGGCCAGAATCATAGCATCATAGAAATCTGGGACTAGAAGCAACCTTGATAGGTCATCTAGTCCAGTCCCCTCCTACACTGAGGCAGGACAAAGTATTATCTAGACCATCCCCGACAGGTGTTCATCTAACTTGTTCTTAAAAACCTCCAATGACAGAGATTCCACAATCTCCCTCGGTAATTTGTTCTAGTGCTTAACTATCCTGACAGGAAGTTTTTCCTAATGTCCAAACTAAACCTCCCTTATTGTATTTTAAGCCCATTATTTCTTGTCCTGTCTTTAGTGGACAAGGAGCACACTTTATCACCCTCCTCTTTATTAACAGTTTACGTACCTGAAGACTGTTATGTCCCCACTTCAGTCTTTTCTTCTCCAGACTAAGCAAACCCATTTTTTCAATCTTTCCTTGTAAGTCATATTTTCTAGACCTTTACTCATTTTGTTGCTCTTCTCTGGACTTTCTCCACTTTCCTGAAGTGTGGTGCCCAGAACTGGACACAGTACGCCAGTTGAGGCCTTCTCAGTGCTGAGTGCAGTGGAAGAATGACTTCTTGTGTCTTGCTTACAACACTCCTGCTGATTCCTCTGTAACAAGGAGGCACTCACCGAGCACTGTTGCATGTGGTACTGCTGTCCTTTTCCTGCTGCTGCATCCCCGGTAGGTCGTCAACTTCATTTGGCAGGTCTTCAGTGGCTCAGCACTCCTGCCAGGTCACACAGTCAAAAATGAATCCCTTCCAGGCTAGCAAAAAGTTCACCAGCATCTTCAGCCCCAGCTCTGTGCCCTTTAAATTCAGCCCTTTGCTCAGGCTTCTAAATGAGCCTTGTCCCCTTCTCCGGGCTTAGGCCACATCAACAGTGGCCGCCAGTAGGGGAACCCAGGCCCACCCACTATGCCAGGTTCCAACTCAGGGCTTCTATAAACAGCAGCCACGTACCACTCTCTTCAATTCATTGCTGCTATTTCCCTGGGCCTCTTCCCACCTGGCCCCTTTAGCTTCACCCCTTAACATAGGGTTAAAGTTCTTAGCGCCTTTCTCTCCCAGCTTATGCAAATGTAGCCAGAATCAAACTCTGGTTGTCCCTCAGGCTCCTGTAGCCAGAGAGGGGCATCCTTCCTTACCCCTCTGGTCCCTGTCAGGAATTGACCTGATGAGGCCCTGCAGCTCCTTTTATCAGAGCCCGCTGGGCTCTGATTGGCTGCTTCTGTGCAGCCTCTCTTGGCAGGCCTGGAGGGCCCATGTTCGCTGGGGCAGAGTGTAGTAGGACCATACAGGCCTCCAGCAGGGGGACACAAAAGGCCTGATATACCTGTCACAACATCCTAGGATGATGTCTGCTTTTTTTTTTTCTTGCCACAGTATTACATTGTTGACTCATTTAGCTTGTGATCGACTACAACCCCTCTGTAGGACTCCTTCTTACGCAGCCATTTCCCATTTTGTATTTGTACAATTGATTGTTCCATCCTAAGTATAGTACTTTGCATTTGGCCTTATTGAATTTCATCCTCTTTATTTCAGATGATTTATCTCCAGTTTGTCAAGATCATTTTGAATTCTCACCCTGTGCTCCAAAGAACTTGCAACCCCTTAACTTTGTTTTTTTGTTTTGTTTTGTTTTTCTTTTTATAAGCAGAGTCTTTTGTAATTACGTTTTTATTAAAATAGATGTTCATTCTTCACGCGCGTGCACAAAAAATACAGGTAGTCTCCAGGCAGAAGCAGCTAAAATGGTTGACACAGTGTGAAAAGGAAGGTGGGTGTGGGTGTGGGTGTGTATTATATACAGGGTTGCCAACTTTCTGATGGCAGAAAACCGAACACCTTTGCCCCGCCCACTGCCCTGCCCCTTCCCCAAGGCCCCGCCCCCGCTCACTCCTTCCCCCCTTCCTCCATTGCTTGCTCTCCCCCATCCTTGTTAACTTGCTCATTTTCCCCTGGCTGGGGCAGGGGGTTGCGGTGCAGGGGGGTGAGGGCTCCGGCTGGTGGTGCGGGCTCTGGGGTGGGGCTGAGGGGTTCGGAGTGCTGGGGGGGCTCAGGGCTGAGGCAGGGGGTTGGGGTATGGGAAGGGGTGTGGGGAGTGGGCTCTGGGAGGAAATTGGGGTGTGGGAGGGGACTCAGGACCAGGGGAGGGGCTTCAGGGTGTGGGGCAGGCTCTGGGCGGCGCTTACCTGAGGCGGGTCCCAGAAGCAGTGACATGTCCTCCGGCCCCTAGGCACCGGGGCGGCCCGGGAGCTTTGCATGCTGCTCTCACCTGTAGGCACCGCCCCTGCAGCTCCCATTGGCTGCGCTTCCTGGACAATGGGAGTGATGGAGACAGTGCTCAGGGCAGGGGCAGCATGTGGAGCCTCTCTGGCTGCCTCTGTGTCTAGGGGCCACAAGGACATGTCACCACTTCCTGGGAGCCATGCGGAGTCAGGGCAGGGAGCCCTGCACACCACCAACCAGACTTTTAACAGCCCGGTCAGCAGTGCAGTTATAAGATGGTTCAAAAATTCTTTTGAATGGATATTACCCTCTATTAAATTCTGTAGGTGTTTAAAGTAATTTCTATAGGACCCTACTTTTCAAACCTATTAAATGCTATAGAACTTCCCCTCAGTCTTTCAATTGAGCCCAATTGAATGGTTCTGTAGGGGGCCTCATCTTTGCCTGAACTAGTCTTGGATTAAGCATGGGAACAGGAGCCAGGAACTCTTTGGCCCCTCCCAAAATGTAGAGCACCCTCAGGGAAAGCAGTAGGAGGAGACCCAAGGATCTGACCTTCTGTCTCAGGTCGCCCCATCATCTGTGAAATAAGGAATAATGCTGCTTGCTTGCCCACCGCGTAGGTGGTGTTGTCGCTGTATAGGGCCATAGGTGCTTTACATCTTCAGAGTGCTGTGCAAACATGAGCGCTTCTGAACACATGAGCACTTCTGAACACAAAGTGTAAGTGATCATTATTTTTCACTGTACCTTGAGATCTCGCCTACTGAAATGTAATTATTAAACCCATGGAGTGTTTTTCTTCCTCTGCTTACATAATGAGCGATAAGTGCCTGGTTGCTTGTCAAGGCCACAGCTAGGAACAAGAAATGGATATTGTCCCCTCTTTCTAGCTCACACTTAGGTTTGTGCGAGTAAAAAGTTGGCAACCCTAACACCCTTGCCCCACTCCTCCTCCGAGGCCCCACCCATGCCCCACCCCTTCTCTGAGGCCCTGCTCCCCGCTCACTCCATCTTCCCCTCCATCTGTCGCTCGCTCTCCCCACCCTCACTCACTCGCTCATTTTCACTGGGTTGGCTCAGGGGGCTGGGACGGAGGGAGGGCTCCGACTGGGAGTGCAGGTTCTGAGGTGGGGCCGGAAATGAGGGGTTCAGGGTTTGGGAGGGGGCTCTGGGCGGGGGCAGGGAGGTGGGGTGTGGGGAGTGAGGGCTCTGGCTGGGGGTGCAGACACTGGGGTGGGGCTGGGGATAAAAGGTTTGGGGTGTAGAAGGGTACTCTGGGCTGGGACTGACGGGTTCAGATGGCGGAGGGGGGATCAGGGGTGGGATAGGGGATTGAAGCATGAACACGGGAGTGAGGGCTCCGGTGGGGGGTGCAGGCTCTGGGGTGAAGCTGGGGATGAGGGGATTAGGGTGCAGGAGGGTCTCCGGGATGGGATTGAAGGGTTCAGAGAGCAGGAGGGGAATCAGGGCTGGGGCTGGGGTACGGGGTTGGGGCCTCGGAAGGGGGGCACTTACTTCAAGCAGTTCCTGGAAGCAGCAGCGTGTCCTCCCCTCCAGCTCCTACGCGGAGGCGCGGCCACTGTCCTGTCCACAGGCACTGCCCCCACAGCTCCCATTAGCAACAGATCCCAGCCAATGGGAGCTGTGGGGGTGGTGCTTGGGGCAGGACTGCGTGCGGAGCCCCCTGGCTGCCCCTACATGTAGGAGCCAGAGGGGGGACATGCTGTCTGCTTCCCGGGAGCCATGTGACACGGAGGTTAGCAGGGAACCTGCCAGCCCTGCTGCGCAGCGCCGCCAACCGGACAGTCAACGGCCTGGTCAGCGGCAGGGCCGGCTCCAGGCACCAGCCAACCAAGCACGTGCTTGGGGCGGCACCTGGAGGGGGGCGGCTCTGAGGTTTTTTTTTTGTTTTGTTTTTTAAAAAAACACACTTCCCAGCTAGGGCAGCGGAGCCACGGGCCAGCCCCGCTCCCAGGCGGCACCCCGGCCGGGGCTGCGGGGAAGCCACCCTCCCTGCCGGTGCCCCGGCCGGGGCGGCAGCAGGGATGCCGCGCTCCCTGCCGGCACCCCGGCCGGGGCAGCGGGGAAGCCGCGCCCCCCGCCGGCCCCCCGGCGGGGGCAGCAGGGAAGCCGCCCTTCCCGCCGGAGCCCTGGCCAGGGCAGCGAAGCTTGGGAATACGCCCTCCCCGCTGGCCCCCCGGCCCGGGCAGCAGGGAAGCCGCCCTTCCCACCGGCACCCTGGCCGGGGCAGCAGCGGGGATGCCACCGGTCCCCCGGCCAGGGCGGCAGCAGGGAGCGGCATCGCCCCGGCCGAGGGACCGGGGCCGTGGGAAGCCGTCCTCCCAGCCGGCGCCCTGGCCAGGGCAGCAGCGCGGATGCCGCGCTCCCCGCCGGCGTCCGGCAGCTGGGGAGCATGGCATCGCCCTGGCTGGGGGAGCGGGGCGGCAAGCATGCCGCGCTCCCCGCCTGTGCCCCGGCCAGGGCAGCGGGAATGTCGCCCTCTCCGCCGGCGCCCCGACTGGGGCAGCGGGGAGCGCGGCATAGCCCCGGCCGGGGGAGTGGGGCTGCGGGCATGGGAATGCCACCCTCCCTGCCGGCGCTCCGGCCAGGGAGCGGGGAGCGTGGCATCGCCCCAGCCAGCAGCGGGGCGGCGGGCATGCCGTGCTCCCCACTGGCGCCCCCGCCGGGGGAGCAGGACCGCGGGCATGCTGCCTTAACCGCCGGCGCCCGGCCTGAGAGGGGCGGCCAGTGGCTTTTTTGCCTGGGGCGGCAAAAAAGCCAGAGCCAGCCCTGGTCAGCGGTGCTGACTGGAACCGCCAGAATCCCTTTTTGACTGGGTGTTCCAGTCGAAAACTGGACACCTGGTCACCCTGCTCACACTGTGGGCTAATACAGGGAGGGAATTGAATTGTCACTGCTCTCACACTGTCCTGTGCTTGGAGGAGCAATGGTGCTGCCAGTTAGGGAGCACTCTGCTTTTGACCTCACTTCTGGTACAAGAGACTCTCATACTGCACACACAAGCAGAACGATGAGCAGGCCAGACGAGGCTTTTGGTGGAGTCATTTTGCTGTACGTCTGCTGCCAAAATCTGCTATTGCTTAACAGGACAGATGTGCTGTCTGTTACCTGCAGCTATTGCTTCCTCTGTTGCTGTGAGTAGTAAAGGGGATAACGGGGTTACTCAGAGTATTATGGGTTCCACACACCCCGTACTCTGTTTAGTTAGTGGGGGTTCCTACACACAAACATGAAGTTAAACCAGCCTGCAGTCCTGTGAGTAGACTTATTTTTGTTCCCTTGAGTGGTCCCCTCTGCAAAACTGTGTGCTTTCATTGTGAGACAAACCACTGAGTCTGCAGGCCAATGTGAGACAGTAGCAGGGCAGATATGTCTGCTTCTAGCAAAGGCCCCAGCCTCTGGCTCTTTTCTCTTACCTTTTCTGCCCTGCCCCCAGCACTCCCAGAGTTCCCGAGCTACTTGCATACCCTTCAAGCTGCTGGTGGTTAGATTCTAGGCTGTGTGCTCTCCCACGGCATATACATTTACCTCACATTATTAAAATGAATTTAGATTAAAAGCAGAATATTATTTGTCAAATATATTGCAATAGTGCTGAGAGACCTCCACTAAGCGGGGGGGGACAAGGGGGACATTGTGCCAGGCATTGTACAAACACATAGCAGATGACCACCCCTGACCTGGAGATCTTACACTCTAAAAGAAACAAACCACCTGTATCCCCACAAAGGAAGTGACGCATTGATAGGGGTGACTTGGTAATAAGCAGAGAACGTGCCCTAGTCCTTGAGAAAGCAGTGCCACAGCTCCAGTGTAGGAAGGGGATCGGCTGGCAGTTTGGACAACAATATATCCTTCCCAGCCGGGGGGACCTGGATAAATCTGAGCTGAGCCTGGGGGAGCTCACATTTCCCTAGGAGAGTGCCCGCTCGGCCCTCTAGAACGAACTGAGCGTGTGCACTTTCATGTCCCAAACCTCCACTGGCATCCATTTATGAGAGACTGATACAGGCACAACAAAGCTTTGTTATTTTACATTGGTATAATGTGCCTTACGGTTCTTTTGCCATTCAGCTCCCACCAGTAACTCCTGGTGGCCAGGTCTGCCCCACGCCATGGCTGCTGTGCTGGCACTGGCTGTTTAATATTCTACGCAACGCGGTGATGCATCGGGGGCGTTCAGTAGTACAGCAGGTGCACTCGGAAAGTTTAGCACCCAGTCAAGCAGCCGAGGGGAGAGAAACGTCATGGCCCTGCAAAGCACAAACAAGCGAGAGAGCGGCTCCGTAGGCTCTGTTGCTCATTCATAGGATTGAAAGGTCCAAGTGTGGCACTGGACCAAATAGCTCCCCTCAGCTGCTATAAATGGGTCCACATTGTCACTGGAAAGCAGTGTTAGGAGCACACCACCTCTGTGCAGAACACACCTGTACAGATCTTCCTGCTAGGAGTGTAATTGATCTGTGGGGCAGTGCATAGGGCCACTGCCAGGTTAAGGAGGCAGGTATGCTAAAACAAAGTTCCCTGACTTTTTGACCGTGCCCTTGAATGCCTCTCCATGCCTCTGGTCCAACAAGGTCTCTGGAGTAACCTCTGAGAGCTGGAAAGGGAGCCAGATTTGGTTAAGAAAAACACTCTTGATTAGCATCTTTTCTGCATGTGCATGAGTACAAATACCAGCCAGAACTGGACCCATTGTCTTTAGTATTGAGATATGACGGTCCTATGGTTGTGGGGATATTACTGTAAAGACTGTTCTGTAACTTTCCAGTAATTTCTTCATGCTAATATGTTTCCTACTCTGTGTGTGATTGACAGAGAAATGTACCTAGAGCAGTGATCCCCAAACTGTGAGGGACATGTAGGAATGTTCAGGGGGCGGGTGTGGGCCTCGGCCAGCCACAACAGGGGTGGAGGTGGGAAGGAAGCCCCACTCTCCCCCCAGCTCTTGGCCCCAGCCCTGCCCCCAGCCTCATCCCCTGGCCGCAGCTCTGCTCCCAGCCCCAGCCCAGGCCACAGCTCTGCTCCGGGCCCCAGCCCCACATTCAGCCTCAGCCCCTGGCTGCAGCTCTGCTCCTGGTCCCAGCCCCACCCCCCAGCCATGGCTCTGCTCTCGGCTCTGCTCCTGGCCCCAGACCTGCCCCCAGCTTTGGCCCCAGCCTTGGCCCCCTTACTCCTGTCTGCATCCCTCCCATCCCTCCGAGCCATGGCCCCGCTCCCAGCCCCGGCTCCAACGGGGCTCAAACATGGGTAAGGGGGGGTGTGATATGAAAAGTTTGTGGACCACTGCCATAGAGTGTGAAAAGTGCCCAACTTCAAACCAGTACCATCGGCTGTTTGATGTGGAGTATATGCAGTTTACACAGAAGGTTTAACATTCCAGTAGATTAGACACATGGCTCAGGGTCAAGAGACCTGGACCAAATATTTCAAACATGAATGCCTAGAGTTAGGCCTCTGTATCCATATTTAAGGCCTTATCCTGCTTATAGAGATGTCAATGGCAAAAATCCCATTAGTGATGCAGGTTCAAACCTAAAATGAGTGGCTTGATTGTCAGAGACACCAAGCACAACTCCTCCCATTTACTTCAACAGTGTATGCTGGATATCTAATTATTCCCGAAAGTTAAGTGTAAAGTGAAGGGCCAGAAATTAATAATCAGACAGGCCCAAAGTCCAGAGTCTGGTCAAAGACTGAGGCTCAGACATGTGAACTGGACAAATATGAGGTAACCTTGTTTTTTCTTTAGGATGATTAGCAGAAACCCAGGTGCAAGCAAATAATTGGGGCGTTTATCTTCGACTGCAAATAGACCACATAGCTATGTGAGGCCCAGCCTTTGAAAACTTAGGGGCACTTCTCTTCAAGAGAAGATAATGATGTTTTCCTCACATGAGAATCCAAGATCCTAGATAGTCCAAGGCCAGGCACATGATAATGAGGCCCTTCCTATCACTACCTCCACAGATGTCAGTGTCTGGTTCTCAAACACAAAGCAGCTTTATAACTTTATAATTTTATAACTTTATGCTACATATCTTTTAATGCTGTTTTATTCTATTTCCAGATATATATATATACCTAATGAACAATCAAGGAAGCTGCTCCATTCATATGGATCCCAAACCAGGATTCAACATATCTACGTATTTTTATAATTAACACACTTAAATCGTTATATAGATTGTTTAAAGGAAAACACCTGTTTACTAATCATATGTTAACCTGAAACTATGGGCGGAGACATGATGTAACCTCTTGACCATTGGCTTCTATGTTATCTTGTCTTGTTGGTTGAGCCTATCCGGGGCTCAGAACTGCCCCTGATTTCTTCCCTCCGCCCATGGTAAAATTCAATATAACCTGCTGTAATTAAATGATTGACAGTGTCTCTAAGCCACGAGCTAAGTGACACTCCGCCAGCGCTGAGCGTAATAATCCCACGTGCTTGATTCTACACGGTGTCCGTTTTCATTCCTTCATAAAGTTCTCCTGTTACTTTGACAAGATGAAGTTTGCATGCTGCTCATTCCATTACTCTTTGTTTTGATCTTCTTGCAGCGTTAATTAACCTGTGGCTACATGGAATGTAGCAGCAAATGAGTTGAATCCAGCATAAAATTGGGAGGGTTGTGTCATAGCCCCCAAATCCCCACAGCCTTTCAGTACAGAGTGCATGGTCCTGCAAGCGCACCCCTGCTCGCCCTTGACTGGAAGGCATTGCAGCTGAGGGTAAGGATTTTAATTCTCTAAGGAAAACAAAAAATTGGCACCTCCTCTCTTCAGTATCAAAAAGGGAAAAATAGAGTCCAACATAATTTGGAAAGTATGATTTTAAAAAAACAACACCACCAAAATGTTTTCCTCCAGGATCCCCAGACTCTTTGCCCCTTCTGTGCACCCCCAGTCTCTCCCCTCTTCCCTATTCATTGACCCGCTATGCTCGGTTTCCCTGCCCCTCTCTCTCATAACCACTCTGACACTCTGTTCTACTTACCTGATACCTCTGCTCCAGGCAGTATCCTCCCTCGCCCCAGCCCTTCACCCAGGGGTTTTGGTGCATCAATATCCAGCAGCAGTGAAGTGCCTATGTCAGGAATGACCCTCATGTTAAAGTGCCAGCAGATACAGACTCAGGAGCAGCAGTAGCTCAGACTGGAGGAACTGGACGCCCTCTGCCACATGGCACTTTCAACAGCTGATTAGTCAGACACAGCATAAAGCTGGGAGCTTAGATCAGATTTTCTTTAAATGAGGAGAATCTAATTTTTATCCTCTGGGCCAGCAGCAAAGGCTCTATGTTTGGTGTTGATGGGACAGTCTGAATATCTGACAGATATCAACGTAGAGGGCATTTTATGGTATCACACTAGGTGAAACTCCTCTGCATGGATACATATGTGCTGTATCTACATAAAATAAGATTCCAGGATTGTCACTGTCTGTGTGTCACTCAGAAGCCTAGAATCAGTGTGAAGAGATGGAAAGGGCTATTCCCGAGTCTGTATCTGCTGGCACTTTAACATGGCTACAAGCATAGTTGAGAGCTGCTTTTGTTCAGAATATTACCAGGTTCAATCATCACTGTTATTGTCAGTCTGTTACTGTCCAATTTTTAAGTTTTCAGCTATTTTCAGCTTTTTTACGCTTTACGAATTACACCTCTATGACAGCATGGGCTTTCACCTAGTACCATAATAGTAATATCTAGCTCCAACATAGCACTTTTTATCAGTACACCTCAAAGCACTTCTACACAGGAAATAAGCAACATTATCCCCATTTTACAGAGGGTGAAACTGAGTCCCAGTCAAGTGCTCTATTTACTAGGCAATACTGTCTAGACACATCTGAAAATTATGGTGATCCATGCTTAGTCAACAGGGATGAAAAATCCTCCAGTTTATAAGAGGATCAGGGCAGGGGATCAGGAAGGAATTTTTTCCCTTCACTTATATTATTGACAGTTGGCCCTATACCCTATGTGCGCTCTTGTTTGTTTTTGCTTTCACTTGAAACATGAAGTATTATCCCCTGCTAGAAACAAGATTCTGGGCCTCACCATTACTATTATCTCAGTATTTAATAAGCACCCAGAGGGATACTCAGCATTGCAGAAGGCACTGTGGAGTTAACAGCTTAGACTGACTGACAACACAAACACACTCAGAGACCCAGAGGAAGGGTCACTCTTACATGTGTTTACACAGGATGCCTGGGGAAAGTATTTCACTTACACAAGCATTGGAGGACTTCATGGCCAAAATGTCACTATTATCTTGGTGTTTAACAAGCACCCAAAGGATGTTCAGCATTGCAGAAGACTGTTTTGAGGAGAAGCAGGGCTGATTGCTTGATACGGTATGGAACATAGCAGGATGTGGTAGGGAAGAGGGTAAAGAGTTGGAAGGTAGGAAGACATGAGCAAGAAAAGGACTTGAAGGATCAATTCTCAGCCATGGTACCAAATCTTACATTCCTTTGAATCCCAAATTCTGCTGAATCATAGCAATGTGGGGCTGGAAGGGACCTCAAGAGGTCATCGAGTCCAGCCCCCTGCACTGACGCAGGACCAAGTAAACCTAGGTCATCCCTGACTGGTGTTTGTCCAACCTGTTCTTAAAAACCTCCAATGATGGGGATTCCACAACCTCCCTTGGAAGCCTATTCCAGAATTTAACTACCCTTAGAGTTAGAATTTTTTTCCTATTATCTAACCTTAATCTCCCTTGCTGCAGATTAAGACCATTAGTTCTTGTCCGACCTTCAGTGGGCATGGAGAACAATTGATCACCATCCTCTTTATAACAGACCTTAACATTTTTCAAGACTGTTATCAAACCCCCTCACCCCCAGTCTTCTTTTCTCAAGACTAAACGTGCTCAGTTTCTAAAACTTTTATCACTTTTATTGCTCTCGTCTGGACTCTCTCCAACTGACTACTTTCCACTTTCCTAAAGTGTGGCGGAATTGGACACAATACTGCAGCTGAGGCCTCACCAGTGCTAAGTAAAGAGGGACAATTACCTCCTGTGTCTTAAATATGAAACCTGTGCTAATGCACCCCAGAATATTTGTCTTTTTACAACTACATCACATTGTTGACTCTCATTCAATTTATCCACTATAACCCCCAGATCCTTTTCAGCCATATACCACCTAGACAGGTATTCAATTTGTCAAGGTCATTTTGAATTCTATTCCTGTCCTCCAACATGCTTGCAACTTCTCCCATCTTGGAAGTAGCAAGACATAAAATTTGCAGAAAGTGTCCAGCGGTAAACCCCATGCCCAGCTGACAGTTCAGGCTGTCAGCCCCAGGGTGGGGGATGGGCAGGGGCGGCTCTTACAATTTTGCTGCCCCAAGCAGGGGCAGCGGCCTGGCCCCCGACGCAGGCAGATGTAGCTGGGTCCCGCCCCCGACGCAGGCAGTCCCAGTCCGCGGCGGCAAGGGAAGGGCGGCGGATCTGCCACCCCATTGCCGCCACAGCAGGCGAGAATGGGGCAGCAGTCTGAGTCCCACGGCAGCAATTTGGCGGCGGGAAGAGCAGACCTGCTGCCGAATTGCTGCTGGGGGACTCGGACTGCCGCCCCATTCTCGATGCTGCCCCAAGCACCAGCTTGGAAAGCTGGTACCTGGAGCCGGCCCTGGGGATGGAACTCCATCTGTGAGCCCCAAGCTGGGCTGACAACTTGGGCTGTCAACTCCAAGGAAGTGGGGCTCCAACTGTCAGTGCCCCACAATGACCCAGTTCAGTCAGTGAAAGCACTTCTGGTGAGATTGTGCACTTCTGACAAGAGCATAGCGTGCACATGAACCACTGCTTTAATTACTGCAGTGGCTGAACGTGGACTTAAGTTGACAATTTTGTAGTGTAGACAAGGCCTTAGTGTTTGCAGATCTGCGGCCTATTTAAGGCAATTTCAAGGCAGCTACCACTATCTCCAGCTATGTGTTCACTTGCATACCTCTTGCATGCTACTTTGAAAATGTCTCTCTGCTGTTGGCAAACATCCGCTGGCTATTGACCTGAAGTTACTTTATCCACTTTTCACAATACTTGTTTTACAAGATTTAGGACAATTTGGTCTACTTGGGCTACATGTGGTGAAGGGAACACTCTGGAGCAGGTTAATTTTGGAAAGCTACAGCCTTCACAAGCAGCTAGCAACAGAGTATAATCAGCTAACAAAAGCTGCTTGGATACTACAGCACAGCGATGGATGGATAGATGTTACCTAGATAGACATTCTGATGGCTTAATGCTTGTACCTTGAACTTCTTCAGAAGAGCTTGGCTCGGAGGTGTGTACTGGGATTTTCTGTATCTAACCTCAGTTGAATTGATCTTCTAGTAAAATCCAGTTCTTTTTCTCATTTGCCTTTAGACTCATTAAAACCTTTGCTCTAAATATTTAATGTTGTTAAATAGGAAAAGCAACCAAATGCACAAAGACGATGGTGGCAGATGCTAGAAGGATGAAATGAGGGTGTGACTGGAACATGGTTAAAAATTATGAAATACAGCAAAATTCAGGCTTAGTCCGCAGAGAAAGCTGAGTTTGCATTTAAACAGGATTAATGCCTTGCAAGCTATTTTAACCCTACATAGGAAGAAGCTATATTGATTAGCTTGGTGACCATATTCACTCTTAAGCTTGTGGCACATGCACCAAAGTCAGATTTTAAAGTAATTACAGGTTATTTAAATACACACTTTCTGGTGTGACTGAGGCTGAGCCCAGCATGCTGGGATCTGAGGGATCAGAGAGGAAATGTAGATGTACTGACTCAGGGCTGTTCTAAGCTAGGGCTATGGAGGACCATTGCATGGGAGAAGACTCTTTTGAGGAGCTTGGATTTTCCAGTCTCTGCCATGTCAAGAATACCATAAAGCAAGAGGAAAATGCTAGATATAAAAGTTTCAGTCCCTCTGCTGTTGTCTTGTGCTTTTGAGACATCAGGTAAGGACTCTGTTCTTTACGGCATGCTGCTCTATGCAAGGTGGGTAGCTAATAAAGTTAATACCATCCATGATCTGATCATGTATGAGATCCCAGAGTTGGCTATGAAAGCCAGTCCTGGGTGAATTATGCCACACTGGCTTTGTAGCTCCACTCTCTCCAGTTCAATATTGCATGAGCTGAGAGTGTTTTAAGCCTGGTTATTGAGAGAGATCCCAGGGGGTGGAATTTATGCTCTCCCCTGCAGAGTTCTCTCCTGCCACCCCTCTTGTTCAGCCTGTATGTGAGACATTTGTGGGAAAGCGTGAAGTGGTGTGATGGTGTTGCCTTCAGGAGACAGATAACAACCAATTCCTATACGGATGTTTCATAGAATCGTAGGACTGGAAGGGACCTCGAGAGGTCATCTAGTCCAGTCCCCTGCAGTCATGCAGGACTAAGTATTAAGTATTCACTGGAAGCAGATGATGCAGTGCGTTTGGCCTGGCCAGTGTAGGGATCTGGATGATGGAGAGCAGCCTGAGGCTCAGTGCAGAGATAGTTGACACTGGTTGGGTGGTAGCGGGGGTGTGCCACCCTTTTTCAGAGATATTAACAGTGTAGGGATACCTCTGGGGCAGTGGGGGATCAAGGAGTCCCAGGTGCTGCCAGTGGCCAGGGTACCATTTATTTTCCTCTGCAGTTGGCACAACCCAGTGGCTATTCCTTTGACATATGGACCCTGCCATCGTTATTGAAGGTGGTGGTAATCTTTAAAGCCCTCTATGGGTTTGGTTCTGGCTTTAACTCCCTGTGCAAACTCCTCCCTGCCCATGCACCACATAGAAGCTAAGATCAGCTGTTCCAGCCTTGCCACCCCTCAGTTAAACAATATACCCAAGGCTGAATAGAGGCTGTAACAAACTGGGAACATATCTGTATTTGTATTAGTATTGTGTGTGACTCAGTTTCCCTGGTCAATTTTGTATTGCTGCCTGCCTGAACGTACATAGTTAAATCAAAGGAGGCTATAAAGGGATTGTTAAGAATTGAGCAGGAAAGCTAAAAAACAATACCAAATACAAGGCTCCTTGAGGAGACAATGGCTGGGTCATCAGTGGGAAGAAACTAGGTGGCTGGCTCCATCCTGGCTGCCAGGGCGAAGGCTGGGATCACAGGAGACTGTAAAACCACAGACTCTAGAAGGAGGCAGGGCTTGGATGAGCAAGAGGCGGCTCAGTCAATGGAAAAGCTGCCAGGCTGGGAAGAGCTCCAGAAGTTAGAGATGGAGGGAGCATGCTGCAAGCAGAGCAGGCTGTTTCTCCTAACTCAGAGATGGGGAATAAGCCAGACGTGCCTGAGCTATGGCTAGAGATGTTAAGCTTAGGGAAGGGAATATGCATGTAGGACCCTCTGTTTTGTTGTATACCTTGGCCCTGCATGCTTTGTACCTGTGGGAGAAAGTAGAAATAATGCTTTGCTTTGAAGCAGTTGTTTTTGTATCACTTTAATCAGTTGGTGTTGCAGGTACCCGAAGGGAAACCCTTGCAGGGTCCAATCCCAGTTGAACCTGCTGAAGTAGTCATGGTTAGTACCCAGGGGGATGTAACCCCGATCCTGGTCGGAGAGAGGTTGGATTGCAGAATTCCACCCTAGGAGAAGTAAAGGCCTGCGGGGGTGCTCTTCGTGAGACCCGAGAAGGGACAATCGTGCATCTAGCTTGGTAACCATCATGCAGGCCATGACATTGGATCATAAACTCTTTGAGATGGCTAGAACTTCTGGGGTAAAATCCTGACCCTGCTGAAGTCAATGGGGGTTTGGTGTGAGTTTATATTTCTGACATAGGAGTATAATCCAATGATTAGGTTCTCTATTATCAGTTCTAGTCAGTGTATAATATTGTGCCTAATTCTAAAATGATTTTTTTTTACTCTGGTGGTAAATGGAGCTCCCACCACTCTCAGATGTATGTAAAAATCACTCTAGGGCCTGGTCTACAGTAGGAGATTAGGTTGGTATAAATAGGTCGCTCAGGGGTGTGAAAAATCCACATCTCTGAGCAATGCAGTTAAACCAACCTGACCCCCAGTGTAGACAGCTCTAGGTCAACGGGATCATTCTCCCATTGACCTAGCTACTGCCTCTTGGGGAGGTGGATCAATGACAGACATCGATGGGAGAACCCCTCCCATTAGCGTAGATAGTGTCTTCACTGAAGCACTTCAGAAACGGTGCAGCTCTGCTGCTGCAGCATTTTAAGCATAGACAATCCCTACTGCATGGCCTGTTGTACTTCATTGCCAAGTCCGGTGGTTCTCAACTGCGGTCCACCGCTTCTTCAGGGAAAGCCCCCGGCGTGCCAGGCCGGTTTGTTGACCTGCCGCGTCCGCAGGTTCAGCCGGTCGCAGCTCCCACTGGCTGCAGTTCACCGCTCCAGGCCAATAGGGGCTGCGGGACGCAGCACGGGCCCGAGGATGTGCTATCTGCCGCATCCCGCAGCCCCCATTGGCCTGGAGCAGCGAACCGCAGCCAGTGGGAGCCGCGACCGGCTGAACCTGCGGACGCGGCAGGTCAACAAACTAGCCTGGAGCACCAGGGGCTTTCCCTGAAGAAGCGGTGGACCACAGTTGAGAACCACCGGCCTAGTCCGACTGATCACGATAGACAAGAGCAAATAATCATCAATGATCTATGTTAGCTAGAACTTCTTTAACCAGATAGCACTTTGCCTACTCAAAATCGCCCCTTTAATTACCGCTGCCAGGTGTCTCAGCAGCAATTTTAATGAAAAGTCCAGTCAAATTATCGGAACATGAAGACATACCTGGCACATCTCTGGCTGTGTTAGATTAGCACATTTCCTGCCTGCTTTGTCTGACCACATTGAAAAGAAAGTCCAGCAGCATTCAAGGGGCGGGGGGGGGGGACCAACCTGTTTTCTGTTTGAATTGAAGGGCAGTCAGCTGTGACCTTCTCTCCTTCCTCAGAATAAAGGCAACTAATGTAGGTAACAGATTGTCTTAAAAACTGCTGCTTCCTGAGCCTTGATAATTGCATTCAGTGTGCTGCAAGGCTCACCACCAGGCAGCATTTAGCACACAGCTTATTTGATTTAGTTATTGAGTCTCAATACAGGTGTTCAAGGCTGTTCATTGAACTGTCACAGCATTGAGAGGAAAATGCATTAATTGTAAATTTGGAAAAGGTTAGTTAAATCTTTTCTGGGGGTACTATACTGTCATTAAATAGCACAGGAAGAGCAATAATGGATAATGGCCTTCAGGGAAGTTAAATTGAAGCTGTTTTATACCAGCACTTAGCATTTATACAGTGTTCCACATTCTAAGCACTTTAGAAATGTGAACTAATTAATCCTCACAACACCCCGATAAGGTAGATAAGTACATATTAGTATTTTCATTTTACAGAATGGGAAATTAAAGCAGAAAAGCAAGCTCTTTGGGGGAAGGAACTGTCTCACTGTACTGTACTCTGTCCTGATTTGTGCCTCTGGGCCCTACCCCAAAATAAATGACTTGTGGAAGGCCTCAGAGCTGGGATTAGAATTTAGGAGTTCCTGGCTTCTCCACTTTGTGCTCAGATCACACCTTGGTCTCATTGTAGGTGTGAATTGCTGGAATGATCTTTGGGATAGAAATCCTTATTTCACCCATGTTACGCAGCTAGGATGCTATTTGAGATCAAATCTTGCAGTCCTGAGTAAGAGCTGCAAGATTTGATCCAAAGCATAGATAACTGGGGCTAGGCAGTATTGCAGAAGGGTACTGTGGATTTGAAAATGATGTTTGTTAAACCACAACTATAGACAAATCAGAATTTTCTAATACCATTTTATAATTTTCTCATGTCCTTTTGCTTGCATAGAAATGATACAACAAAGGGAAAATTAACGAGAAAAGGTGGGTGAAGTAATATCTTGTACTGGACCAGTTTCTGTTGGTGAGAGACAAGCTTTCAAGCTACACAGGGCTCTTCTTCAGGTCTGTGAAACTAAGGGCTTGTCTTCACTACCCGCCGGATCGGCGGGTAGCAATAGATCGGGGATCGATTTTTCGCGTCTCGTTAAGATGCGATTAATCGATCCCCGATCGCGCTCCCCGTCGGCTCCGGAAATCCACCTCATCGAAAGGCGGAAGCGGAGTCGACGTGGGAGCGACAGCGATCGACTCGCCGCCGTCCTCATGGCCAGGTAAGTCGATTACGATACGCCGACTTCAGCTACGCTATTCACGTAGCTGAAGTTGCGTATCGTAGATCGACCCCGTCCCCTAGTGTAGCCCTGGGCTAAGGCTATGTCTACACAGCACGGCTGTACCATTGTAAACGACCCCCACCAAGGGGCGGTAGCTTCATCGACAGGAGCATGGCTCCCGCCAACAAAGCACTGTCCACACTGGAGCTTTTCGTTGCTAAAACTTGTGTAATTTGGGGGGGGGGAGGGTGTTTTCACACCCCTGAGGGACAAACGTGCCAGTGTAGACCTAGCTTTTGGCCAGGTCTACACTGTAAGGTATCCTGTGTAGCCACTTTTTGCTGGAGGGAGAGAGCTCTCCTGTCAACATAATTAAACCACCCCCAACGAGCAGTAGTCACTGTGTCAGCAGGAGAGCCACTCCTGCTGCCATAGGGCTGTCCACACTAGCATTTTTGTCGGTGAAACTTCTGTCGGTCAAGAGTGTGTTTTTTAACACACCCGACTGACAAAATGCTATTGTAGACAAAGCCAGACTCACACTGCCACAGCTAAATATAAGGTGGAACAGATATGTTAAACGTAAGTAGTTAACACATATTTCAAGGGACAATTCAAGGTGAAGTGGCCCATTAACACCCCTCCAGTCATGGGTGGGTGGGACAAGAAAAGTGTGGGGGAAGGTAGCTGTGAGGAGGGGTTGTTAGTGGGTTATATATTGTAATAAGTCATAAATCATTGAAACGTGTTGTGAATATTGCAGAGCACAGCTGCTCAGACCAGTTAAATATTCTTCCTCCTATTTTCAAGCACTGGTTAGTATAACAGAAGCTCTGCCTAGACAACAAACATTGTATTGGTTTCCTCCTAGTCATTCTTGGCTTCACTGCTTTCCACAAGAAAATTAATAAATGTAGCATCTTCAATAGTGAAACAATCACAGCCATACACAGCATACAAGCTGATCATCATCTGTAAAAATCTGGCTCATGGGTTTATTAGATTATCTAACATGTCAGAACTTCCACTGAAAATAGTTTAAAACCATACAACAAAAGTACTAAAAGGCTCTTTATTTAATGTCTGTAGTTTGTCCATGGTTAGCGCACAACCTTATTCAGAGAACCTGCTCAAGTGGATTTATGAGGGATTATGCCTGTCTCGCTCATTTTTCCTGTTATATAATGAATATTTTTAAAATTCCCCAGGTAAAACATCTTGGGTGAAATCCAAGCCCCTTTAAGTAAATGAGAAAGTTTTGCCATTGACTTAAATAGGGCCAGGATTTCCTCCTTTGTTTTTAAACATTAAACTGCCTCCTGATAGCTGGAGTCTGCTCCCATGATCTTCACCTGCACCAGGCAGTGCATTGGGCCAGATTGGCCAAGATGCTGAAAGCTTAAAGGCCTCTCACCACCTGGGCCAGGATTTTTGCTTGATTTGAAGGACCAGTGACAGTTTTAAGGTCTGATGTCTCATGAGCCATGGTGAATAGAAACTAATCCTGTACGTCACTGGAAAGCTTTTCAGTGATTTAGAGCATTTTTTCTCTTTATCTCTGCTTCAAGATATCAGACCCTGAAATCATGTAATTCTGATTCCTATCTTGTCTTCTCCCCCACCTTTTAACTTCCAGTCTGATTTTAATAGTTGCACCCCAAGAACTGATAGTTGGCGGTAATGCTGTTCTCCATCTGAAAATTTGTCATTCTAGCAGTCTTAGGGCAGAAAGCATGCATCTGTGTACTTCTAGGTGCAAGGGACATAGCAGTTGCTAAAATCATGCTGGCGAAGTGGAGGTATAGGAAGAAAGCAAAACAGTAAGCAGTAGCCAGGACCTGAACTTATGGTAGAAAGCGGGCAACAAGGATAGATCTGATCCTAACCTAGACAGAAGGCATGTCTGTTGATGGTTTATGCTTGAAGGTTAGCATGCTGGCCCTTGATACAACTCCCCACCCCCATTGCTGGAAACCTTAGGGTATGTCTTCACTACCCGCCGGATCGGCGGGTAGCAATCGATCTATCGGGGATCGATTTTTCGCGTCTCGTTTAGACGCGATTAATCGATCCCCGATCGTGCTCCCCACTGGCTCCGGAAATCCACCTCATCGAAAGGCGGAAGCGGAGTTGACGTGGGAGCGGCAGCGATCGACTCGCTGCCGTCCTCATGGCCAGGTAAGTCGATTACGATACGCCGACTTCAGCTACGCTATTCACGTAGCTGAAGCTGCGTATCGTAGATCGACCCCCTCCCCTAGTGTAGCCCTGGGCTTAGATGCCCAGAGTCAAACTTCATTAGCCACTAAATATACTTAGATTGGTCATTAACTCCCACTGAAATCAGCTGCAGTCTTTCCTTTGACTTAAATGGGAATGGTATCACACTCTTGAAAGTAAAACACAGCTTTTTGAAGTACATTTCAAGTATCCTCAAATGGTTACAGGAACCTTGCTCCAAAGTTGATTAAAATACATCCATGAATTAGAGTAACTTCCTTTGTGTAACACAGATACTAAGTTTAAACATTCACAGCCAAGGAACACCTGTGTATTTCTTAACTAAATCAGGCATATAAAACAGATGTTTTCAATGATGCACCCCTTTCTCTCACTCTATTGCACATAACAAATTAAGCTTCCACAAGTAAATACAGAAAAACTTGCTATATCAAATCTAATAGTAAACATCCAACTGTTGATAGATCTATAATGCAGAAGCCTTTTCTCATATCTTTACCGAGCAGTTATATTTGGGGAATAAGATTCATGTTTAGAGTTAAAATGAATCTTTGTTTGCAACACAGATTCCATTCTTTTACCTCTGAAAAAATAGTTTTTTCAGTAAAATAGCTGGTTTCACACAAAAACAAGGAGTCCGGTGGCACCTTAAAGACTAACAGATTTATTTGGGCATAAACTTTCGTGGGTAAAACCCCCCACTTCTTCAGGTGTATCTGATGCATGTTTCACACAGTCATGAGAAATCCTACTGCTAAAGGGGTCTGGCTTTGCATATGGGAATATGCAAATTAAGGGTTCTGAAATGTAAAAAGCAGCTAAGCAGGCACTGGGCTTCAAAAACCCTTCTGTGTCACATGGACTCCTCTGCCCTACTCTTGCAACCAAACTGCACCTGAGTGACATCACTGAAGAGAGGGTGACATCAACCATGTGCTGGAAAAGGACACTGTTGGAGCCTAAGCAAGCCCTTGTGTGCTGTTTACAAAATGACTGGCTTGGAGGGTGGGCAAGGAAGTGTGGGCAGAGTCTCAGAGGGCTGCTGAATTTCAGAGGCAATCTTTTATGAGCTCAATGAATCATTATGGTGATCTCTGTAGTTGAGTTTCTTTCAGCATTCCCCAGTCTGTATAGGATGTGCTAAGTAGGGAAGGATCTTTAGAGGGGTTGCTGGAGAAGAGAGGGCGTCCTCCTGTTTTCTGCTTGCTGTTCAGTGCTGTCTGGAAAACAGGTTCCTGAAAGCATTGTTGTAGTTTTTGTTGAAAGCTGTATAGATCAGTGGATTAAAAAAGGAATTAGAATAGCCGAGCCATAGAAAAATACTTTTCCAAATGGGTGGGATGTCGCAGGAGCAGAGAGGGTTGATGAGTTCAGTGATGAAGAAGGGGATCCAGCATAATACGAAGACCCCAATAAGGATGCCCACCATGAGGACCGCTTTCTTCTCCTTCTGCTCTCTCCAGGTGTCTCCATCGGTCTGGAAGGTAACAGTGGCATGGCGGACTGTGAAGACTATCTGGGATTGTTGGGAGGCCTCCTTCACCTGCCAGATGTGAACACAAGCATCAACATATGCACCCTGCCTGCTGCCCACCGGGCATATTACATGCGTCAGCAAACCATCTACAGTACAATTGCAGTTCTATGAATGTGATAGGGCACACTGAAGTAGTTTGGGTCAGCAGTGCAACTTTATCATATTTAAGAGATGTGAGGTATATGTCCCTGTTTTGGGTAACAGGGAGTTTTGAATAACTGAGGTTAGAAAAATAGCCGTGATAGGGGAAACTGCATATGCACAATTACTCCCACTATCACAATCCGACCATGTATATTTCACATATTTAGCACAATCAGAGCAGTAGATCTCTCTCTCACACACACAGCCCTGCCTGCTTCTTCTGACTATGCTAGTCTCTCTGAGGGGCATATGATGGGGAAGGAGAAAAATGCACTAGGAGAGCATACAACAATCGCCAAAAATAGTCATATAGCTCATTAATACACCAGCTAACCACGCGTTCAAAGCATCCAGCCACCATTAGGAAACAATTTGCAAGGCTGTGTAGGTGCCTGCACAGACACACATTTTCCCTAAGACTATGTCAGATTATTTTCCATATTCTGGGTGGCTGCCTACAGACCCTCCACCCTCAACTTCTAAGGGGCCAAACTCACCTGTGAAACCCTTAGTCATACAAGTGAGCACTGACTGATCCACAGGATTTCACGGGACTACTTCTGTGAGTCACTGCTCACCTGCTTGAATCAGAGGTTCACAGTCAGGCTCAAAGTTCCTGCACAACGTTTCCACTAGCACCCAATGACTGCACGCTTGGCCTGCAAGTTTCCCTTCTAGACCTCAGTACTCCACCGTACTTGAGCAAGTTTCCCCCGCAGGGCTGAGCCAGAGCAGGGTCTCAGGGCCACGGACATCATCCCAGCTGCCACCCAACCCAGGCCAGCTGGCAAACCCCAGGCTCAACCCACCTCTAGCCCTTCAGGGGCAATGGGGGTGATGGAGTTGCTCTTCCGGGAGCCGACGCGAAACTTGGCCGCCTTGTAGATCTTCCAGTAGACAAAGAGCACGACGCAGAGCGGCAGGTAGAAGGCGCCAAAGGTGGAGAAGACCGTGTAGGACGGCTCCTGGCTGACCTGGCACGCCTGGTTGCCCTCGGAGTAGGTCTCCCCCCAGCCGAAGAGCAGCGGGGCCAGGGCGATGATGGCGGAGAGGGCCCAGGTGAGGGCGATCATGGCGTTGGAGATGCAGCGGCGGGCGCGCAGGGTGTACTCCAGGTGGCGGCTGAGGGACCAGTAGCGGTCCAGGGCGATGGCCGTCACGTTCCAGATGCTGGCCGTGCAGCACAGCACGTCGAAGGCGATCCACACGTGGCACAGCGGCCGGCCCAGCCGCCAGCGCCGCCCGGCCAGCTCGTGCACCAGGCTGAGGGGCATGACCAGGGCCGCCACCATCACGTCGGAGACGGCCATGGAGGCCACCAGGTTGTGGGGCACGCGGTGGAAGGCGCGCACCCGCAGGATGGTGGCCAGCACCAGCAGGTTCCACAGGAAGGTGGCGGCGGCCAGCAGCGCCAGCAGGGTGAGCAGCAGCACGCCGAACACCGACAGCGGGGCCCGGCCGGGCAGGGCCGCCGGGGGGCCGCCGCTCCGGTTGGCCGCTGCCGCCCACGGGGTGGCGGAGAGGTTCAGGGGCCCGTCCATGCTGGCCGCCGCGTGGGAAGGGCGCGGCGGAGAGCGGCCGCCCGCTCCCGCCCAGGCGCGGCGGGGCCGAGGGACTCAGGGCGCGGGCGGCGGCGGCGGGCTGGGAGCCGGCGGCGCCTCCGTGCCCGGCCCGAGGCAAAGTTTGGGGGGACGCGCGGCCATGGCGCTGGGCGCCGGCGGGAGGGAGCGTGACCGCGGGCTCGGCGCCGGGCTCCCAGCGGGGACGGGAGAGCAGCCCCTGCCCGCCGCCCCGCCTGGGGGAGCCGTCCCCGGGCGCCCGAGCCGCGCTCGCTAGCGCAGCCGCGGCTCCGAGACGGGCGGCGCAGGGCTGGGAACGGCGACGAGCGCAATTCCGAGCCGGCGGCGGGGCTTTATCAAAGAGGAGAATGACTCCGACGTCAAAACGTGGCCCATCAGCTGACGGCAACCCCCCTTCCCTTCAGTCCTCCCCGGGCGAACGCACCCCTCGCTCCGCGAGAGCCTGCCTGCCTTCCCCGGCCGGATGGCGGCCCCTGCCTCCCTCCCTCCCTCCCTCGCTCGCTGCCCGGTGGAGGAGGATCCCGCTTGGGCTCGGCAGCTGCTGCTGCTGCCGCGGCTTAGCTCAGTGTCCTGCTGCTCCTCGCCCTGAAAGTCTCCGAGAACAGCCCAGGCTTCTTGCAGAGGACTGCACCAGCAGATGGTAAATGGATCCCCGAATTCCCTTCTCTGTGCTCAGCTTAGTGCTTCGCTCACTGTCACTGCTGGTCCACACCTATTCATCCCAGGCACCCATTACCCTGTTCAGATAGGATGCTGCTCTGCACCTGCTCGTCTGCATAAACTATTACGTGCCTAATGATTTGGGTGGCTAGAAGAAAGGGGTTATTTACAGTGAGGGAGGCATCTTTCCTTACAAGGGAGCAGGAATCCATGGCTTAGGTTTATAGGCACTTTAATCAAAGCTCTGTTCTACCTGGCAAGGTGCATATGCATGTAAACCAACTGGTCAGGGGAATTACTTGTGAATGTATGAAAATAGAGTATTTCCAGTGGGCTTCAGCAGAGACAGATTAAAGTGGTCTCCGGACTCAAGTGCATTGGTAAAAGGAGCGGGAGAATAAGAGCTTTTCAAAATCATGCTTAGTCATTTCAGTTTAAATATGTTTATCTAGAGATTAGCTATAGTTAAGTCAACTCAGCCTTTCCAGTACTGCTTTTCTGCTAAGTGTTTGGGGCACCCATCATGAAAACATCCCACTTCATTTGTGCTTTTTCATGGACTTTAATTTCCCCTGTTGTGAAATATAATTTTAAATTTGAAAAGAATTACACCTAGCTGTTTTAAAAACTCAAAAGTTAGTGTATTCCTGGCAATGTTACTATACCAACGTTGAGTGTGTCTCACAGTACAGCATGTATCTAAGGGTATGTCTACACTCAGACCGTAGTCCGATTTTACCAAAATCGATTTTTGTGAACCGATATTATGAAGTCGAACGTGTGTGTCCATACTAAGTACATTAAATCGGCGGTGTGAGTCCATAGTATCGGGGCAAGTGTCGACATTCCAAGTGGTGCACTGTGGGTAGCTATCCCACAGTTCCCGCAGTCCCCGCTGCCCATTGGAATTATGGGTCGAGCTCCTGATGCCTGATGGGGCAAGTAATTTGTAGTGGGTGGTTATGGGTACATGTCGTCTTTCAACCGTCACTCCCCCCCTCCCTCCGGGAAAGCAACAGCAGACAATGATTTTGCGCCCTTTTCCCTGGATTGAAAGCGCGGACGCCATAGCGCGGCGAGCATGGAACCCGGGGAGATCATTGCAGCAGTTATGGCCATTGTCAACACCTCGCGCGTTATCGTGCGCTTTATCCAGAATCGGAACTTGAGAAATCAGGAGAGTAGTGAGCGCTGTGACGAGAGTGACGAGGACATAGACATAGCCCTCTCTCAGAGAACGGGACCCCGCAAATTAGACATCCTGGGGGCAATGGGGCAGGCTTATGCCGTGGAACGCTGATTCTGGGCCCGGGAAACGAGCACAGACTGGTGGGACCGCATAGTGCTGCAGGTCTGGGATGAATCCCAGTGGCTGCGAAACTTTCGCATGCGTAAGGGCACTTTCCTGGAACTTTGTGACTTGCTTTCCCCTGCCCTGAAGCTCCAGGACACCAGGATGAGAGCAGCCCTGACAGTTGAGAAGCGAGTGGCGATAGCCCTCTGGAAGCTTGCAACGCCTGACAGCTACCGGTCAGTCGCGAACCATTTTGGAGTGGGCAAATCTACTGTGGGGGTTGCTGTGGTGCAAGTATCACACGCAATCGTTGAGCTGCTGCTGTCAAAGGTAGTGACCCTGGGAAATGTGCAGGTGATAGTAGATGGTTTCGCTGCAATGGGATTCCCTAACTGTGGTGGGGCTATAGACGGAACTCACATCCCTATCTTGGGACCGGACCACCAGGGCAACCAGTACATTAACTGAAAGGGGTACTTTTCAATGGTGCTGCAAGCACTGGTGGATCACAAGGGACGTTTCACCAACATCAATGTCGGATGGCCGGGAAAGGTTCATGACGCTTGCGTCTTCAGGAACTCTGGTCTGTTTAGACGGCTGCAGGAAGATATTTACTTCCCAGACCAGAAAATAACAGTTGGGGATGTGGAGATGCCTATAGTGATCCTTGGGGACCCAGCCTACCCCTTAATGCCCTGGCTCATGAAGCCATACACGGGCGCCCTGGACAGTAGAATCATAGAATATCAGGATTGGAAGGGACCTTAAGAGGTCATCTAGTCCAACCCCCTGCTCAAAGCAGGACCAATCCCCAATTTTTGCCCCAGATCCCTAAGTGCCCCCTCAAGGATTAAACTCACAACCCTGGGTTTAGCAGGCCAATGCTCAAACCACTGAGCTATCCCTCCCCCCGGTAGTAGTAAGGAGCTGTTCAACTACAGGCTGAGCAAGTGCAGAATCGTGGTGGGGTGTGCATTTGGACGTTTGAAAGGGCGCTGGAGACGCTTACTGACTCGCTCAGATCTCAGCGAAACCAATATACCCATTGTTATTGCTGCTTGCTGTGTGCTCCACAATCTCTGTGAGAGTAAGGGGGAAACGTTTATGGCGGGATGGGAGGTTGAAGCAAATCGCCTGGCCTCAGCTTACGCGCAGCCAGACACCAGGGCGATTAGAAGAGCACAGCAGGATGCAGTGCTCATCAGGGAAGCTTTGAAAACTAGCTTCCAGACTGACCAGGGTAACCAGTGACTCTTATGTTTGTTTCTCCTTGATGAGAACCTGCCCCCGTTTGTTTACTCTGTTTATATTGCCTATCCTCTCTAATCACCAACCCCCGTCCAACCCCCCTACCCCCCTTCCAGTGCACCTTGCTTTGAAAGGAAATAAAGGCACCATTGTTTCATAAACAACAAATTTTTATTCAAGATTTGGGAAGAAAGGGAGAGAACTGGGACGGTGGCCAGGGTGGGGTGCGGGTGGAGGAAGGAGGGAAGGAAAGGCCGTTTCAAAACTTGTGGAATGACAGCCTTCTGCTGCTTGAGCAATCCGCAGGGGTGGAGTGGTTGTTCGCACGTTGCCTTCCCCGCCCCCCCCCCCCGAGTTTTGGGGACACTGGGTGAGGAGGCTATGGGACTTGGGGAGGGGTGAGGGTGGTTACAGATGTGCTGCAGCGGCGGTCTGTCATCCTGCCTGTGTTCCTGCAGAACATCCACCAGCGTGTCAGTTTGCTCCCGCAGTAGCCCAAGCATCGCCTCTGTCACCCTCTGGTCTTCCTGCCGCCACTTCTCAGCTCGAGCGTCCCTCCTGTCCTCCCGTTCGCTGGCCGCTTCCTTGTACTGGGAAATTCTGTCCCTCCACACAGTCTGCTGAGCTACTTCAGTGCGGGAGCACTGTATTAGCTCAGAGAACATCTCATCACGTGTGCATTTCTTTCTCCGCCTTATCTGCGACAGCCTTTGGGAGGGAGATGCCAGGGGAAGCCTAGGGACAGTTGCAGCTGTGGGATGAAAAAAAGGGAGTGAATTTTTTAAATAGATACATGTTACAGAACAATGCATATACTCTTTCGCAGTGAACAGCACCATTCACAGTACCTACCAAATATACTTTCAGTACAAGGTCGCATTTTGCATCTTTATATTGAGTGCCTGGGGCTTTGGTGTACAGATCACACACGCCGGGCTGGGCAATGGAATTCGACTAGCGGGCGGCCATGGTAAGCCATAGACTTTCAGCTTCAGAAACCTTAATTAACAGCAGCACCCTCCTTTCACGCTCAAAGCCAAGTAACTCAAAACAAAGTAACTCCAGCCATCCCATTCTCTGGGATGCTAGCTTTCACCGTCACCCCACTGCGTGGCTGGTATCAGGGAAGATCCCTGCTACCCGAACTCCAACTATCCAGCCTGAATGGCCCCCCCCTCCCCTTCCCTCCCCCACCGCGTGGCTGGTATCAGGGAAGATCCCTGCTACCTGAACGTCAACTGCCCAGCATGAACGGCCCCCCTCCCATCCCCCACCATGTCGCTGGAAACTGCGGGGAGGATTTCTTTTCAGGAACAGGCAAACAGTCTAGTAGAAACGACCACCTCTGACTGTCCCCGTAATTAAATTCCCATATTTCAAACAGGTCACCATGAGTAATATCACTCTGATGAGGATAACACAGACAGAGAAAGAACGGATGTTGCTTGAATGCCAGCAAACACCGGGGCCGTATGCTGCCAGTCTTTGCCGTGCAATGATACCAGAGTACTTGCTACTGGCCTGGCGTGGTAAAGTTTCCTACCATGGAGGACGCAATAAGGCTGCTCTCCCCAGAAACCTTCCGCAAAGGCTTTTAGAGTATCTCCAGGAGAGCTTCATGGAGATGTCCCTGGAGGATTTCCGCTCCATCCCCAGACATGTTAACAGACTTTTCCAGTAGCTCTACTGGCCACGAATGCATCCCAAGTCCTCAGGGCAAAGTAACCATTAAAAACCAATTGCTTTACAACCATGTTTTTTCAATTCAAAAGATACTCACCTGATGTGCCTTCTCCGGCTTCACGGTCCAGGATACCGCCTTGGGAGGGTTGAGAGGGGATCTCTGTCAGGGTGAGGAAATGTTCCTGGCTTTCGGGGAAATTGCCCTGCAGAGCGCTGTCGACTACCTCGTCCTCATCATCTCCCTCATCACCTTCCCCGTCCGCAAAAACCTCAGAGGAAGCGACTGATGAGAATACCCCATCCTCGGAGTCCACGGACGGGTGGGGTAGTGGTGGCAGCCCCCCATAGGATGGCATGCAGCGCAGCGTAGAAGTGGCATGTCTGGGGATCTGACCCGGAGCGTCCATTTGACTCTTTGGTCTTCTGGTACGCTTATCTCAGCTCCTTAATTTTAACGCAGCACTGCGTTGCATCCCTGCTGTATCCTCTGTCCGCCATGGCCTTGGCGATTTTTTCGTAGATTTTTGCATTACGTCTTTTCGATCGTAGCTCTGATAGCACGGATTCATCTCCCCAGACTGCTATCAGATCTAACACCTCCCGTTCTGTCCATGCTGGAGCCCTCTTTCTATTCTGGGATTGCATGGTCACCTCTGCATCGTCACCTGTGCTGCTGAGCTCGCCACTCTGGCCAAACAGGAAATGAAATTCAAACTGGCCAAACAGGAAATGAAATTCAAATGTCCCCGGGGCTTTACCTGGGGCTTTACCTGGCCAGAGCATCCGAGCTGGGACTGCTGTCCAGAGAGGTCACAGTGGTGCACTGTGGGATAGCTCCCAGAGACTAATAACGTCGAATTCCATCCACACTAACCCTAATTCGACACAGCAATATCGATTTAAACGCTAGTCCCCTCATCGGGGAGGAGTACAGAAATCGATTTTAAGAGCCCTTTATGTCGAAATAAATGGCTTCGTTGTGTGGACGGGTGCAGGGTTAATTTGATTTAACGCTGCTAAATACAATATAAACTCTTAGTGTAGACCAAGGGATCAAGTGACTGTTACTTTGGGAATCACACCATTTGCATATCCTGACTTTTAACTACTAATTCACTTTTTATTAAAGCTAAACAGAGCACCTCTTTACTACAAAAATGTGTTGTAGTAGTCACTTTACTTATTTTTTATTATTATTTCTGTAACCGTAGTGATTAGTGGCACCAAATAAAGCCAGGGCTCCATTGTACTAGGCACTGTACAGACAGAGAGAGAGACAGTCAGTAACTTAATCAGCTTACAGACTAACTGGACAAGACAAACGGCAGGTGGGAGAAAGGAAATAAGTAAATAAATATTAAGGAAGGGTGATAGATACATTTGTGACCTTAATGCAGTTCCATTGGATTTAGGGGAAGTAATAAAGATGTAGCCATTCTGTAGAGATGCACAACTGCACAGTACCACAGGCAATAGCATAACTAAAAATCAAATGGGTATTTGGTACAGCATATTTTTAACCTCATAGAACTTTTTATATTCAAGCTTGCAGGCAACTGTTACTCAGTAAGGGCTAGAGACATGTGATGTTTCAAAGTTCAGGCTATTTGAATAGCACTCATATAGGAGGCGTCCAGGGTTTTGCTTCTCAGTGCTGCCAGGTGAAAGAAACACATCAAGAAAAAGTTGGTGAATGTAGGGTTGTGGTTTGGAGGGGGCAGAAGGGGAGATTGGCACTATACCACACTTTTAGAGGCATGCCATTACTTTTCTCCTTGTGCACAGGAATAACCACAATGTTTTTGATGGGAAAAGTCTCTCTTTTCCACTCATATCTCAAATATAGCTGAATGGATTTTGCACAGACTTATAAAACATCCCTTTTGGTGCTGAACCCAATCCCAGAAAGTTCCTCATCCTGTAAGATGCTGAGCCTCCTCAATTACCATTGACCTCAAGGACTTGAAGAAATCACTTAACACCTATCAGGATCAGGCCTAAATTAATTAGTGGGCCTTTCCCTACGAACTGCACAAACACAAAGCTAACAAAATATAGGTGCTGTTGCTTTAGGAAGAAATAAACAAGAGTAACCATGAGAAAAATTGGAAACATAATCCATGAAAACTGAAGCATAAATCTAAATGAGGTATGTTCACTGTGTCCTCTCGCTGTGCACTAGGATTTGCACTATTGTATTGGCTGGACCTCTCACTAAATGTATTAACAGATTCTTGGGGACTGAATGGATCAGGAAAGAGTTAATTGAAAATAGCTCTTTTATCTGGAAGTCACCCAGTGAATCCATCCTGATAGAAAACTGTTACTTTAAAGGACAAAATCCCCCCTGCTTTACTCACATGGGTAATCCCATTGATTTTCAGTAGGGCTGCTCACATGATTAAGGTGGGCAAGATCTGTGGAATGGTCATGGTCTCAGTAAAACCCTTTGTGGGGAAGTGTCCACCTCACAAAAACAACCCCCACAGTTGGAACTAACTGACATCCTTGATGCGAGTGTCAGGTGAGGTCCAAGACTGAACTACCTCTCCGAAGCCTAGTGGCAGTCCAGGAAACTCAGCATTGAGACAAACTGGCCAGGCAATGAGGGAGAAGCTTGCTCATGACTGCCTGTGCTGTACTATTCTGTGGATGAATAAAGAACTCCAGAGTTGGTGGATGTGGTACATTCAATGAGCATTAAAGTGAACTTTATTTATATATGTACTGTATATACATCCACCCCAAAAGCTTCACTAGGTATAGTTAAGATTGCTCTACTGTATCCCCTATTAGTGCAATTACCAAAAATACAGGAAATCCCCAGTTAATACTCCATTCACATCCACATCAATCTCAACTCACATTCTTTACCAGCAAAACCTGATACCCAAAACACTCACAGACTTCCAGCCCTACAATGCACTCCTTCTTGTTACAACATTGTACTCAGCCACAACGCATGCATCTGATTCTTCACAGTCATAATTAAAATCACAGCCTGAACTCTGACCTCTGCTAGATGAAGATAAATTACCTGGAGACATACATGTACAGTAACTCCTCACTTAACTCCTCACTTGTAGTTATGTTCCTGAAAAATGTGACTTTAAGCAAAACGATGTTAAACGAATCCAATTTCCCCATAAGAATTAATATAAATAAGGGGTTAGGTTCCAGGGAATTTTTTTTCACCAGACAAAAGACTATATTTTATATATATATACACACACGCACACACACACACAAAGTTTTAAACAAACAATTGATTACTGGTACACAGCGATGATGATAGTGAAGCTTGGTTGAGGTGGAGGAGTCTGAGGGTGGGATATTTCCCAGGGAACGCCTTACTGCTAAATGAACTAGCACTCCACTGAGCCCTCAAGGGTTAACTCTCACACTCTACAAGCCAGCAGGAAAGGAGGTAGGGCAGACAGAGACAGATGTGTTTCAGAGATAGAGATGCGCATTTCCAATTAGGTATCAAGAGTGGGGTCAGAAGTACACTGCCTTGTTAATTAGATCAGCAAGCCCCGCAGCTGCAGCTTCTGCCTCCGGCAGCAGCTCCCTCTCTCGTGTGTCCCCCCCTGCTCTATGGAAGATGGGGTAAGCAAGGTGCAGGGGGACATTAGCCCCGCTCTTTTTCCCTTCCCCCCCCCCCCCCACACAGCAAGCAGGCAGGAGTCTCGGGGGGCAGCACATGGCAGTGGGGGAAGGGACAGCTGAACTGCCATTGATAGCCTGCAAACGACGTTAGAAGGGAGCCAGTAGCGTAGCCGGGGGGGAGCAGGGGGAGCGGCGCTTTCTTTTGCTCCCAACGCCTTTTGCTGCAGAGCATTTTTTTTTTGCTCCCGACGCCTTTTTTTGCTCCCGACACTTTTTGCTCCCGGCACCTTTTTTTAGCTCCACTCCCCCTGTGCTCTAAACCTGGCTACGCCACTGAAGGGAGCGTTTCACAACTTTAAACAAGCATGTTCCCTAATTAATCAGCAACGTAAGAATGAAACAACGTTAACCGGGACAACTTTAAGTGAGGAGTTACTGTACTGTAGTAATAAAATGTGTTATTTTCACGTGAAGTAGTACAAGGTTGGTGTCCCAGTTCAGAGATGTCTGCACCTTTAACCCCTGCACTAGTCTGGCCAAATGCACCTTCTCCCAGGGTGGAATCCCATGGTTCTACTAATCTCAGACTGGATCCTGGGGTACGGTACTCTGTGTATGAACCATGATTCCTCAGCAGGCCAAAGGGGTCAAGCCCCGCAAGCTGTGACCAGTGTGTGAATGCAGTGACATAAAATAGCTTTTCCACAACAAAGTACAGTCTTGTTCAATCTCAACAGGGTGAACAAAGCAACAAAAGAGCAAAAGGTTTTTAACACAGTAGTCCAAGTGTGTATCTGTCTTACTTAATGCTTACTTAATGTCTTACTTAATGCTTACTTAATGTCTTACTAAATACTTACTTGCTTTTTCAAACCCCTGCCCCACTTCTGGAGTTGGGATTCAGTATGCTTCTCTGCAGAATCTGTGTCTCTTTGCCCTGTTCTTCCAGGGTTGCTTTTTTATCCTTCAGAAGTCTGTCTCATAAACCTGGTCAAATGGGTTCATGTGGAATAGACTTGAAAGCAGTTAATTCTCTGCATTGTCTTCTAAGTATTGGTAAGTGGGGGGCTATAAGAAGCATTTTTCTGTCTTTGTGCTGAAATTAACTCCTGAGAGGTGTTATGTACCTGCAACTCTCATTGACTTCACTGGTGGTAGCAAGTGCTCATCACACACAAACACCTGTGCACACACGGTGATGCTGAACCAGTTTGTGATGAGCCCATAAGAGGCAATTATGAGATATTTGTCTCATGATTCTTCTGTAAATTTCCTGCAGGATAAGCCAACTAAAGGCTGACCACTGCTGCATACACAAATGCACACATCACACCTGAAAGTTGTTGTCCACATTCCTTTTAAAGTTTATATTTTTAAATGGCTTTATTAAAATGAATTATGCTTTTGGGAGCAACTAGCATGCTGGAGGTCCATCAGCATAAGTATATTCCACTATGTGTTACTCTTTTAGAATAACAGACACAGAGAGAAATATTAAGAAGAAATTGTATGCAGGAAGATGAGGTATCTTTAGCTTAATACATGAGCTTTGACAATCAAAGCTTCCAGTACAAACTATCATGAATCTGCCAGGAAGACAGACGGCACTGATGACGGGAAATGGATGGATCTGTAAAATGCAGTTGTTATTCTGTCCCGTTTTCCTGATGGCAAGTTGTAGAAGAGATTTGTTTCTCACAAGCTTTAGGCATTTTGGTGGCAAACTGGCATTGGTGCTAGTAAATTGTTGAAACTGTGGGAAAGTTTGTGATGTCAGTAGACTGCAAATGGACTTCTTGGTGTGTGTTCTCCTGAATGTCATTTTGCTTCATCCTAGGCAGCTGATGATCTATATTTATATAAATCCTTTCAGACTGTGGCAATGTTCTGCGGAACACCAGAGTAGAAATTATATAAGTTTTAAGACCCTTCTGTAACCAGTCAAGATGTCATCTTGAAGGTCTGATTTTTTTTACCCTTTTATGAAGGATGAAGACAGAAATCACTCTAAATAGTTTTCTGTTTTGGCCTTTGGGGTCTCCAGTGCTCTCAAGTTGCTTTTGTTATTATAACGCAGTGTCAACCTGCATAGTAATGAAAGAACCGTTGACGTCAGAAGTAAAATGTAGATGTCTTGTAAGGGATATTTTCCCCCCATCTCTAATCCCTTGATCCTGGTTTCTTGATATGCAGTTGAAAGCTTTCTCGTTACTTGGCAATACCATTTCCTGAACAGCCACTCCACTACTGCTTTGTCTACCTGCCAAGTGTTTCTGTTGGCATAATCGACTTATCAGTGTGCTGCCTTCCCACATTGTGGATTGCTTTCAGGAGAATAATCTGAGATCCAAGAGATGGATCTGAGATGCACCAGATCCACATTCACATTTTTTCCTGTAGCTATGGAATGTGTGCTCCCTGGCTTGACTCTTAAGTAGGGGTTGTTAGTTCTCATCAGACTTGTAGATTTCTTTGGTGCATCCTTTTGATATTGTGCAAATTGCTGTTAATTTGAGTAAGTTAAACACTCAGTGTTCTGAAATCATAGTACTGAGACATGGTGAAGTACCTTCATGGATGCATTTCATTAGTGGGTGAAGTGATACCTGGGTATATTTTGTGAAGCTATTTATTTAGACATTTAGATCAGTGCCCACCATAAAAAGCAACTGGGAGCCTTATACAACTAAAACCAGTCATTCATAAGCTAACAACATATTAAACTGTAGGGTTTGATCATGCAAACTTTTTCTCACACTGAGTAATAATTGGGTCTACTGGTGAGTAGGGACTGCTTGTATGAGTAAGGGTTTGCAGGACTGTGTCTCACATCCATAGACAGTACATTACAGCTAATTCCATCAATAGGTCCATATAAAGATGGTTTTTTCCCCCATACATTATGCATGCAAGTACTATGAGACAGATTTCTCTCTCGCACAGAAAAAAACTGTAGGTGGAAAGACAACTCCATAAGGTTCCCATCATAGGGTTCTCCTCACACTATCCCATCTGGTGGGAAGGGGACAGCACATGGATTTTGGAGGCCAGCCCGAATCCCCCAAACTTGCATATTTTAGGAATACACAAGGAAGGATATCTCCACTTTTGCTTGGAGCCTGGAGCCATCCTTGTGGGCCCCTGGAAATACAATTCCTGCTGGAGCTGTTCTGCTATGAAGGAGACCTAAATGGAGATAATACAAATACTCGCACACTCTACAAGCCAGCAGGAAAGGAGGGAGGGCAGACAGAGACAGATGTGTTTCAGAGATAGAGATGCGCATTTCCAATTAGGTATCAAGAGTGGGGTCAGAAGTACACTGCGCCTTGTTAATTAGATCAGCAAGCCCCACAGCTGCAGCTTCTGCCTAAGGCAGCAGCTCCCTCTCTCATGTGTCCCCCCTGCTCAGCACCCATTCAGTGTCAGCACCCAGCATCCTTTGCAGAAATTTTGGGTGCAGAGCAGAAGTTAGTGCCATGGTACACTCTCCTGTGCTGCTCCTCCTCCTGTCCCCAGCATCCTTCTACACAGGTATCCCCCAAAGAGAGGCAAATAAGTAGGGCCAATTGTGGGGCCAGTGCTGCAGAAGTGGTTCTGTCCTGTCTGACAGGGCAAGGCCAGAGGGCTATAGGAAAGTGGTAAGGAACCAGTATGTTAGCCCCAGGCTAAACAAATCCCTGATACCTTATGGCAGTTGCTCCAGGTTAATCAAGACACCTGGGGCCAATTAAGAACTTTCCAGAAGGCAGGGAGGTTGATTGGGACACCTGAAGCCAATCAAGGACTGGCTGGAACTAGTTAAAAGCCTCCCAGTTAGTCAGTGAGAGGGGAGGAGCTGTGGAAGGAGGTTGCGTGTGAGAAGCTGGGAGCAAGAGGCACTAGGAGCTGAGAGTAAGAGGGCGTAGTGCTGGAAGATCCTGTGGTGAGGATAAAGAAGGTGTTGGGAGGAGCCCATGGGGAAGTAGCCCAGGGAGTTGTAGCTGTCGTGCAGTTGTTCCAGGAGGCACTCTAAACAGCTGCAATCCACAGGGCCCTGGGCTGGAACACGGAGTAGAGGGCGGGCCCGGGTTCCCCCCAAAACTCTCAACTCCTTATCAGACACAGGAGGAGTTGATCTGGACTGTGGGTTCTACCAGAGGGGAAGATCTCTGAGGCAAACAAAAATCTGCCAATAAGCGCAGGACCCACCGAGGTAGAGGAGGAACTTTGTCACAACTGGTGTTAGGAGTGGGATTTGGTGTGCACAGCGCGGCGGAAGAAGGAAGGTGTTGAGTTAAATAAACCCGCTCCCTTTATTTATTTATTTATTTATTTATTTATTTATTTATTTTTCACTCTAATGGAAGAGGTAGTACGGGCACTGATACAAGCCACGGCTGCCCAGCAGGAGGCTACCCATGTCCAGGCAGCTGCCCAACAGGAGGCAGTACAGCTGCAGCAGGAGACCAATCGCCTGTTGATGGACCAGGCCGCTCAAGACCGTACTATGTTGCGGGAACTGGTAAACCAAGTGAAGGCCCTTACAGAGATGAACCATGGCCATGATGGGATGTGGCACATACGGGCCAGCAATTGCCTGCAGAAAATCACAGGGAACGATGACATAGAGGCATATCTCCTGGCCTTTGAGAGGACAGCCCTACGGGAGGCCTGGCCTCGAGATCAGTGGTCTGGCATCCTCACCCCATTCCTGTGTGGGGAGGCCCAGAAGGCCTACTATGATCTGCCTGAAGAGGCTGCAGCAGACTACCCCCAGCTGAAAGCAGAGATCCTGGCCAGATCTGGGGTAACAACCGCAGTGCGGGCCCAGCGGTATCATGAGTGGAGGTACCAGGAAGAAAAAACCCCGCGGTCCCAATTGTATGTCCTCATCCATCTCGCACGAAAGTGGTTGCAAACTGAGTCCCGGAGTCCAGAAGAGATACTAGAGGTTCTGGTCATCGACCGATACATGAGGGGACTACCACCAGACCTTCACGCATGGGTAAGCCAGAACGAACCCTCCACCTATGACGAGATTGTGGCAATGGTAGAGAGACGAAGGACGGCGAGGGAACGGACCCGACCAGTTAAGGAAGTGGAACCCCGGGTTAAACAAGCAGCACGAAGCCCTAGAGTTCGAGTGACTCGGCCACCAGAGGCCATAAAGAGTTGGAGCACTGAGGGGGAAGAAAATTGTGATGTTAGACTTCCCAAACCCCCGGGGAGTCCTAGGTGGAAGAAGGGGAGGGCTGAAAACCAGCGGGGACCCCAGAAGGAAGGGATTGGCCTGAGTGGGGGGAATCCTGGAACTAAACCCCCTAGCCCCCGGGATAGGGGAGTGATTAGAAGCAATTATAGATGTTATGCATGTGGTGAGTGGGGACACATAGCAGCACAGTGTCCTAGCACTGAGGAGCCTATGCAATGTAACTTGGGGGATTGGGAGGTCCCATGCTCCCTTATCCACCTTGCGGGCATCGCATTAGCCCCGCATAACTACACCAGACCGGTAAAGATAAACGGAGTAGAGACTATAGCGCTTGTGGACTCCGGAAGTGCAATCACCCTCATATCGGGTAAGCTGGTAAAAAGTAGCCAGCTGCTACAAGCCAAACGCGTAGCAGTGACGTGCGTACATGGGGCCGTCAGCCATTACCCCACCATCCAGGTGGAGATAGAGGTTCAGGGGAACCCCACTGAGGTGACAGTGGGTGTAGTTCCTAAACTCCCATATCCTGTAGTCGTTGGGAGGGACTATCCAGGGTTTGATAATTTACTCCCCCCGGAGAGGCTGGGGGGAGGTGGGGACCCTGAGGGCAGCGACTTGTCACCGGGGGAATGTCAACCCCCGACGTTCGCTGAGATTTCTCAGGATCTATTCTCAGCTCCCCAAAAGACCCAGAAGACAAAAAAGGAGAGGAAGGCTGCAAAAGCTCTGGGAACCCGGATCCTGACCCAGGGCCAGAAGATCGCCCTATTAGGAAGACGGACACGAGCAGCCAGAGAAACTACCACCACGGAAGGTGAGCTGGAGGCTGGCCCCAGCCATGATGGAAGTGAGCCGTTGGAAGCAACAGAAGCCGGCCCTTGGGAGCTCGGGCAGGTTAGTCCCGGGAGAGAGACTTTCGGACGGGACCAGGCAGAGGACCCTAGATATGATAACGCCAGGAAAGAGGTGGCTGAGATAGATGGGATACCTGTGGATGGGAAGGTCCGGGGTCCAGGACCTTACTTTATAGTGAAGAAAGATCTCCTGTACCGTGTGGTGCAAATGCAGGAGCAAGAGATACATCAACTTCTGGTGCTACGAAAACATCAAAAAGCCATATTGAGCCTCGCCCACAGCCACCTATTTGGAGGACACCTAGGGGTAGAGAAAACCCAGGCACGGATCCTGCGGAGGTTCTTCTGGCCAGGAGTGCATGAAGATG
Source organism: Macrochelys suwanniensis (assembly GCA_033296515.1). Lineage (NCBI taxonomy): Eukaryota > Metazoa > Chordata > Testudines > Chelydridae > Macrochelys > Macrochelys suwanniensis. The sequence goes on along the minus strand of CM065776.1, from coordinate 18,226,853 downwards.
TCTGGCGATACTGCACCTCTTGTCCGGAGTGTCAGTTACATAGTCCTCGCCCGCACTTCCGGGCTCCTTTGATACCTCTTCCAATAATAGAGGTTCCGTTTGAACGCATAGCCATGGATCTGATAGGGCCCCTTGAGAAGACAGCTTGGGGCTACCAACATGTGCTTGTTGTACTGGACTATGCTACCCGGTACCCAGAAGCCGTTCCCCTACGCAACACGGCTTCCAAAACCATAGCTAAGGAGTTAGTCCAGATCTTTGCCCGAGTTGGGCTACCCAAGGAGATATTAACTGATCAAGGGACACCTTTCGTGTCCAAGTTGATGAAAGATCTCTGTTTGTTACTCCATGTACAAGCCCTACGGACCTCTGTATACCACCCGCAAACAGATGGCCTTGTGGAAAGGTTCAATAGGACCCTCAAGGCCATGATCAGGAAAGTGGTGAGCCGGGATGGGAAAGATTGGGATACCCTATTACCTTACCTCATGTTCCCCATCCGGGAGGTTCCGCAAGCCTCCACAGGTTTCTCTCCATTTGAACTATGATATGGGCGCCACCCCCGGGGCACATTGGATATAGCTAGAGAAGTGTGGGAAGAGGAGCCAAATCCAGGAAGGAACATAGTCGAGCATGTACTGCAGATGAGGGATCAGATAGCCCAAGTTACGCCTATTGTACGAGAACACTTGGAGAAAGCACAGGAGACCCAACGAACCCATTATAACCACCAAGCAAAGCTTCGACGGTTCCAACCAGGGGATCGAGTGATGGTCCTGGTGCCCACAGCAGAAAGTAAGCTGTTGGCCCAGTGGCAGGGACCCTACGAAGTGATTGAAGCCGTGGGAGAGGTGAACTATAAGGTGCGGCAGCCAGGCTGCAGGAAACCAGAACAAATCTATCACATCAACCTTTTAAAACCTTGGCATGATCGAGAGGCATGCTTAGTCACCCAGGAGACTCTTCCCCCGGAGGATAACTTACAAGAGCAAGTAAGGATATCACCCGATTTGACGCCGATTCAAAAGATCGAGGCAACTGACATGATTAATCGCAACCGAGATGTGTTCTCTACAAAACCGGGGCGGATGACTGAGACCTATCACCATATCCGCACGATCCCCGGAGCCAAGGTAACATTGAGACCCTACCGAATCCCAGCAGCCAAAAGAGAAGAAATCAAGGCCGAAGTGAAGAAAATGTTAGAATTAGGGGTGATTGAAGAATCTTACAGTCAGTGGTCCAGTCCAATCGTTCTAGTGCCTAAACCTGACGGTACCACAAGATTCTGTAATGACTTTCGCCAACTGAATGAAGTATCCCAGTTTGATGCATACCCCATACCACGCATCGACGAACTGGTGGACCGACTGGGTAGTGCTCGATTCTTGACAACACTGGATCTGACAAAAGGGTACTGGCAGATTCTCCTGACCAAAGAAGCTAAAGAAAAGACCGCGTTCTCCACGCCGGACGGGCTATTCCAGTACACCGTCCTCCCTTTTGGTCTACATGGGGCCCCGGCCACATTCCAGCGCCTCATGGATAAGCTACTGCGCCCCCATACTGGTTATGCAGCCGCATACCTAGATGATGTTGTTATCCATACGCCAGACTGGGGAACCCACTTGGAGAAAGTTGAGGCAGTACTGCGCACTTTAAGGCGGGCTGGCCTTACTGCTAATCCCGCTAAATGTGCCATAGGGCTAGCAGAGGCTAGATACCTGGGATATATTGTAGGAAGGGGCATAGTAAAGCCCCAAATGAATAAGCTAGAGACGATTCAAAACTGGCCCCGGCCGACCCGAAAGAAGCAGGACCGCGCGTTCCTAGGTGTAGTAGGCTACTACCGACGTTTTATTCCCCACTTCGCTACTAGGGCAAGTCCCCTAACGGACCTGGTGAAAGCCCGAGGTCCAGACATGGTGAAGTGGACCGACGCAGCAGAGGGGGCGTTCACAGACCTTCGGACGGCCCTTTGTAATGACCCCATACTCATAGCCCCGGACTTTAACAAGGAATTTATTTTACAAACAACAAAGGGTCCTGTGGCACCTTATAGACTAACAGAGGTATTGAAGCATAAGCTTCAAAGTTTTCCATCTGAAGAAGTGGGTATTCACCCACGAAAGCTTATGCTTCAATACCTCTGTTAGTCTATAAGGTGCCATCGGACCCTTTGTCACTTCTACAGATCCAGACTAACACGGCTACCCTTCTGATATTTTACAAACAGACGCTTCCGAGGTGGGGTTGGGGGCGGTTCTGTCGCAAATGGTGGGAGAAGAGGAACACCCGATCCTCTACCTAAGCAGAAAGCTTCTCCCAAGAGAACAGAAATACGCAGTAGTTGAGAGAGAATGCCTTGCTGTCAAATGGGCTATGGAGACCCTACGTTATTACCTCTTGGGCCGGCGATTTACTCTTGGGACGGACCATGCACCCCTCCAGTGGATGCAGCGGAATAAGGAAAAGAATGCAAGGGTCACCAGGTGGTTCTTATCCCTCCAACCGTTCCAGTTCCGCATACGGCACAGGGCTGGATGCCACCATGGCAACGCTGATGGTCTATCAAGAGCACACTGCCTGGCGTCCCAAGTTGCCCAACTCTATGGTGTTGAGCAGAGGGGGGGGATATGTGATGGGGCAAGGCCAGAGGGCTATAGGAAAGTGGTAAGGAACCAGTATGTTAGCCCCAGGCTAAACAAATCCCTGATACCTTATGGCAGTTGCTCCAGGTTAATCAAGATACCTGGGGCCAATTAAGAACTTTCCAGAAGGCAGGGAGGTTGATTGGGACACCTGAAGCCAATCAAGGACTGGCTGGAACTAGTTAAAAGCCTCCCAGTTAGTCAGTGAGAGGGGAGGAGCTGTGGAAGGAGGTTGCGTGTGAGAAGCTGGGAGCAAGAGGCACTAGGAGCTGAGAGTAAGAGGGCGTAGTGCTGGAAGATCCTGTGGTGAGGATAAAGAATGTGTTGGGAGGAGCCCATGGGGAAGTAGCCCAGGGAGTTGTAGCTGTCGTGCAGTTGTTCCAGGAGGCACTCTAAACAGCTGCAATCCACAGGGCCCTGGGCTGGAACACGGAGTAGAGGGCGGGCCCGGGTTCCCCCCAAAACTCCCAACTCCTTATCAGACACAGGAGGAGTTGATCTGGACTGTGGGTTCTACCAGAGGGGAAGATCTCTGAGGCAAACAAAAATCCGCCAATAAGCGCAGGACCCACCGAGGTAGAGGAGGAACTTTGTCACACCTGCTTCCGCATGGAAGGCGGGGGGCTGTGTATAGGGAGGTCTTTCTCCAGACACAGATCTGTGGGAGATTAGACAAGTGCATGTGTGGTTTGATGGAGGCAGATTACAAAAGCACACAGGTAAGTCAAAAACATGGAGACTTGGGAGAAGGGTCGGAATCTGGAGGGAGCACTGGTCATTTAGCAGGGCTAAGGGAGAGACCAGAGAGAACATATGGAGGAAATCAAATCAGTATCTTAGATGTCTGTCTACTAATGCAAGAAGAATGGGGAATAAGCAGGAAGAACTTGAAATGCTAGTGAATAAGTACAACTATGACATAGTTGGCATCACAGAGTTGGTGGGATAATATGGATGACTGTAATATTGGTATAGAAGGGTACCGTTTGCTCAAGAAGGACAGGCAGGGAAAAAAGGGAGGAGGTGTTGTCTTATATATTAAAAATGTGTACATTTGGACCGAGGATGAGATGGAAACAGGAGACAAACTTGTTGGAAGTCTCTAGGTAAGGATAAAAGGGGTAAAAAACAAGGTTGATAGCCTAACCAGGAAAAAGAGGTGGATGAGGCTTAACAACTAACAAAATCATCCAAAGCACAGGACTTGGTGGTGATGGGGGACTTCAACTACCTAGACATCTGTTGGGAAAATAACATAGCAGAGCATAGAACATTCCATAGTTCTTGGAATGTATTGAAGACCATTTTTTATTTCAGAAAGCTACTAGGGGAGAGGCTGTTCTAGATTTGATTTTGACAAATAGGGAGGAACTGGTTGAGAATCTGAAAGTGGAAGGCAGTTTAGGTGAAAGTGATCATGAATTGGTAGAGTTAATGATTTTAAGGAACGGTAGGAGGTAAAACAGCAGAATAAAGAGAATGGATTTCAAGAAGGCAGAGTTTAGCAAACTCAGGGAGTTTACAGGTAAGATCCCATGGGAAGCAAGTCTAAGGAGAAAAAGTTCAAGAGAGTTGGCAGTTTTTCAAACATACATTATTAAGGGCACATAAGCAAACTATCCCACTGTGTAGGAAAGATAGGTAGGATGGCAAGAGTCCATACTGGCTTAATCAGGAGATCTTCAATTATCTGAAACTCAAAAAAAGAGTCCTACCAAAAGTGGAAACTAGGTCAAATTACAAAGGATGAATATAAACAAATAACACAAGCATGTAAGTACAAAATTAGAACTGCCAAGGCACAAAATGAGATTAAATTAGCTATAGGCATAAAGGATAACAAAAAAATGTTCTACAAATACATTAGAAGCAAAAGGAAGACCAAGGACAGAGTAGGCCCGTTGCTCAATGGGGGGGGGGGGGGACGACAATAACAGAAAATGTGGAAATGGCAGAAGTGCTAAATTACTTTTTTTTGTTTCGGTTTTCACCAAAAAAGTTATCAGTGACTGGATGACTAAAATAGTGAATGACACTGAAAATGAGGTAGGATCAGAGGCTAAAATAAGGAAAGAACAAGTTTAAAATTACTTAGACAAGTTAATTGACTTCAAGTCACCAGAGCCAGATGAAATACATCCTAGAATACTCAAGGAGCTGAGCCATTAGTGATTATCTCTGAAAACTCATGGAAGATGGGAGAGATTCCAGAGGACTGGAAACGGGCAAATATAGTGCCCATCTCTAAAAAGGGAAATAAGGACAACCCATGGAATTACAGACCAGTCATCTTATCTTCAGTACCCGAAAAGATAATGGAGCAAATAAGCAATCAATTTGCAAACATCTAGAAAATAAGGCGATAAGTAACAGCATGGATTTGTCAAGAATAAATTGTGTCAAATCAACCTAATAGCTTTCCTTGACATGGTGTAACAAGACTTGTACATAGGAGGGAAGCGGTAGATGTGGTATATCTTGACTTTAGTAAGGCTTTTGACACTGTTTCGCATGACCTTCTCATAAACAAACTAGGGAAATACAGCCTAGCTGGAGCTACTGTAAAGTGGGTGCAAAACTGGTTGGAAAACTGTTTCCAGAGAGTATCAGTGGTTCACAATCAAGCTGGAAGGGCATATCAAGTGGAGTCCTGGAGGGATCAGTTTGGGGTCCGGTTCTGTTCAATATCTTCATCAATGATTTAGATAAAGGTATAGACAGTACATTTATAAAGTTTGTGGATGATACCAAGCTGGGAGGGGTTGAAAGTGCTTTGGAGGATAGGATTAAAATTCAAAATGATCTGGACAAACTGGAGAAATGGTCTGAAGTAAATAGGATTAAATTCAATATGGACAAATGCAAAGTACTCCACTTAGGAAGGCACAATCAGCTGCACTCATACAAAATGAAAAGGCTGCTTAGGAAGGGGTACTGCAGAAAGTGATGGGGGGGGGGAGGTCATAGTGGATCACAAGCTAAATATGAGTCAACAGTGTAACATTGTTGCAAAAAAAGCAAACGTCATCCTGGGATGTATTAGCAGGAGTGTTGTAAGCAAGACACAAGAAGTAATTCTTCTGTGGTACTCTGTGCTTATTAGGTCTCAGCTGGAGTATTGTGTCCAGTACTGGGTGCCACTATTCAGGAAAGATGTGGAGAAATTGGAGAAAGTCCAGAGAAGAGCAACAGAAATTATTAAAGGTCTAGAAAACATGACCTATGAGGGAAATTTGTAAAAACAAAACATTTTTTTTCTGGAAAAGAGAAGAATGAGAGGGGACATAACACTTTTAAAGTACATAAAAGGTTGTTACCAAGAGGAGGGAGAAAAATTGTTCTCCTTAACCTCTAAGGATAGGACAAGAAGCAATGGTCTTAAACTGCAGGAAGGGTAGTTTAGGTTAGACATTAGGGAAAACTTCCTAACTGTCAGGGTGGTTAATCACTGGAATAAATTGCCTAGGGAAGTTGTGGAATCTCCGTCATTGGATATTTTTAAGAGCTGGTTAGACAAACACCTGTCAGGGATGGTCTAGATAATACTTAGTCCTGCCGTGAGTGCATGGGACTGGACTAGATGACCTCTCGGGGTCCCTTCCGGTCCCATGATGCTATGATTCTATGGAGCAGTTTTGCATAATTTGAGGATGTATCCTGTCATTGGCTGTGAAGTTGAACTCCCAATGCAGTGTTTACAAAGAGTCCTAAATTCTTAGTCTGCTGTTGAGGAGGTTGCATAAGAGTTTGTAAACAATCATCTGCCTCCTCTGAGGTCATGAAAAATCCTGTTCTCTGCTCACAGACAAGTTTGAGTTTAATAGGCAATGGCTTCTAGTAAACCAGTTTTTCTCAACCTTTTTCATACCAGGACCCCCACCCCCACCCCAGCCCCCATCTAGCTGGGGTCTAGCCAGGAACATGTCTCATTTAGCAATCTGGGAAGGGCAGGGTGGTTGTGATCCCCTGGCACCTCTTTGTGACCCATGAAGTAAATCATTACACTGGCATTGCTGGGATATTCTGAGATATTCTTTTCCTTTCTTCCATGTTTTGATGAGCAGTGAAATAGCTAACACTGTTGACTTTATGGGTATCCCAGCACCTGCTGGAATGAATGGGGCAGTATTGTTTCAGGAGTTTTTCAAACTCAAGCAGATACCTCTGTATTGGTTATGCTTGCTTCACCGTTTTGAAAGTTTTCTTTGCAATTGTAACAGCTAGCGACTTATTTTTTTAAATGAAAGCTGAAACTGGAGAACAATAAATACATTTATCTGTGCTCCCAGATAGTCCTTAGCACCATCTGGTGGCATGCCCCACAAAAACTGCATTATAATAATGGATTAATGGCAACAGTTTTACAAAAGAGCATAATGGGTTGTGGAGAACCACAAAAAGATGGTTAAGGTGCATCTCACAGACAGTTATTGATACATACAAAGCTGGACTGTTTTATGCAGGTCTTTGGTTTTGGTTATGTATGTGAACCAACCTTAACCGTCAGTGTGTCTCGTTTTGTTTTATGGAAATGCAGGGTAGATGTTCTCCGTGAATATCAATAAAATAATGAGACTGAGATTTTCAAACAGACTAGGGGATTTGGACACGTCTTTTATTGATTTTAATGGAAGACTTATTTAAAATTAATATAGGGACTCTTATATTTATATAATAATATTTAATACCTAGTTTTTGTATGGCACTTTTCATCAGCTGATCTAGATGTCTAAGTCCCCTAGACTGATATTTAAGATCCCAACCTGCTATATTTGTGTGAATTAATTTTTGTTTCCTTTAATGGAATTGTAGGCTTGTGGTGGAAAGACTACATTGCTTATATCCTTTATCCAATCAGACTTGCAGGGACTAGGCTGGATATCTACAGTATGTTTGTCCATCAAGTGCCAGGCACACTTTTCACAGTATTCAAGAGGCATGTGGTGGCTGGTCTTTTTATAGGAAAGATGGATATTTTTGTATTCCGTGATTAATCTGATTTATTTACACAGGTATTGATCCAAATTGGGATAGTTATAATTTAATTTTGTGAGCTTTGTTTGTATGGCACAGTATAAATGATGGATAGAATTCTTGGGACAGATGCATATGTTGCAAATAGAAATAAATCAAAATGAATCCGTTTTTCTAAAGGCCTGATTTGGCAAAGCATCTTTATTCAGGACAGCACTGTGTTTAATTTTAAGCATGTGCTTAAGTCCCAACGAAGTCAACAGGAGTTAAGTAGATGTTTACAGTTAAAAACATGCTTTCCTGAATCAGGGACAAAGGTTGGAAAAATGATCACGCTATGTGGGAGGCAAAATCTTATATTGTAGGGAAAATGTGGCCATGGAAATTTCCCTTCCCTTTTGGAGGAAAGAGTAGAAATGAATCCAGTTTTCTAAGTATGTGTCCAAGAAGCACTAAGAAATATACTTTACCACAAATTTAGAATGAGTTAAATCTATTGACAGCCCTGCAGCTGCAGAGAAAAAATATATAATTACAACTGTGAGCAGCAAAGTGGTTTAGCCTAATCGTTAAACATTGATAAGCACCAGAGTGCCTAATAAATTGCAAATCTCATTATCTGTTTGTTATGTGCATCATGAGATAACTGTTGAGGTTGAAAAGTATAAAAATTTGATTTAATTCACTGACGTTTTGGATACAACAGGGTCAGACTGGTCTTTTAGCACATAGCAGCTTGGGGCCTATGAAAAGGAGTGTAATTGAAGATAAGGCTATAGCAAGATGAGTGAAAATGTAAGAGACTTCAAGGATACATTAACTGTATCCTACCTTCACACTGTAATCACCTACATGGGCCATGAGGCAAATTGCAAATACATTTGACACCCAGAAGGAAGATTATTACAGCGGTAGCACATTCTGCCAAATGTTATAATTTCTTCCATTCAGAACTCTTGAGAATCCAGTAGCAAACTAGACAAGTCCTGGGGCCCTGAGGCTGCTCTAACTTATTCAGGGTAAGGTTTCGAACAGCCCCAGAATAATTATTAATTATTTTTTTTTACATTTTTCAAATACATCTATAGCTCTGCCCTACTTTAAAAATTACCACATAAACCAAAGACAGCCCATAAATATGTCCACCTTGACCCACACCCTCTTCAACAGCCTTAACAAAGAGGGGGGGAAAGATGGGTGTTGCAACATGTTCCTAAGCAAAGAAATCCATCCAGGCTCTGGCAGACTGGAGGGGGGACGGAATTCCAAAACTGAGGCACCCTGCCAATAGCTCCTTCTTGCTTATATGGGCAAGCTCCTGCCCAAATGCCTCTGCTGATCTCAACTGTGGCAGTATATCACAAGGAGAGGGATGATCTTTCAGCTAACCTGGTCCTAAACCACTGAGGGATTTGTAGGTTAAATTCAATACCTTGAATTCCACCCTGAAGACATTAGGGAGAAAAAAGGTGATTTAAAGCCAACTTCCCCCTACATCCCTCTTTGTTGTTGTTGTTGTTGTTTTTATTGCAGGCATGGAGGAACTGAGAATCAGGCCCTTACGTTTTTTCATTACATCTATTGGCCACATATGTCTTGTAAAAGTGTAAAATAATTGAAATCTTGGAAGTGAGAACTGCTTTCTGGGACTCTCTCTCTTGGTTAATACTAAGAACTTGAGATCATTAAACAAGATTTACTTTAGATACCAAATCAATAATTTAAATTTTTTTGCATTGAGAGATAGCAGATAATTAGTGGCTAAGTGCCCAATATGCTAGTGCATAATGTGTTCTGCTTACAACATAATAAAAAGGCAGTTAGTTTTAGACCTCAGTCTAATTAATTAAGCTAAAATACAGCTCCTAAGTCAAGTTACATTTATTGATTTTGCTTGTGGTATATTTTAACCAGATACACCACCATATACTACTCCTCCTTATGAGGAGAGATTAATAAGACTCGGACTTTTCAGCTTGCACAAGAGATGGCTAAGGGGAGATATATTGAGGTCTATAAAATCATGACTGTTGTAAAGAAAGTAGATAAGGAAGTGTTGTTTACTACTTCTCATAACACAAGAACTAGGGATCACCAAATGAAATTAATAGGCAGCAGGTTTAAAACAAATAAAAGGAAGTATTTTTTCACACAATGCACACAATGTAGAACTCCTTGCCAGAGGATGTGGAGAAGGCTACGACCATAACAGGGTTCAAAAAAGAACTAGATAAATTCATGGAGGATAGGTCCATCGATGGCTATTATCCAGGATGGGCAGGAATGGTGTCCCTAGACTCTGTTTGCCAGAAGCTGGGGATAAGCGATAGAGGATGGATCACTTGATGATTACCTGTTCTGTTCATTCCCTCTGTGGCACCTGGCACTGGCCACTGAGGGAAGACAGGATACTCGGCTAGATGGACCTTTGGTCTGACCCAGTAGAGCCATTCTTATGTTCCTATGTGCTATAAATATTTTGTAATAATGCTGCTGAATAATTGAGATGTTCTTGGTTTAAAATCTTTGAGGTAGAGGAGAATACCCCACAACAATGGAAATTCTGTTCTGCCCCACTATAAATAATTTGTGGTAACGTGAAATGTTCTTGTTTGTGTAGTACAGTAGTGTAAGTTCAGATATCTTCTGTAGGCTTCAGCCAGGAGGGAGTGACAGATTTGAGCAGCTCTGACATTCTGTCCAGTAGAGGACCGCTGTGCACATAATATTCTGAAGGAGGACAAACAGGTGTGCGTCTGTGCGCATGCATATTCATCTATGTATGCATAGGCATCATTGTTAGTGTGTCACATTTTAATTTCCTGATACTGCAGGGGAAGCAAGAAAAATGAAAGGCAAGAAGTAAAGTCTTTCAAGCACCCCGTGTCACTGCCCCATCAATATTTGGGAGGGAGGTGAGGGAAGAGGGGTAGTGAACCTGTCATTGTGGCTATTTTAGAGGAACAATTCTACTCTCAGTTACTCTAGTAGGAGGTCAGATCACATGATCATCGTGGTCCCTTCTGGCCTTAGAATCCATGAAATGTAGAGAAACTGCATTGAAGATGATCGAGTTACTGCATATTTACACCTGTGTAAATGAGAGCAGAATCTGGCCATCACAAACATCTTGTCAGAACTCGTTGACTCTAGTTGTAGCACCATTCCTTTACTGTGAGAAGAACAAAGAAAGTAGCCTGGATAATAAGGAAATCTCTGACAAGAGGAAAAACGATGCAAGAGACCAAATGTGATATAAAGGTTTTATCAGCATGAATTCAGCATGTTCACATGACTCACAAGAGGCAAAGCTTTGAATGAGTTATGCAGGTCATCCCAAATCACATCCACCCCACACTATGATGTATTGATGGGGGGAGGGATAGCTCAGTGGTTTGAGCATTGGCCAGCTAAACCCAGGGTTGTGAGTTCAATCCTTGAGGGGACCATTTAGGGATCTGGGGCAAAAATTGGGGATTGGTCTTGCTTTGAGCAGGGGGTTGGATTAGATGACCTCCTAAGGTCCCTTCCAACCCTGATATTCTATGATTCTGTAACTCCACTGTCTTTAATTGAGTTTCTCTGGATTTACATACACAGAATTTAACAATAAGCAGAGATATTAGTATCATCTGGATCACCTAGTAAGTTACATGCACAAATGGAACAAAGTTAATTCTTTTCTCAATAAATCAGTTTTGGTGCTTCTAAGTTTCATTTTATTTTTTAGGCCTATATAAATGGCAGCCAAACTTAAAATAGTTTATTGTTCATTTATTGCGTGATGTTATGATTAACTAACATGTTATGTCATATATAATCATTGTATGCTAAACAGAGTTAATTTGTAGGATTATGGACATATAAGATTGGTCAGTAGTTAGAAGGGATAATTAGATATTGTGTATCTAAGTAAGCAGGGCTGAAAGGCAAGGCCTGCAAGCTGAGGCCTGTAAGATTTTAGCTTAGCCATACTAGGCCATAGGCTTAAGAAATGCTTGACATAAGTAAGTGACCAAAGAATGATCTTATACCACAAGATTATGGGAAAAGATGTACCAATGGGTGATATTGGGAAAAATTAACAGCAAAAGTACTTTTTGCTTACAGGATACCCGGTAGTCAAATTTTTCTAACACATGCCCTAATCACAGGGTGCACCATGTACATAAATGCTAATGAGGTATAGTCAAAATCACATCATAAAAAGAGGGTGCTCAGATTAGGAAAACTGAGCTTTCTATGGGAAACTCCATCAGGAACCCTCCCTCTACTGATGATCAATTGACAAGGCAGCCATCAGACCCAACACTATTGTTAAGGATGTGAGTATAACTATATTTGTAATTTGTGCATAGGTCTTTATAGAATTTCTATACGCTTGTGTAATCATAACTTTAATTGTAACTTTAATAAAACTTGTAAAACAGACTAGACCTTGTACTTGTAAATGTATGAGTGGTCACTATCCTTGGTCTTTGTGTTCCTAGAGACTCTAAATCTGAAGCAAGTAATAGAGGTGACTTTCACTCTGTTGAGCTTGAAATGGTAGCCACTGTAGAGCCGAACCACGGTGGGGTAATGCCACATTACAAAATTAACTGTAAATAAAATAAAAGGCTACTCGACATCGAATTTCATCTGCCATTTTGTTGCCAGTCACCCAGTTTTATGAGGTCCTTTTGTAACTCTTTATAGTCAGCTTTGGACTTAACTATCTTGAGTAATTTAGTATCATCTGCAGACTTTGCTCTCTCACTGTTTACCCCATTTTCCAGATCATTTAAGAATATGTTGAATAGCACAGATCCCAGTACAGATCTATTTCTCTCTTCGTTGTGAAAACTGACTATTTATTTCTACCCCTTGTTTCCTGTTAGCCAGTTACTGATCCATGAGAAGACCTTTCCTCTTATCCCATGACTGCTTATTTTGACAAGGTCCCTAACCAAAGGCTCTTAAGCAAAGGTTTTTTGAAAGTCCAAGTACAGTATATCCTCTGGATCACCCTTCTCCATATGTTTGTTTACTCCTTCAAAGAATTCTAATAGGCTGGTGAGGCATGATTTCCCTTTACAAAATCTGTGTTGACTCTTCCCCAACAAATTGTGTTCATATATGTGTCTGATAATTCTGTTCTTTAATGTAGTTTCAACCAATTTGGCTGGTACTGAAGTTAGGCTTACCAGCCTGTAGCTGCCAGGATCACCTCTGGAGTCTTTTTTTTTTTTTTTTTTTTTAATCTGCATTATGTTAGCTATTCTCCAGCCATCTGGTAGAGGCTTATTTAAGCGAAAGCTACGTACCACAGTTAGTAGTTCTGCATTTTCATATTCGAGTTCCTTCAGAACTCTTGGGTGAATACAGTCTGGTCCTGGTGACTTACTACTGTTTAATTTATCAGTTTGTTTCAAAATCTTCTCTAGTGACACTTCAATCTGGGACACTTCCTCAGATTCATTTAGCATCCCTGCAATGGCCTTATCTTTCTTGAGTGCTCCTTCAGCACCTTGATTGTCCACTGGCCCTAACTGATGTTTTGACAGGCTTCCTGCTCTTGATGTACTTAAAAATAATTTGCTGGTAGTTTTTGTGTCTTTTGCTAGTTGCTCTTCAAATTCTTTTATAGTCTGCCTAATTATACTTTTACACTTGACTTGCCAGAGTTTATGCTCCTATTTTCCGAACTAGGATTTGACTTCCAATTTTTCAAGGTCACCTTTTTGCCTCTAGCCACCTCTTTTACTCTGTTTAGTGATGGTGGAATTTTTTTGGTCCTTTTTACTGTTTTGTTTTGTTTTTTAAATTTGGGGTATATGTTTAACTTGAGCATCTATTATGGTGGTTTTAAAAAGTTTCCATGCAGCTTGCAGGCATTTCACTCTTTTGACTGTTCCTTTTAATTTCTGTATAACTAGCTTCCTCATTTTTGTGTAGTTTTGTATTAATCTCTTGGACCAGATGCTGTGGGCCAGTTAGAACTAAATCAAGAATTACCTCTCCTCTTGTGGGTTTCAGGTCTAGCTGCTCCAAGAAGCAGTAATTAATGATGTCCAGAAATGTTATCACTGCGTCCCATCCTGAGGTGACATGTTCCCAGTCAATATGGGGATAGTTGAAATCCCCCATTATTATTGAGTATTCTATTTTTGTAGCCTCTCTAATCTCAAACACGTGACAAACCATTCTCACTGCAGCTCTGAAGCTGACAAACAATTGGGGGTGAAAGCATCAGTTTCATATGAATTCCAGTGAGTATGTCTACACTACCCACATTACAGCGCTGCCGCAGCCTTGCTGTGACGTGAGCAGTATAGACATGCTTTATCACCGGGGAAGAGCTCTCCTGGCGATTAAAAAAAAAAAAAAACAGCCCGAAGGAGCGATGGTAGCTTTATCACCAGGAGCACGACTCCTGGCGATAAAGCACTGTCTATACTGGCGCTTTTCAGTACTAAAACTTTTGTCGCTCGGGGGGTGGGGTTTTTTAGCACTGAAAGTGGCAGTGTAGACACAGCCCTAGTGTTACAGCACAAATGAAAGACACGTTTTAAATTTTATATCATGTTTGCCTGCGCATTGAAAACAACAGAAATTTGCATGTACATCTCAAGCCAGAGTTAAGACTCTGTTGAGCTATTGTCTTCAATGCACAGGCAAACATGATATAAAATTTAAAACTTGTCTTTCATTTGTGCTGTAACACTACGGCTGTGTCTACGCTGCCACTGTCACATATTTTTATAGATTTAGGTTCAAATGATTAGAAAAGATTCTTATCAATGTTAACTCACACTAAAAAAAATTAGCTTGCTGACACAATATAGCAAGCATGCCTATTTTGACAACAGCTCAACAGCTTTAAACTAACAAACATCTTGGATAATATATCATTTTGTGAAAATACAGTTTATTGGGAAAGAGACATCCATCATTTGTGCACGCAAATAATTTACTGAAGCAAAGCCATTTGCACATATGAATGGCATGCAAGTGTTGTTTATGCAAATCTTGTCAATCACATGTACAAGTGCTAGTGTGCAGACATACATGCAAGTATCAGGGCTGTGACATAGGCAGTCAGGCCTAGTGGTTAGCCTAGGGTAGGGCGCTGGGTCCCCACACCTGCCAGGGTCCAGAACCAGGAGCTGAGTTGGTAATTGAGAGTCAGATGCCAGGAATCAGACTGAGTCAGGAAACCAGGAGATCAGGATTAGGATACAAGTCAAAGATCAGGAACCAAGAGTCAGAAACCAGGAGTCAGGTCAAAGACAGGAGTAGGTAGCATTGGATGAGCAGGTCAAAGCAGGGTAGAGCCCAGACAATTTCCTGCTCCTCCTTCAAGCTAAAGTAGGGGGAGCAGACTAATCAGGCGCTTCAATGTACCATCAGTCAGGGCCCGGGGGTGGAGCTGTCTATTCAATCTGGGCTTCATGGAGTCTCAGTTCTAGTTGATGCCAGTAAGCTGTCAGGTGGTTGGATGAAGTGTGATGACCTCCAGCAGCTCTGGTTTGGGAGCTGTAGGTCATGACAAAGTGATTTTGTGTACATGCTAAAGCTGTGGTGTTCAACCTTTTTTTCATTTGTGGACCCCTAAAATAATCTCAAATGGAAGTGCCAACCCCTTTGGAAATCTTAGCCATAGTCTGTGGACCCCCAAGGGTTTGCAGACCATAGGTTGAAAACCACTGTGCTAAAATGAAGGTCAGGTTGAAACTCCTTTAAAAATATGGCCATAAATATCTGCATACTTTACATTGGAATTTGATATGTTTCTCATGCAGCAAGTTTGCTATTCAGGGCACATGTGGATTTTGGAAATTTGTACAGTTGTAACTACATTGATGCAGGCACATTGGTGCAAACCCCAATGTAGACACACCACACCAGTGCAAAACAGGACTTGCACAGCTGTCACTCTAGTAATTTATGAGGGCATATTACACCATCAGTGCAGAAACCTCACTATAGGCAGGGCCTAAGTCTCATATGTTTCTCGAACAGAGTAAGTCCCAGTTCTGCAAGATGCTGAGCACCTCCATGGGAGTTGAGGAAGCTCGGTACCTCACAAGGAGCCACTCAGCCTTGCCAACTCTTATGATGTTTGCTTCAGCTCTTCATTTGCAAGTTTCTAGCCCTCATGGTTGAAGAAAAAAGCTGGAATGTAAACCCTAAAGACTCAAAAACCCCAAAGGCAAATAACCCCCCTTCCCCAAAAATGTATTACTTTTTAACAAACTCATGATTTTTAAACCAGTTTGCTGATTTGGGGAGGGCTGAGTCTTGAACGTTGGTATTGGCAATACAGACACCTTGAAGGATCAAATGGAAATTTAGTACAACACAGGAATACTGGAAAGCCATACTAATCAGATGTAAAGTATATAATATACAAAAGGACTTTTCCATGTAAATGTTCCTTAATTCCATATATATTAAGCTTGTGTGAAATCCTGGTTTCATTGACATCAATGGCAAAACTCCCATTGATATCAATGGATCTGGATTTCACCCCTGGCATTCATAAAGAAGTGATGGCTGAAGTGAGTGAGGGGGGAGAGATGAAAATTGGTGTTATTACATGAACAGTTTCTTGTTATGGTGTATGTTTATTTGCTTATAATATATAATACATATGCAAAATATTATATACATTATATAGTGTATATTCTATTGCATGTGTAACTATATATTATTAATATAAAATTCAACAATATGATTTATTTAATCTGGAAAGATAAATAATTACAAAATGCTACAACTGATAAGCCTGTTCCTGGGGAAGAAGGAAATCAGTATAGGATTTGTTTGTAGTTAAAAAATAAAACAGAACAAAAACCTTTTGACTTGATACCTGTGTGTAACTTTTTTTCTCCCGATTTTTATGCCTTATCCACCCAGTCCTGTGTACATTAGCAGCAGACTCCAGTAGACAGGAGTGAATGGGCACTCACCCCCAGAGTTATTCCTCTAGATTGAGGTTTAACAATGATTTCATTGAATCCTCTTCTTATGAAGAACAGCCCCCATTCCAGCTGAAAAAACTTGTAACCCTAACAGTGCTGGAAAGAATATGTCTGTCACTAACTGTTATTGACATCATGCTAGGGACACAGATTGGATATGGTTCCATGTGTTGGCCTGTAAACAGAGTTTGAAATTAATATGTGGTAAATATTTGGGTGTGTGGGGGGGTATTTATTTACCATCAGGATTTTTCAGTCTAGTTTTCTAGTCTCTCTGATCATAAAATAGGTTATAAACATAAATGCAGAACCTGATGTTATTTTTTTGGCCATAAACTGGAAAATAACTTAGTTAATTTAATCCCCCCTCTAATTTAGAAACTAATTAAGGGACAGAGCCTGCAAATTCTTACTCATAGATTCATAGATTCTAAGGCCAGAAGGGACTACTATGATCATCTAGACTGACCTCCTGTGTAACATAGGCTAGAACTTCCCCAAAATAATTCCTAGAGCAGATCTTTCAGAAAAACATCCAATTATATGAGTAATCTTTACCACGTGAGTGGTCACCTTAAAGCCACGTGACCACGAGTGGTCACCACTCACATGGATAAAAATAAGATATTTATATGTGGGCAGATTGATAGCCCTGCTGATAGCCCTTAATTCATAAGTAGTCAGACTGAAATCAGTGGGGCCACTCATGGAATAAGATACTATTCCGCATCAGTCGGAGTATCAATTTCGCCCATTATGAGTCATAATTTATAGGATCAAGCCCTATATTTGAAGTTGGAAGCTAGAAAAAAGAGATGTGAATATCAGGATATAATATTTAGCTAGATTTGTCAGTTGACTTCTCTGACTTCACCATTTCTGGCAGAAAAATCAGCTACAAAATAAGCCTAAAGCAAAATAAAGACCTTAATAACTGTCTGGATGGGATGTGTATGAGAATAAAATTTCTTTTCTCTAATAAAAAGTAATTTGGGGGCGGGGGGGAAGAGACTGTCTCAGTTATGTTGTGAAGGCAGGGAGCCTAATTCTTCCTCACAAGCAGTTTTACTGCAGCGCAGACATATTCGATCTGTTTCCTAATTGGCTTCAGGTGCATTACTCCAGACTTACACTGGTATAAAAGGAAAAAATCAGGCCAAGAATCTCTAAAAATCCCACAGAAATTTCAGTTTATTTCAAACATTTATAAATCTCTATATGCATGCAAAATTAATGAACCTGGCTTAAATAACTTCCTGAACTTTACATATATAGTCCATTTTAAAGAGCCTCTGACAGAGACTGCTCTGGTTGCCATTTCAGAAACGGATTTACACAACTCTGTAAATTAGCTTCCCATAAGTCTCTCAAGCCAGCCCAACTAATAAATGAAATTTTTAAAAAATCTCTCATGCTATTAAAAACTCTCTCTTAAAATGCCCTGAGGAATCTTGAATTGAAAGAGAACTACCTTTCTACATTGAGACCAACACTAATGTTCCCAATCTCATAGCGCAATTCTGCCCCTCAGGGTACAAGTAACTCTCATTCACTTCAGTGGGAGGCAGATACTCATATACTGTGGGGAAAGAAAGGAGCCTCTGCTGACTGGGAAAGGACAAATTCAAACAAATGGAAGAAAATTTCCCTTTGCAAAAAATGTATTACTGTTTGCTACCTTCTTCCCCCTCACACACACACTTTTGTTTTAAATTTGATAGCATTCAAACAGAATTTATTAAAAATGGGGAAAAAATGGAAGCAATCATTGATGTTGCAAAAGACAGGGATAAAAAAATTGTGATACTCTACTGGTATAATCTTTGGGCCCGATCCTGCTTCATGCCAATGGTGGTTTTGTCATGAATCTCAGGATCAAGGACCTGAGTTTTAGTCTTCCGATTTTAGAACTTAATATTTTAGGGACAAAAGCTTTATCTATGTTTAGTTTTTATAACCTGATGGGGGAGAGGGAGGGAAGTTTTCCTCATTCTAAATATCCAATGGTTTGGGTTTTTTCAAATGTATTACTCCAACAGGGAGACATTTTGAAAGAAAAAGGCTGCAGTAGAGAAACTGTAAATTACATATTGGGAAACACTTTACAACTGTAAGGCATTGTTTTTTAAATACACCCTTTTTAAAGACTAAAGATTATAAAATGGATTTCTGTCTGTGGTGCAGTTTTATGGACTCTTTTCCCCTTTCTGTTCACATTGCATTAAACATCCATGCCAAAATGGAATTAAACTTCATCCTGAGATCTTTATCATAATTGGCCAGGAAAAACAGCTTGGTTAAGACTGACACCTTATTAATGGGCATTAAGTGAAAGGTCTCAATGATTTAAACATGTGCAGCGCTCTGACCTTGCATAGTTAACATCTGATATTTTAAAGAGGCTGTCAGGTTGATGGGATTTTAAATATCAGGTGGATCTCTTATGCTCCTGATTTGTCTTGCTGAATAAATACAGTAGAACCTCAGAGTTACGAACACCTTAAGAACAGAGGTTGTTCGTAACTCTGAAATGTTCATAACTCTGAACAAAACATGGTTGTTCTTTCAAAAGTTTATAATATTTAATGATCAGTTAAAACATTCTCCCTGTAACTGTCCTATGAAATGTCTTACTTGCTTGTATGTTGCCCTTACATTGTATACTATATATTATGCTTGGTGTATTTTTTAGTGTCTTGTATGCTGTATCCAGTATGTGTTTAAGAAATCAATCACTATCTGCAGTAAATTTGTTTTGTTTTAAATTAGCATGCATTTGATATCTCCTATATAGTCTGCAATTTTTGTTCATGTATTCCATAACCTAATAACATGTAGTGATTGAGTAATAATGCTAGCATGATGTCCAACTTTTCATCCAAGATTTTCAAAGCACCTTACAATCATTAGCAGCCAGATTCTGCCACCACTAACTCTCATTGAGCAGCACCTTAATTCAAAAGTAGCTTTTTCAATGAAACTACTCGAAGTGAAGTACTGTAATATCGAATGTCAGGGTAGCAGAATCTGGCCTTAAATACTTAACTGTCATATACTGCTGTGAGGTAGAAATTATTATCCACATTTTACAACTGAGGAAACTGAGGTCCCAGTCCAGCAAAGCACTTACAAGTTTAAAGTCCCATTGACATCAAAGGGAGTTAAGCAAGTGCTGAAATGCTTTACTGAATCAGGGCTTGAAGTTAAGGAACAGAGAGCAGCAGATCAGTAGCAGACCTGGGAAAAGAACCCAGGAGAATACTTTGTTCCTTGAGGCGTTTACTACTGGATTGCTTGACATATGTAAAACTATACAAATATTAATACTCATTAGGACATTATCTATAGTACCTGGACTATCACAGCAGGCAATGATTAGTCACTGAATATTGATTAGCTCCCCATGGACAGAGAATGGAGCCTTGAGTAATGAAGAAGCCAAAGGTAACATACGACTTGAATCTTTGGGTGCACTGGTGTGTTAAAATTGAGTAGAGCAGCTCCAATCTCATGTTTGTAACTGGCAGCCATGGAATGCACAGGGTAGGGGGAAGGGCAATAGATGGGCTTGCTCCCTAGTAACACTGGGGACTGGAAAGGCCTGAGTTAGGCCATGTCTACACTAGTACTTATGTCAGCAAAACTTTTGTGTCTCAAGTGTGTGGAGAAAAAAAAAGTTGTCACGCCCCAAGTGATATAAATTTTGCCAGCATAAGCACTTGTGTGCCCAACGCTATGTCAGCGGGAGATGCTCAGGGAGCTGGTTTTATGATGTGGATGGGAGAGCTCTCTCCCCTGGACAAAATGCGGCTACACCAGCACTCCTACAGCAGCGCAGCTGTATCGGTACAGGTGTGCCACTGTAAGCTTGTTAGTGCAGACCTGGATTTAGTGCACTGACAGAGCAGACTAATTATTCTGCAACAAGGTGACATTTAGGCTGTAGTAGCGTCCACGGGGGCACGGCTGGTGCAAAGATGTTTTGCGCCCTAGGCGAAAAGTCCTTGCACCAGCCCTGTGCCCCCCCCCCGCAAAGCTAACACCGCCCCCCCGCGGCAGCCAGTCCCCCACTCCCCACCCCCTGCGGGCTGGCAGCTCCGTCCCCCCCCCCCCCCCAGCTCCCAGCTCAGCCCCGGAGCTGGGAGGGCAGGAGGCAGCCGCGGCCAGCCGCCCCCCGCTCCCGGCTGAGCCGCGAGGCGGGCGGCTGGCCCTCATCTCCTGGCTCAGCCGCGGAGTTACGAGGCGGGCGGCAGCTGCGGCCAGCCACCCCCTGACCCGCTCCCGGCTGAGCTGCGGAGCTGGGCGGCAGCCGCGGTTCAGCCCAGAGCAAGGGGCAGCTGGCCGCGGAGCTGGGAGGGCAGGAGGCAGCCACGGCCAGCCGCCCCCCTGCTCCCAGCTGAGCCGCGGAGCCGGGAGGCAGGCGGCAGCCGCCCCCCGCTCCCGGTTGAGCTGTGGAGCCGGGCAGCAGCCGCGGCTCAGCGGAGAGCAGGGGGTGGCTGGCCGTGGTGCTGGGAGGCAGCCGCGGCCAACCCCCCCCCCCCCAGCTCCTGGTGCCCGCCTAGGGTCGCCTAGTGGGTGCGCCGGCCCTGCACGCAGGGACCTGTTCTGGAATAGCTACTGCCCAACAGTTTACTCCGCAGGAACCATTCCGGTCAATTTCCCCATGTGGACAAGCCCTGAGGGGGTAAATGTGACAGCGCCTCAGGACTCCGCTGACTCACTGCCCCCGGGGGGGGGGAGGGGCGGGTGTCTCAGCGTCTGACTGCACCGCGGGGAGGGAGGCTGTAGGACAGAGCCAAACATCTCCCCCCTCCCCCACAGCAGGCAGTGTCTGTGTGAGCCGCAGCAACCCCCAGCCTGTGCGGCGGGGAGGGAGGCTCCTTTTTGGAGGTGCCCACGTGTGCCGTGGGGGGAGCTGACGGGAGGGGGGTGGGGAGGAAGCTGGCCGCGTGGGTCTGAGCCAGGAATGAGGTGGGGGTGGGGAGAAGGGATGAGGCAGGAAAGTGGGGAGGTGGGGGTGAATAAAAACGCTGGGGGAGGGGACACAGGGAGGGAGGGCATAAGGGAGGGGCGGGGCCTGCGAGGGGAGCGGCTTCCCTCCTCCCTGTTGTTTGTTAATGGGCGGGACCAGGCATCCCCGCTGCCAGCCCCGTTCGTTGGGGAGAGTCCATTGAACGCAGCGAGGGGGGGGAGTGGCAGGCTCCGCGGCGTGGTTGAACGCAGGCGCTCGGCCCGGGTTCCGGGAGAGCCCGTGCCCGGAGGCGCAGCCAGCGGAGTCCGTGGTAGCCGGGGACGGTGATCGGACCGCTCGGCTCAGTCTCCCCCTTGGGTCCCGGCGGGGGATGGTGCCTTCCGCAGCGCGCGCCTTGCTCCCGCGGTTCGGCTGCTCTGACGGGGGAGGGGACGTGAGCGCCGGGCTGGCCCCAGGGAGCGCGGGTCGCGGCCCCGCACGGACGGGACCATGTCGGCGGGCGGGGAGGAGCTGAAAGTGCCCGAGGAAATGTTCAAAGATGTCAAGTTCTTCGCTGTGGGAGACATCGACCCCAAGGTACCGGGTCACCCCCCCCCCCCCCGGCACTGTGGGTTCTTCCACCGCTTCCCCGCGCGGCTCGCGCCGGTGACAGCCGTGGAAGCTCGCGCCGCTGTAAACCTCGTGCCGCGCAAAGGTGGGGGTGGGGAGGGACTCGCGCCCTCTCCGAGGGGGGGCGTGCGGGCGAATGGGCTGCAGCCACTGGGTGCCCCCCCCGCGCCGTAGAACCGGCCGCCCCGGTGCGCAGGCCCCAGAGCAGCCTGCGTGGAGCTGCCGGGACGGGCCGGGGCGGGGCAGAGGGATTTCCTGCGGAACAGGGAGGCGGCCCGCTGCGCCAGACCGAGCCAGTGCCCCAGGCAGCTGGGACAGCGCTGACCCCGGCCCCTTGCGACGGCGCCAGTCTCTCTCTCTCGCCCCCCCCCCCCCCCCACCCCGACAGTCCCTCTCCGGGCTCCCCCACAGCCCTCCCTTCCCTGGGGCCAGCCGGTAGCCACGGCCCCTCTGACAGTCCCCTTCCCCTCTGCCCCTCCCCGGGCCAGCCCGTGGGCACGGACCCCACTGACAGGCAGCCTCCCCCTGGCCCATCACCCGGCGGCCAGTGCAGATCCCACTGACGGACCCCTCCTGCCCATGCCCAGTTCCGAGTCACAGCCACTGACCCCACTGACCGTCTTGCCCTCCCTGTGTGCTCAGCGCCAGCCTGCAGGCACTGACCCCATTGACAGGCCCTCCCGACCAGCTCCAAGCCATGGGCACTGACTGCTCCCTCTCTTCCATGCCCAGCTCCAGGTTGCAGGCATTGACCCCGCTGACATACCCCCTTCACCACCCCCATGCCCAATTCCAAGCTGTAGGCACTGACTCCACTGATAATCTCTCCCCCCACAGCACCGACCATGGGCACTGACCCCAGTGACAGCTCTCGCCCCAGCTCCAGAGCATACTGGTCACATTTGCTTTTATGCAGAAAGTTAGCTTGTGGGGGATGGAGAACATACAGAGATCATTGTCATTGTGTTCTTGGATTTATAATGAATACACTTTAAAATGTGTGGATTAGGCATGTGATCTGCCTACTTAGTTACTATATTTGCACATAACTTTGTTAAAACAGAGAGTTATTACTTGTTTTTGTAGGAAAAATGTGTTTTGGGGGCTTTTTAGGACTTGTTATAGTTTCATATGATAAACTTGAAGCATTCATCTCTGAAAGTATTAAAATTATATTAAAAAATCTATCATAACCAACTGCTGGAGTTGATTAACAGAACTTTTCTCTAGTTTAAGTAAATCAGAATATTCCTGCAGTTTAACTTCTTCACAAAGTTTTGGCTGCAGTTTTCAGAGACAATTTACCTAGACTTGGTCTGTTTTTGTAGTTATAATACTATTAAACACACACACAAAATGTTTTTATTATTAAAGTAGCAAAGTAAAGCACCCAAAAAATAGGAAATGCCAGAATAATTGTTGTCTGTGCAACCTTAATTCAGCCCCCTTGTGCATATGCATTGAGAAGTTTTTAATTATATGATCATGTATTATTTTTTCCATAAGACCCCTGCTTCATTCCTTGCAAGTATGGATGTTGCTTACTTAATGAGCGGCTATTCAGTATTTTGTTTTATCCTCGTTGTTCAATGTGTGTGACTCCATGCCTTATTTACTGCACACTGTTCAAACGCTGCTGTGGAGACAGAATTATTAATTTTCTCAAGGGTATTTCTGTGGTGCCCCTCACTATAGTATTAAAGTGCTTTGCAAACATATATTAATTACATCTTCACAACGCTGCTGTGAGGGGCGGTATTAGCCCCATTTTACAAATGCAGTCTTAATTTTCTTTTCCTATCTTTTGAGTGCTCGACTTTGAAATCTTAATAATGATATTTCAATATAGCTTTTTATGTGTAACTTTCTAGGTTTTTAAAAAAGCAAACTAAAAATAGAAATTCCAACATGTGGTATTGTATTGACACCCACAGTGGTCATCAGCAGGGTTGGAACCTTTAGATCCAGTGAAGAGATCTCTGCTATTGTTGGAACAGACCTCCATTATGGAGTAACTAATAGCCGTAGTAATTTGTCATCGTCTGTGTGGACCAACACCTTTACCAGTTGGTTTCATAGATATCTGCTGACAACAGAGGGATGGTTAGCCTCAGCAATCATGAGTTCTAGTCCAGCCTGTGGAGTGTAATGTACCCTACTAGGCACAGACACTCTAGCAATTCATCACAAGCATGAGCCCTTCTACCCTGTCCCTCTTTCAGTCTTGTCTCTTTCCCACCCCTACTTCCTTGTCCCATTCCCATTTTCCTTGCTCTTTCAGTCCCAGTCTCCCCTGTTCAGGCTTCTCATCACAGTCTCTCCCCATTCCCCTCTTCCAGCTCCTCATCTGATCTCTCTCTCATCTTCCCACTCCTGCCCCCTGCTCCTTGTCCCAATCTCTTTGCCCAGCCAGTCCTAGTTCTCCCCTCACAGCATAGCTCAGGGGTGGCCAACCTGTGGCTCCAGAGCCACATGCGGCTCTTCAGAGGTTAATATGCAGCTCCTTTCATATGCAGGGCTGGAGCTACAGGCGCCAACTTTCTAATGTGCTATAGGGTGCTTATTGCTCAACCCCTGGCTCTGCCCCAGCCCCACTCCACTCCTTCCCCCAAGGCCCTGTCCCCTTCCCCTGAGTCTGCTGCGCCCTTGCTCCTCCTCCTCCCCACCCCCACCTCCCCGAGCCTCCTGCACACCGCAAAACAGCTGATCACGGCGAGCGGGAGGCTCAGGGATGGGGGGTTAGGTGCGGATCAGCGGTGCTGCTGGCGGGTGGGAGACACTGGGGGCAGGGGGGAGGAAGCTGACGGGGAGGGGCTGCTGATATGTTACTGTGGCTCTTTGGCAATGCACATTGGTAAATTCTGGCTCCTTCTCAGGCTCAGGTTGGCCACCCCTGTCATAGCTCCTTGTCAGATCTGTCTCCTCGCCCCATCCCTGTCCTACTGGTCCTACTCTGGACAAGGAGCTGAGAGCAATCTCAGTGAACCGCCCGCTTCCACCAGCAATGTGGCTCTCTGTCCCAGTCCTCCTCCAACATATCCCTTACCAGCTCTCCACCGCAATTTGCTTGCCCAACCAGCTTCTCTTCCCCTCCAGATTCCAGTCTCAGCAGACTGCTCCAAAACATTGGGACACTAGAGCAGTTCAAAGAAAAGGTTGCCAGAATGTTTTAACATGGACAAAACAATATATTAGTTACTAGTCTGGTTCTCGTAAATGGCTGAATTGTTTGGGACCATTGCTGTTCAACATTCATAAACGATCTGGAAAAGGGGATAAAAGGTGAGGTGGCAAAGTTTTCAGATGATGCAAAATTACTCAAGATAGTTAAAGTCCAGTGGTTTTCAAATTGTGGGTTGGGACTCCAAAGTGGGTCACGACCCCGTTTTAATGGGGGTTCCAAGGCTGGCTTAGACTTGCTGGGACCCAGGACCAAAGCTCAGGCTTCAGTCCCCCTTCCTGGGGTCACGTAGTAATTTGTATTGTCCAAAGTTGCAATGAAGTTTGAGAACCCCTGGTTAAATCAAAGCACACTGTGAAGAGTTACAAAGGGATCTCACAAAACTGGGTGACTGGGCAACAAAATGGCAGATGAATTTCATTGGTGATAAATGCGAAGTAATGCATATTGGCAAACATCCCAACTATACATATAAAATGATGGGGTCTAAATTAACTATTACCACTCAAGAAAGAGATCTTGGAGTCATTGTGGATCGTTCTCTGAAAACATCCACTCAGTGTGCCAAGGTAGTCAGAAAAACTAACAGAATACGTTAGGGTAGGGATAGATAATAAGACAAAATATTATAGTGCCACTATATAAATCCATGGTACGCCCACACCTTGAATACAGCATGCAGTTCTGGTCACCCCATCTCAAAAAAGGTATATTAGAAATGGAAAAGGTACAGAGAAACCCCTAATCATTTTTGTTGGCTATGGAACAGCTCCCATTTGAGGAGAGATGAAAAAGACTGACTGTTCAGTTTGAAAAAGAGATTAATAAGGGGAGATATGATAAAGGTCTCTAAAATCATGAATGGTATGGAGAAATTGAACAGGGAAGAGTTATTTAACCCTTCACAGAACAGAAGAATTAGGGGTCACCCAATTAAATTAATAGGCAGCAGGTTTAAAACATAAATAAGAAAGTACTACTTTCACATGATGCACAATCTACCCCTGGAACTCATTACCAGGGTATGTTGTGAAGGCCAAAAGTATAACTGGGCTCAAAGAATTGTAGGATAGTTCCAACAGTGGTAATAAGCCAAGATCATCAGGGATGCAACCCCACGCTCTGAGTATCCCTATGCCTTTGACTGCCAGGTGCTGGAACTGGACAACAGGGCCTGTTCTGTTCATTTCCTTAGAAACATCTGGCATTGGCCGCTGTCAGAAGACAGGATACTGGGCTAGATGGACCATTAGTCTGACCAGTATGGTCATTCTTATGTTCTTATGAAATTTTCCAAAATAATTCAGTATGAGGCAGTAACTCAGCATGTAAAATTGCAGCCAAATGGTTAAAGTTTGGCAAAGTTGGCGGGGGGAGGGATAGCTCAGTGGTTTGAGCATTGGCCTGCTAAACCCAGGGTTGTGAGTTCAATCCTTGAGGGGGCCATTTAGGGATCTGGGGCAAAAATTGGGGATTGGTCCAACCCCCTGCTCAAAGCAGGACTAGATGACCTCCTAAGGTCCCTTCCAACCCTGATATTCTATGATTCTATGAAAGTTATAAGCAACTGAAAACAGGGTCTTTTAATGGGCAGTGTTGGGCAAACTTAATATTAGGCATTAGACATTAATATTTTTCTCAAACCAAAAATTATCAGATGACCTTTTCTTTTGATTTGTCTTGCTCTTTGGTTTTTAGGTTATTCAGCTTCTGAAAGCTGGGAAAGCGAAGGAGGTTTCTTATAATGCACTGGCTTCACACATTATTTCGGAAGATGGGGACAATCCCGAGGTTGGAGAATCTCGTGAGGTCTTCGATCTCCCTGTGGTAAAGGTGAGTAACTACTGTATAACATGGTAGAAATGTTAATATAATTGTTTTCCACGTAATTAATTGTAATTTGGGGGTTTTTTTAAGTACCATTCATGTTCATCTGATGTGTGAAGAAAATGGGGGGAAGGGTGTCTAACCTGCTTCTAAATTTGGTGCCCAACTTATTTTCTGAATGACCGTTATATAGGATTCCAAAGCTTAGTATAACCCTTTTACCACGACTGTGCTCTTCCACCCTTTTTTTTGGTTACTAATTGCCTGTTTGTTCTGATTGTCCTTCCCAATTTTTTTTATCACCTTCACCTTTCTTCTTCCTGAGTTATCTAGGGTGATGTGATCCTAGTCACTTTAAAATTATTTTGCATGGAAAAGTCTGTCTGCAGCTGCTGGCAATAAAATACATCAGTTTCTATTATAAATAGTCTGCATATGTATTTCTTCTTCACATGCACATTCTGAGACCTGTTTCAGAGTGGTAGCCGTGTTAGTCTGTATCAGCAAAAAGAACGAGGAGTACTTGTGTCACCTTAGAGACCTGTTTTTTTTAAAAAGTAAAACCTAGGTAGAGTCCATATAAAGCTCAGTGTTGCCAGCTTTTGTGATGTTATCGTGAGGCTTTTGGTGTTTTTTCTTAAAGTGCTGGAGCCTTATGAATACACCAGAATCTCAGCTTACTTTTTTTTTTTTAAAAAGAATTTTTCTTGATTTCATGTTTGTGGAAATAAGCTTGAAAATGTGAATCTAATTGTTTAAGAGCCAGAAAGTCAATATAAAGATCTTAGCATATATTATTTTAAAAATCTCATGGTGTGCGGATGAGAGGTCATGACTCATAATTTTTATTATTTTTTTTTAATGCTAGAAGTTGGCAATACTGAATTCTGGTGGCTTGTAATATATTGTAGAGCAGAACTTCAGAGTTATGGACACCAGAGTTACAAACTGACCAGTCAATCACATACCTCATTTGGAACCATAAGTATTCAGTCAGGCAGCAGCAGAGAAAAAAAAAGAAAAATTAAGGCAAATACTTTATGTTTAACACAGTACTGTAACACCCCCCCCCCACACACACACACAAAGAAAAAAGGGAAAGCAGCATTTTTCTGGAAAGTAAAGTTTAAAAGCTTAAGTCAATGTTCAGGCTTTGCTACTGTAGCTCCCAACCTGGGCCCCTAACAAACAGGCAAACAGTATGCAGGTCATACCCTGGGCGTCTGTATAGCTGCAGCCTGCCAGCCATGCTCCAGTCACACTCTGGCTCCCACCAGCCTTGGTTACCACTTGCAGGATGACCCCAACCCACTCCCAGTCCCCAAATTTCCCCAAAACATGTGATGTTCACTGTCCAGCTCTCTCCTGGACAGTTCAGATGTTAGAGGTCTGTTGCCCCTATAAGGGATTAGTATCCAACAGTTTGCTTTTTAACTGGAGATACCCAAACAGTTCAACTTAAATACAACACTGGATTAGTTTTGATCAGAGGTTAAAACAATTTTCTTTGTAGTTAGAGATTTTAAGTGAGTACAAGTATAAGGCATTAAAGTCAGAAATAATTAAAAGAGAAATAAGGATAAATGTTTTCTAGTAACTAAAACTTACCTTGAACTAAGTCTTGTTTGTTAAAATCCTTACACATGTTCCCAGCAATGGGGCTGACCATATTCTCAGGTCAGAACCCTTCCAAAGTCCAGAGTTTGGTTCCTTTGTTGTCTTAGGTGAAAGAGAGCGAGAGAGAGAGAGATAGGAAGAGAGAGAAAGTTAGAATACCTGGGGTATTTTTGACCCTCACTTTTATAGTCTAGACACCCTTTGAAATGCATCTTTTCATATGCGGTGTATTTATACCTCTCTACTGTATTTTCCACTCCATGCATCTGATGAAGTAGGTTTTAGCCCACGAAAGATTATGCCCAAATAAATTTGTTAGCCTCTAAGATGCCACAAGGACTCCTCGTTGTTTTTGCTGATACAGACTAACACGGCTACCACTCTGAAATCTTCCTGAGGATTACCCCTAGATAAAATTTCTTTCCACTTTGAGGATGGAGACATGGAGTCTCATGGTGAGAGGTTCCATGTTGTTTGTTAAAATGCAGATCGATCTGTTCCTGCTCCCCTCCGGTGCCAAAGAATGGCCACTTGACCAGTGATTGCTAATCAGCTTTGATGACACCTGGCTAGAGGCGTTAGCTTGTCCTTTGTCTTTGAAGAACAAGTTTACTCCTCCCAGACTTGTCTGGTAAACACATTTCAGTCATAGTTTCAGCTTATGTTCATAACTTTACATGTAATGTTGCTACTCACATTTCACCATGATATTATTGACCAGTGAGTTGTTAGATTTCAAATGATACATCACAATGCATATGTTATACAATGAGTATTACACTGGTGTGTTGGGTGTAAATACGGGGTTGCATTTGGTCACACACCCCCCCCTTCATAGATGGGGAAACTGGCACAAAATTGTGTGACCTTGAGATACTTCCCTGCCAGTCACAGACAGAGCTGGGAAACAGACCCCAGGTTTCCAGATTCTTAACCATTCCGGCCAAGAGGTAGATTAAGGGTTTGTGGGGCCCTGGGCCAGAGCAAGTGCGGGGGCCCCCTGCTCCCCCTCCACTCCCGTGCTCCTGCCGGGGAGCTTAGTTGGGGTCCGGGGGCTTCCCCCGCCCACCCAGTGCTCCTGCCCCGCCCGGTACTCCTGGCAGGGAGCGGTGTTGGGGTGTGTGGATTTCCCCTGCTCCCCAGCAGGAGCGCCAAGCAGGTTGGGGCACGGGGGCACCTATTTTTCGGGGGGGCACAGGGGCACCTATTTTTCTGGGGACCCCCCAATTGGCCAGGGCCCCTGGGCATGGATTCCGTTGGCCTAGTGGCTAATTCACCACTGCCAGTGCCCTATCCACTAGACCATGCTGCCTCTCTAAGTTCTCTCTCTTCTGGTAACGCGGTGCCCCTGCTTTTGTATACAGTAGATATGGATCTTTTGAGCTGGGGCACTTGCAGACACATTGTATGCTATGGCTGATTGTTTGCATGGAATGGTCTATGCTATGGCTTACTTCTGTTCACAAACAAGGAGATTGCTGTCAGTCTTAGGTACAGAGGAAGGGTTTAGAAGCATTAACAGTGCTTTCCACTTCCTAATGGCTTTAATTTCAATAATTTAATTTCATGTTGTAGTACCAACTTTTTTTTTTACACATTTGTCAAGTAGAAGGGCAGGACCTTCAGCTAAGATGTTTAATCTGATCTGATAACATCATAGTGTGAGTTTGTAAATCAAGAAGATAAGCCTAAGTATGAAGAGAGAGGGAAATAAAAGGGTCTAAAAGTAGTTATAGTGTGTGACTAAAACAGGGAAAAGAAATAGAGAAAAGGTAAAGCTGAAAAAGGTTTAAGGAAAAACAAAATGAATCTTTGGGGGCAGGGAGAGGATTGAATCCTCAAAATAAATACATATATCTTGAATTCTACATATCTTTAAGGGAGTCCAAATATATGGTGTTTAAAGCAGGGGACTGGAAGTCAGGAAACCAAGGTTCTATTCCAATCTTTGCTGCTGACTTGCTCTGTGACCACTAATTTTTTGTGCTTCAGTTTATCTGTGTTTAAAAGCTAGTAATATCACGTGGGGTGTTGTGAGGATTAAGTAAATTGTTTGTTTATAAAGCACTTGGTGATCCTAAGATGAAAGGTGTAGAACTGAAGAGTGGTTTTAAAACGAATACAGACAGAAATCAAACCATTATTTGTGTGTATTGCTGCAGATACTTCACTAAAAATATACTTCATTAATTTTTGTCTTGCAGCCTTCCTGGGTGATTTTGTCGGTTCAGTGTGGAGCTCTTCTGCCGTATCCTTCCTACTGAGTTGTCCAAGTTGTAACATATGTATGAAAAATGTCAAAATTAATGTATATATTCTGCATATTAAATACTAAAATCCATTGCAGCAATGTGCGTGCACTGTTAAAGCCAAAAAATCAGGAAATACAGAAGATAAGGCCCTGACTACAAGCATTTACACATGTGGTTAACCTTACTAATACAGGTAATCCCACTGTTACTACCTGTGGTAGTAAATGTAAACCACATGCATATACATTTGCAATATCAGGGCCTAAAGGTCTAATAATAGTGTCATCACAATGAAAATAATAAATGGTAACTCAGTTACACTGCATATGTCTAGTATTATCTATTCCTGTTCTTTCTGATTAAGAATGTAGCTTTATTAGTGTTTATGCTGTAAAATCAGCACTAGAAGACACTGTTTTGCAGGTTGGCTGAGTCAATGTTGCTGTATAACCATAACTGCACTTTCTTGACTTTTATTTTAATTTTGCAACCTTATCTGACCTAAGTGTTGTATTTTACAATGTATTGTATTTCCATTTAATAAAAAATGAAGACGTGTGGGGGTGGGAGTTGCATTCAGTGGTTCCAGTCAGGCTTTGAAGTTAAACCTTCAGTGAAGGTGAATAAAGTGGCAAGTTCCCCAGCCTTTGATTCTACTAATGCTTTGAGACAGTTTTCTGCAAGTCTGGGTTAACTCAGTAGCAGCATGTTTCTTTATGTTGCGATGGTTGTACCTTTTGTATAAAGGGGCCAGAATTATTTCTTTTTAATGAAAGTTTTGAATTTGCAGTATATTGGCCTATGGATCAGCCGTTTCAGAGAGACTCTAAATTGGTTATCCCTTTATTTTTTTTTTAATGCCCTCAATTTGTGGCAGTTCTCTTGCAGTAACTTGTTTTTGTTTCAGTGAGATATGTACAGTATCTCTTCAGCAAGTTTTCAGAGCAGCAGCCCACAAGTAGCTACCCCTGAGCATGTCAGATTGATTGGGGAGAACATGCAATGTTAATGTAACAAAGAGTGATAGGCCTTAATTAGGCATTGCAGAAATGGTTAGCAGATGCTTGATTTAGTATGTCCAAGAGTGATTTTTAAAAAAAAAATCACTTTATTTTGCCAAGTTTTTAAAAACTTGGTCATGTACATACTTGCTTGTGAAGGCTATTAGCATGGCAAGTTTCAAAACTGAGCCATTCGTGAATTATTTGTGAGGAAGGGGAAAGCGGTACATCCGGGGCGGGGCTTTGGGTGGAAGGGGCAGGACTGGGTGTTAGCCTCCCCCAACCGGTGGTTCACGTGCTGCCCATGTTGCTGGGTGACTTCTTTAATAGCATTCATAACACTGGAGCATGTGGTAGTGCATTCGCCATGCTATACTACTTCTATGTACTATTTATTTAAGGTATAGTTTTTTTAAATTGTTGTGTATTTTTCAGTTTGTAGTGATGCCATCCTTAGATGTTCTTTTAGTTGAAGGTCACAGGCTACTTAACATTTTGGCTTTTCTGCTAAGCCAAAGATTGAATGGAAGTAGACACTAAGGTCTTGTCTACACTACGGGGGGAGATTGATCTAAGTTACCCAACTTCAGCTATGTGAATAGCGTAGCTGCAGTCGACGTATTAATATCTACTTACTGCACAGTCCACACTATGCAATGTTGACTGGAGACGCTCTCCCGTCGACTCCCCTTGCACTTCTCATTCAGGTGGAGTACAGGAGTTAACTGGAGAGCGATTGGCCGCCGATGCATCGATCGCCACGTGTCGAACCCCCGGTAAGTGTAGACAAGCTCTCTCACTTTTTTACCAATAGGGATGTCCAGAGAAGGATTTATGCAGCGTTGTAGCCAAGTCAATGCCAGGATAGTAGAGATACCAGGTGGGTGAGGCAATACCTTTTATTGGACCAACTGCAGCTCGTGAGTGAGACAAGCTTTCAAGCTTACACAGAGCTCTCCTTCAAGTCTGAGTGTTACAGCTAAATACAAGAGAGAACAAATTGTTTAGCTTAAATAGTTACTGCATATTTCAAGGGACCATTCAAGTTAAGTGACCCATTAACACCTCTCCAGTCATAGGAGGAAAGGAAGTGTGGGAGGAAAGCAGCTGAGGCTGGGAGGTGTTGTTGTGAGTTATAGAATGTTGCAATAAACCATAAATCCAGGGTCTCTAGTCGGTTCCTGATTTTTAGTGTCTAGCAATATTATGAATTTAGGCTCCCAGGCTTATCTTTTGAAAACGTTGTGCAGGCTTCCTTTGAGGATGAGTACTAATAGGTGAGAGATAGAGTAATCACTTTGTGAAAAGGAAGGATTTGCACATTGGAAGGGCAGTGTGGGGAAGCCATGCACCTCCTGCAGATACAGTGCCGTCTTTAGGACATAAATTCAGAATATTTTATAATCTCTACATTTAATAAAACAAAAACTGCAAGCTGTGGAGACAGAAAAATACCACGTTATCATTGTCATTTCTGGATGTTGGTGGCCAGATTTTCAGACAGGCCTCTACACTTGTGCATGAGCAATCTGCATTTGCACAGAGAAACCAGGTTGTTGTCTACCTCACCAGTTTGTGCATAGCCTGTTTGCAGATTGGGTCATGAAACAACCTTATTGCAAGGCTGAAGTTTGAAGCTTGTTTGAAAATTTGGTCCTAGGCCAGCCTTTATAACAGACAGTGATTAAGGCTGATGCTTTCCTTCTGTGAGAATTGCCTGGCAGATGAGCTCAGAATCGCGTGTTACCTTTTCTTCCCTTTGTACCAGATTCTAAAGGTATAAAAGGATAGAGTTCTTTTTGACTGCCAAAGATGCAGTGAGCTTAATTTGAAAACTGTTCCTTCCATAGTCTGTTAAACATCAAAGTCCAGTCCTTAGGAGCACTAGAGTCTCAGGGCAGAGTAGTCATGTCTCCTATACAATATTGAGATCTGCTAGACTGCCACATAGCCATCAGTACATAATTTCACCAAATTCTGCATATTGGTCATCCAGTCTTAGTGAATGCCATTTCCTTAATTTTGGCAGAAGTCTTTTCCATGCTTACTGCCCAGTGGAGGATGGACGATATAATATATGAACTACCTCATTTTGGATATCCGTATTAAAAGGATTGCCATGCTTCTCACCATGGAGGCACACTGCTATAAAAATCCCATTGTAACAGTTCTGTGGACCTTGGAATGAAGAATAGAAAAACTATCTGTGATTACATGGAAATTTCTTTTCTTAGAGTAACGAGGTCCCCAGATTGGCCCATCCTGCACACAAATGGATCATACAGAATAGAGATGGCAATGGACATCCAAAGATTTGGGTTTGTTGTTGTTAAGTGCAATTTACCATGCTTTGTAATATTTTCCTGAAAATATAGTTAACACAACCTACTATTTAGGAAGGTAGATTTACATAAGAACAGCCATATTGGGTCAGACCAATGGTCCCATCTATCCCAGCATCCTGTCGTCTGACAGTGGCCAATGCCAGGTACTTCAGAGGGAATGAACAGGACAGGCAATCTTGAGTGATCCATTCCGTCGTCCAGTCCCAGCTCCTGGCAATCAGAGGCTAGGGACACCTAGAGCTTGGGGTTGCATCCCAGACCATCTTAGCTAATAGCCATTAATGGACCTATCCACCATAAACATATCTAGAATAGTGTTATAGTTTTAGCCTTCACTGCATTCCCTCGCAACGAGTTCCACAGGTTGATTGTGCGTTGTGTGAAGAAATATTTCCTTTTGTTTTAAACCTGTTGCCAGTTAATTTCATGGGGGGGAGGGGGAGCTGGTTATTGTGTTATGTGGAGTAAATAATACTTATTCACTTTCTCCACACCAGTCATGATATTGTAGCCCTCTATCATATCCCCACCCTCTAGTCGTCTCTTGTCCAAGCTGAAAAGTCCCAGTCTTTTTAATCCTCATACAGAAGCTTTTCCATATCCTTAATCATTGTTGTTGCCCTTCTCTGTACCTTTTCCAGTTCTAATGTATCTTTTTTGAGATGGGGTGACAAGAACTGAAATTGAATTATCCTGGCTGTAGATGTTATCTCAGCGGGCGGGAACTTAAGGGAGCAGGGCATTCCCCTGGTGCCAGCGTCTGACAAATCTGGTTCTGTCTCCAACCTGCAAGCAGGCTGAAGTACACATTGTAATGGATCTGCTGTTCTTACTACGCGAAGAAATATTCAAGTAAGCACAGATCATTTTTCCTATTTTACCATCCTGAAAAGAGAGGCAATTATACTTTCTCCCTACTAGCAACCAAAGAGCCAGTGGGAGGAGTTTCTCTCTTTCTTACTGCTCTGACAGATGGTAGGAGGCAGTCTGCACTCTTTTCCTTTGCTGCTGGAAAATAAATGGGAGCTTTGCATTTCCCATTCTTTTCACACCTTTGTTCTGCTTCTTGTAATTTTTCTTAGAGGCAGAATGAAAAGGATCGGTTTCACTCTTGCTCTGTATTCAAGTGAGATCTCCTTTGAAACTCGTACTCGAGCTGTTGCTGTTGAGTATGCTATGAGCAGCTGCTAATGCAGGGAATAGACGTCCACCAAGTAGCAGAGAACTGAACCGCTGCCTTATATTATATGTTTCTAAGCAGTATTAAAGTGAAACATACAGGAACTTTTCATTAGTCTTATTGTTGTTTGAACACCATATGTAACAGCAGTAAAACTGGTTCTATTCTTGTAAATTTTAGTGTGCTGTGGCAGTCATTTACAGCTTTCCACTTGCTATGTATGGTCTTTCTTCAGTCCTTGTGGTTTAGTTATTATTTACAAGGTACCGTAAATAAAGGAATTAAAGGTGTAATCATAGAGGTTTTTGCATTTTGTGATGTCAGTTACAGTATAAGTGTGTATTTATATCTATATCTCTGTATAAAATAACGTCTCAACAATATGTATTTTTTCTTAAACATGCATGTTGTGGTTAAAATTTGCATAGAGTTATTAATATGTTTGTCCTGTGTATTCTGTTGTGCTGACTTAATTTGAAGAATTTTCCTTCTGTTGCCTGGCAGTTTCCAGCATTCTCTAATCAGTGCTTTCAAACAGAAACCAAGGCCAGGCAAAAGCTCTACTGTGTGTATTAAGGGGGGTGGTGGGGGGAATGAAGCAATGGAGGCATATGAGAGTACTACATAAAATGACTGTAAATGTTTGTTATCCTCAAAGTTCTGCTGAACGTTGTAAACATTTGAAGAAGAGCTCTTCCAGACAACTTGTTACAGGTTTAGCCAATAGAAATGTACAATAATGGGCATGCTATTGCCATCTCTGTATATGGTGGGGGGGTTTTAGTATAGTACTATTAAGCTGTCTTCAGATGAGGAACGTTATACCTCTCTGGTGAAAGTTCTTATAAGTTTCACTTTGATACTGTTAAAAAGGAAAAAAGAGCTAAGGCAGAATCCTCTGCTGCTTGGATGAGTGTGATGGTCCAGTCCCTGGCTTCGCAACTGCTCATAGCATATTGAGCAGCAGTAGCTCAGTAAATGACTTCCAAGTGTCTCATTAGTTTCACTGGTGCCCTCAACTGTACAGAGAACAGGAGTATATCAGCAAGAAGTGTACACACACTTTCAGTATAAATTGTGAAGTACAAATAGATTTTTAATTAGATTTTGTTGAACTTTTTACAGAAAGAGCACCATTTCACTGCTGTTTCAACTGCTCTGAAAAGACAATGAAATCCAAAAGATGAAATCTTAGTATTGTTTATAATATTTATGGTTCCCTTGCCCTTTCAAAGCAGTTGGTGGGGGCGGGGGAACAAAACTAAGTCAAAATTAAGATCCTTATTCTGTACATGCTTAACTTGATGCATATGAGTGGTCCCAGTGCGTGTGTTAGTGTTTGTAGGTTCAGGAGCTAAATCGTAAGAAAAACAGGAATAAAATATCAAAAAGTCAGGCAGAGTTATGTGATTGTGATCCTCCTACATGGATACACGTCTGAAAAATAAGTTGATGTGGTTTCATGTCTTTGTTGTTTTTCTTTATTTCTTTTAGTTGGATAGAATGTGCTGAAAAAGCTGTCCAGGAGGAGCCAGTTCACAGTGCCATTTAGGGCCCCCACAGTAGTTCGAAGTAGTCTGGATCAGTTTGATTAGAAACTTTTGAATTTTCACTGAAACTTGTAACTTGAAGAAAAAACCGCTCACTTTGAAGGACTAGCTTTTGTTTGTGTGTTTGTTGGTTTGGCTTTTTTAATGGTCAAATCTGTGTGAAGTGCTGTGCATAATATCATTAATTCTCTTCCAAAACCCCTGAAGAAATTTCCATTTTGGTTTTATGTCCTTGACATCTGTTTCCCAGGGTGAATGGTTTCTCTCCAGAATCATGTCAGATCTTTTTTGGAGTCACTGCATGTCTCTCTCAGGTGAGAATATAACCATTTAAAGAAATATAACTTAGAATAATTACAATACATTTGTATACTTTAGGATTCTGATTCTTGTTTTCCTTATCTTTCTACATGTACCATGACTTTTCTTCTTTAGTGTACAATAGGTGAACCACTACCTGAGAAGCATATGACTAAATATTTAATTGGATATCACACATGGGGATCCACAGAATCATTCAACACTTAGCATAAAAGGGGATTGATTTATATGGCATTCAACAATAAAGAGATACTATAGTATGCAGAGAGCAGCATGTAGGAATTATGTGCCTTTTTTACTTTTAAATTTTATACAACTACTTCTTATTTTGGGGGTTTTTCTTGGTTTTGCTTGTTATCCATGCACTAAGCAGGAAAACTTTGCAGAATAACTAATCACTATGATCATACCTATATTCTTCTGTGCACTAACACTTTACTGGAGGTGCCACATCTAAAATTTGAGACAGGCTAGACTAGAGTCCTGGAAAGATGTATGCACTTGCTTAACTCTGAACACTGTGAACATTCCTATTGAAATCAGTGTGTGAACAAGTGCATTCACCTTTACAGGGTGGTGCCCTATGGTTTTAAATTGCTGCTCTTGCTGGTGCTGTCAGGAAAATGTTAATTTTCTGTTGCATATGAATGATTGTGCAGGTTTACCTGGCATATCAAGCAGAATAGAACGTAATCTGTTAGAGGCAACAAGCTCTTCTGATTGTCTTCACGTGTTGTTAAATGTGGTCTCTGGTTTTAATTCTGTTTTACTTTTTGTTAGTGCCTTTCTCCCTAACAAACATTAATACTTCAAATGAACTTATCCTCATCCTTAACAAGTTTTAATAATATTGAAGTTGGGATTTTTTTAAGGCTGCGGATGTCTTGGTCATTACAATTTATAATGCCTAGGAATTAGGTAGCCATTGCCTTGGATAACCAGATTTTTGGTCGTTATTCAATAATGACATTCCCTAGGTTGGAGAATGTTGATGCAAGTTAAGTCCATAAAGCAGTCCTTTTTATTGTAAGAGGGTTTTTTTTGAGTAGCCATTTTTGTAAGGTAATAGTTGAAGCTAAATAAACAGGCTGTCTTGAATGAATGTAGAAAACTTGATATTTGCATTTTAGTTCTATAGTTGTTACTTGCTCCCCCCACAGAAAATAATACCTTAGTTTCAGGTTAGCAAAAGTGAAGAAAATCTCTAAAGTTTCTTTTCATTGTATGGGTTAAGGAATTGTCCTTCAGTGTTTTTTTGTAAACTTTCATACTAATCCCTTATTTAAAAATTGTGTGAAGTATTACATTAGTCAAATTGCTAAACAATATTTTACAAGCTATAGTACTGCTCTTCAAGCAAAAGAAGTGTTGTTGCATAGATCTAAAAGGT
The DNA here is from genome assembly GCA_033296515.1 of Macrochelys suwanniensis. Classification (NCBI taxonomy): domain Eukaryota; kingdom Metazoa; phylum Chordata; order Testudines; family Chelydridae; genus Macrochelys; species Macrochelys suwanniensis. Next base: position 18,188,017 of record CM065776.1, on the reverse strand, counting down.
TTATTTTTAACTTCCTATTAGATTTCATCTGAAGACCGAAGTGTGCTGTGGGCTTTGATTACTTTTTATGGAGGGGATTGCCAGCTGAGCCTCAATAATAAGTGTACTCATTTGATTGTGCCTGAGCCAAAGGGGGTAAGAGTTTATTACACGTACAGTCTTTCCTGGTGTAGTTCTCATTTGCTTCTGAATAATCAAACAATTTTCACCTTTCCTGAAGTTCTTTAGTCTCTCAAATTGCTTGCTGGATTTGAACAGCTGAACTGCTCATGTTAATGCATTGTAGCTAATTGTCTCATATTTATTTTCCCTAGAGCTTTGAGTTTGATTAATTCAAAAGGTATCCCAGCTTCAATTTATGTATTTCTAATCTGATTTGTAGCTGCATAAAAACTTTAGACATCAAATAGTTATTTGATAAATAACTGACTTTATAGTTGCCTTCCTAGTTACTCATATACACTAGTCAGTAGTGCATGTGCATTAGTATATTTCCTTTATAATTACTTAGTGGCATTCCTGAAGAGAAATTACAAGGCTAGAGTAGAAATACTGTAAAACCACATATTAACTCTATAGTCTTATTACAGGACTATCACTGAAAAAAGATTTGCAGTGCCTTCCATTTTGTTGACATTTTAGGGGTGTATGTGTATGGGGAGAAGAATCCAAAAGGAAACCCTAAATAACAAAATCCCCAAAGGATTTTCTTCTTGGATGCAGATAAAGGGTTATTTTGTCCCACTAATTACTGCACCATATTTTGATGAAAAATACTGAGCATTTATACAGAATTTTTAATATTGAGAGCTCTTCACAAACCCTAGCTAACCTTCAGATTAAGTAAGTGGTATTGTCTTTATACAGGTGGGGAAATTGAATAACTGAGGTAAGGGATTTGCCAAGATGGCACATGGAGACAACACCAGAACAGAGTCTTATAGTGTCCTATTAGTAGTGCCCTAGTTATTGCAATTCCAGTATAAGTACTTAATGTCAGGTACTTACTTTTCTGGGCGGAAAAAACAGTCCTAGTGTGTTTGTTCTCAAACCATAATTAAATATTTAAAAAAATAAAAAAACCCAAACCACAAAAAATTCTACTTAGACATTTCTAGCTACCTTATCAGTGGATACAGCAATGTTTTCCTTGGTTTTTGTTTTGTGCCTTGGTGACTTAGGCACTGATCCTGCAAGTACTTCAACACATGCTTGACATTATGGATGTGAATAGTCTAAAAAAATTGTGAAGTTAAGCGTGTGTCTGAAAGTTTGCTGAATTGGGGATCTAAAATGTATTCTTTACATGTAGATCTTTGTCACGTTTGGAAATTTTTGATTGAGAAATAATTTTTTTATAAACGTTTGTAAAGTACATAGTGTCGGTATGCAGTATATTGATTCAATTTTCTAGCATCCCATCAACAGTGTAATTTTCCCCTCCACCCCCGGCCTATAAAATTAATGTGGGAAATCTTTGGGCCTCTTGTGGCCTGGAGTTGGGAGAAGGGAAAGGTTGTGCGCAGGAATCTTAGTATTCCTCCCTCTCTTCTCCCCACCCCCCAAAATAAATAAATAAAACTAAAACACTATATCAACCAGTACAGTTTAATAGCTTCCAGTACATACATAGTACTGGTATCCAAAGCATACATTGAATGATTCAGAAGCCTTGAAATGACTGATATGTCTGTTGTGACCCAGGAACCTCTTGGTGCCAGAGGGCATAGGGGATGCATAGGGTTTCACAGGGATCCTCTGGGTCAGATATATGCATATTAAGTTCACCTAAGGGTGGCATGTGAGGTGTCTTATCAAGAGGCAGTAACCAACTGGTCGCCATGATCATTTTGAAATGTATGTAAGGATAGTATTTAAGGAGTTATTTCTCTGTACTGAAAATTATGTTCTTAAAGCCTTGAAGTTAAGGCAGGTAACCAAAAGGTTACTTGTCTTAAACAGGTTCCTTTCAAGAAGTAGCAGACACTTATTTGCCTATCTGGTCATTATATATTGTGTGTCTTATAATGGAAGCCTATTTGCATACGGAGCCAGATGCTAATTAAAAGATTGCAAAGCCCTTAAGAGAGGGAGGCCACAAGAAAAAACAGTCAGCAGGGAATGTCCTGTGTATGAATAAGAACAAAGACTATTGTAATATGTCTAAGGCAGTGGTTCTCAACCTGCGGCCCATGGTCAGCTTGCGGCCCAATCAGCACACAGCTGCGGCCCATGTGACATCCTCAGGGCCATACAGGTAGTATTGGATGCGGCCCATATAACACATCGTGGGCTGCAGATGCAGGCCGCAATGGTAACTAGGTTGACAACCACTGGTCTAAGGGTACCAAGAAACACCCAGCATCCTTCACCAAGGAGACAAGCTGACAGTGTGGCTAGTCTCATGAAAAAGAGATCACAGCCTTCCTGGCTGAAAAATGCTAGAAGGACTTTCGGGGTGAACTTCTGCTCTATAAGACATGAAGTATCTATAGGTTCGAGAATGCGTGTTAAGACTCTTTTATATGTAACCATTTATTTCCAGTACTTCTACTTGCTATCACTTGAATCTCTATTCTTTTGTTAAATAAAACTGTTGCTTGTATTTACTTACAAACTTGCTTGAGTGCTGTATGTTAAGTGGAGTGGTGATCTAAGTTGTAACCGTGAAGCTGGGATATACTGCTTCTTTGAGAGCAATGAATCCGCGAATACTGCGAATGGCCTGTTGGGCAGAGGCTGGTTGCTCCAGAGAGATGCTTGGAAGGCTGGGGGGGATGGGGGTTGGGGGCGGGGGGAGGGTTTGAAGTGTGTCTATCTCTAACATGTAGAGAGAGAGGTGCCTGCATAGACTTAGGGAAGAGCTTGTGTTGCCTGTGGCTGGTTGAGTCAGGAAGCTGACCCATGGCAGGCATAGACAAGGCTTCTCACCCTAAGGGCAGGTGGTAGTGAGGTGTCTCACAAAAGTGGTTACCCCCAGGAAGTATCACATCTACACTATAATATCTAAGCACCAGAAACTGAATGGAAGATTTGATTTATTTGCATTTACTTCCAATAAACTGTCTTGTATTAAAAATGTTAGGTGCATTTAATAATTTTATTTTAGATTAAGCAAAATAAGTATTCCCTTCAGTGCCTAATACAAATATTTGTTGAACAGTTAATTTGAGAATCATTGGTGCAATAGTGAGTGAATTTTTTTTCCATTGTTATGTTTTCTTCAGTGTTCAGATAACCTGTAAAACTGATACATTATTTTTAGTTATCTGACTTTTGCTCAGTTTCAAAAATTTCCAGGTTCCTACCACAGACTGTCAAATTAGGCTTCTAAAACTTGTCCACAATCTTATTAGTGTGGCATTTTATCCCATTTGTGTTTGTAGAGGGAGCTCCTTCCAGTAGATCATCTGACTAGTCAGAGGAATGATAGTAAATTTTTGTTTAGTATGTATCTGGTGCTTAGCCATAAGAACCTAAACCCATTCAGAAACTCATCTTCCTATTGATACCATACCTTATATAGCACGGAAAGTAAGTTTTACTTTTGAAAAAAACTGTTTCCTTGTTATTTTGTGGCAGGGAACCAGAGCATGTTCGTCAGAATCTGAGAGGGGGTGGAAAGTGGGACAGGTTTTCACCTTGCATGTCATATGACCCCTTTTTTTCTTTAATTCTTTCCCCTTTCTCTTCCTGTCTATAATGCCACATATGCAGTATACTCCTGCTGTTGCTAGAAGATTCCTCTTAATATGGTACACAGTGATCATTTCTCAGTTTTCCTTCCATCCGCTTACCTGCCATATTAACTTTTTTTTCATCAAATGGTGCAGAAAAAACTAATAGTGTTCCCAGACTTTGGTTTTTTTTCTCAAGCAGCATGATATGCTATTAGTAAAGCAGCCATTGTGCTTGTTCACAGGAGAATTTAGCTGCTCTCCCCTTTTCCGTCCTTGGGCTATAGGGCTTCTTCGTTATTTTGGTATTTTTCGTTATACTTCTATCACAGAAAAATATCTTGCGTATTTTTTCCACACTTTTTTGACGGTGCATTTATTCCTGTGGAGGAGGTGAGCTGTTTGATATCTTTGACTCCCTTATTCTGGTACGGACGTTTGAAACTCCTTTCCAGACCTAATCTCCCCTCTTCCTTAAGCACCCCTTCTGAAGACACACTTTTTTTTATTAAACCTACAAATCCCCTCCCTCTCCTAAATCCTAACAAAAGTGATTTTTTGGATGTGGAGCCCTGTTGACTTCATTGGAGCTCTCCACAGGCACAGTGGTCTGCGTACGTGCTATGTATTGTGGGATCAAAGCCCTAAATTATAAGCTTTTTAGGGCAGAAACACTGTTTTATGTTTTGAGCTCGATGCATATTTATGATGTTAGAGAAAACACATTAGCATTTCATATTATTTAACTGTTATTTTTGTGGATGTGTATGCACCCTACTTTACATCTTTTTAAACTTTCAGACATCTTATTTAATTTTACATAATTAATGAAGGCAAAAGACTGTATAAGATGACTACTCTGAGTCCTCTTTATCATAATATAACAGAGTACTTCTGTGGAGTAATTCGCTTTGACAATAGCCGTGACATCAAAGATTTACAAGTCATTATGCCTAAATAGGATGAGATAAAATGAGATGTCTAATACTTGCCAATGAGAAAAGAAAATAGGAGCACATATCTGCGAATACTTCTCGCTACCTGATTTTATTATATGTGAATGCAAGTTTTGCTTTCCAGAAATAACTCTGGATGACCATTAGCTGAAATTAAGTTTTTCAAAATGTAGTTCAAGGGACATTGTCAATTTGCTTTTTTTTAATTGACTAAAAATCCCAGTTTTTGATAAATGCCCTTTAAATATTACATCCTGAAAGGTTTTTTAAAATTTAATTTAAAGAAATTAATAAAGAGTTTTTCTGCTGTCTTTAAGAAGTCTGTAAGGGTGTTTCAAGCAAAGGAGATAACTGATTATAGCACTGCTCCTGCAAACATGCATATAGGTAATTCGAACTCATCCAAAAGGGGAAAGAGTGATATTGACTGTATACAGATTGCTGTCAAATACAAAAAGTGAAACAAACTGGAAAAAACAACAACTCATTTTCCCCATTATAATCTCTGTGTTAATTGTAACAATAGAAGGTACAAAAATTCAGGCATTTTTTTCAAGTTGATGGTGGTCTTTTCAGTTCTGTTTGCAGCTTTTAGTAAGTTGCATGGAGTGTGAGAGATAGTCATTGATTTTTCAGTCTTTTTGGACTTTGCTCCCATAAATCATCGATATTATAACTTTGACAAAATTATAAATATTGGGCCAGATTCTCATTTACACCCTTAAATTGGGTATACATTAAATTTGCTCCCTTTTTAGGTCTCCTGTACACTTCCAGAGTGGAGTAAAAGGGGCATTAGTGTAAATAAGCCATATATATATATGTATGTGTGTGTGTGTGTGTGTGTGTGTATTGTGACGGGGCAAGCCCTCTGCCTGATACCTTATGGCAGTTGCTCCAGGTTAATCAAGACACCTGGAGCCAATTAATAACTTTCCAGAAGGCAGGGAGGTTGATTGAGACACCTACAGCCAATCAGGGGCTGGCTGAAACTAGTCAAAAGCCTCCCAGTGAGTCAGTGAGGGGCACATGTCAGGAGCTGTGGAAGGAGGTTGCATGTGAGGAGCTGGGAGCAAGAGGCACTAGGAGCTGAGAGTAAGAGGGGCGTACTGCTGGAAGATCCTGTGGTGAGGATAAAGAAGGTGTTGGGAGGAGTCCATGGGGAAGTAGCCCAGGGAGTTGTAGCTGTCGTGCAGTTGTTCCAGGAGCTACTCTAAACAGCTGCAATCCACAGGGCTCTGGGCTGGAACCCGGAGTAGAGGGCGGGCCCGGGTTCCCCCCAAAACTCCCAACTCCTGATCAGACACAGGAGGAGTTAACCTGGACTGTGGATTCTACTAGAGGGGAAGATCTCTGAGGCAAGCAGAATCCGCCAATAAGCGCAGGACCCACCGAGGTAGAGGAGGAACTTTGTCACACTATGTAGGGCAGCTACCTGGAGTTCCTTACACACCTTCATAAGACATTACGTTTGGTCCAGTCTTCTACTACAGATACAGCTGTAGGGACAGCAGTATTACAGTCAGTCATCACTTCTGCATCCTTGCACCCACCTCTTGTTTGACTACTGCTTGGTGATCTCCCATGTGTGGAATATACGTAGGGACCATGACTCAAAGAAGAAATGGAGGCTACTTACCTGTAACTGGAGGTTCTTCAAGATGTGTGGTCCCTATTTGTATTCCATTACCGGCCCTCTGACCCCTCTGCTGAGGATCATAACTGGATTGGTGATAGGAGAAGGAACTGGGGACGGCTGGTCTAACCCCACCTTAAACCCTTGCTTCAGAGCATGAGTAGAACAACTGGGTATGTGTGGACCAAGGGACACTGCTTACTAAAAGTCTCCAGACTCAGGCACATGGTGCGCATGCGTTCCCATATATGGAACACAGATAGGGACCACACATCTCAAAGAACCTCCAGTTACAGGTAACGAACCTCCTTTTCTGAAGGCCTTCTCAGATCCAAGCCAGTTGGTCTTGCCTATAATTGGCATGTGGTCTTTGAAAGCTTTGGTGGCTGAGTTGTCTGAAGACACAGATCATTGTCGTTTAAAATCTAGAGTTCTCCCTTTGGCTCTCTTCCTTCAGGGACCGTCACTTCTGAAAACAGAGATTATTATACAGATCCATTGAAATCCCAGTTCTGGGTAGGTGGCTCAGGGAATGTTAATTCTTCCAGTTGGTCTTGGGAAACGTCCTATTGGGCTCTATACCATTGATCTCTGTGTGGTCAGCACCTCCTGGTCAGTCTTAGTCAGGCTGTTCTATTTTTAATGTTTACTGCATGCTGTGAAATTCTGGTCTTACAGCCTTCTCCAGAGGTTTCCATGGCTAAGGAACTTTCAATTAAATACTTAAGAGAACAGACGGAGAATAACTGTGGATCTTCTTTCCCAGCCAAATCTAAATCTAGAGTGGGCTTCTAGTTACAGTCACTTGAGTTCACCTTCACAGATCTCTCTCGTTTCTGTACTTATGAAAAATCAAGTTCCTTATGCTTTCTTAGGGAAGTATAATTCCTACCCAAAATTGACATGCTGCTGAAAGCAACAGGCAAGAGCGCTATCTACCGATCACTCATAATCTGTGGTGTTTCCAATTCCCACAGGGATGGGCACAACAAATATTGAATAAAAATCTCCAAACTTTTTAATTGATTTGTGCTTTTATACATAATGCCCAAAACTTGGTCAGGCACTCCACAGAAACACACAAAAAGTCATTTCTATGCCTTTATGTTCCATGCAAAGATAACATAACAAAAAGGAGATAAAGAAAAAGGTGGCAGGTAGGAGTCATGGGGATAAGGCTTACAAATATAACATGAGTTTGCTTTAGAGGTTTCCACATTTACCTTTATTTTGGGTTTGTAGAGATCTTCCTGTCTCTATGTGGTGTGGGAGGGATGTTTTAAAATGAGGTGACAGTGGCTGTGAAGAGGGGGGATGAAAGGAGGTAAGAAAGGGAAATAGAGACCAAGGAAGAAGTAGAAAGTTGGGAAAAGGAGACCAAAGGGATGGAGAGAGAAGTTGATGGAGGAAATAGGATTGGAGGAATTGCCATACTGGGTCAGACCAGTAGTCCATCTAGACCGGCATCTTATCTGTGACAGTGGCCAGAACAAGGTATTTCAGAGGAAGGGGTAAGAACCTCCATAGTGGACAGTTATGGGTTAACAGATTTATACAAGCAGTATCTTCCAAATCCTTGTTACGGTTAACTTAGGACCTGGGCATGAGGGTTTATACACTTTCTGGTATTTAATGCTATTAATGTAAATGTAGTGTTCTTATTATCTGTACAGTCCCTTTTTGAATCCTATTGAACGCTTGGCCTCTGATATCTTGTGGGGTTGAGGCCCACACATTGTTCTCTTATCAGTTTTAAATATGTCATTCAATTTAATCGAACGTCCTCTTGTTCTTGTATTGTGAACGAGAGTAAATAGAATGGAAACAGGGAGAGCATGATGGAGAGGAGCATGGTGGGCAGAGAGGTTGAGGTTTGCTTCAGGAGTAGAATAACTTGTGGGACTGGGGGAGGTTGAGATGCTGTTTGTGTTACAGTAGCCCCAGAGGCCCTAGTTGTGCTGGGAGCTATAAAAGATATTACCCCAAAATGTCTACAGACTAATTCATTAAAGGCAAGAGGCAACAAGCTTGTGGGAATTGGGGTGAAGCAGGGATAATAGAAACAACAATGCATGGTTATGTAGACGGGTAACGTGCACAATTTGGAACACAGAGCTGTTCGTCTGTAAAGTGACCATAGATTTGTTCATAAAAATCTGATGTCAGGAAGCTGGCGTGGGTGTGAAAGTCTGCTGTTGCTGGAGGAGGAAAAGGAGCTATAGCTTTTAGGCCAGCCCAGAATGTCTCCGGCTGGTCCTAAGCCCCAACATGAGCAATGTAAGAGGCGAAGCTGCTGAGCTAATATTTTAACAATGGCTCCCTTGTAGATTTGGGTGGGAATGGAAGGTGGTGGACCAGGATCATGACTCTCATGACCAGGGCCGTGACTCAATCATGCAGTCTACCAATGTGCAATACAAGCAATAGAAATGTGTAACAGACTATTGAAACGCGAGGCGCCTATATTTTGTTATGCATTGTGTCATTATAGATTACAATGGATTTTTAACTATACATTCAGTTTTTAAAGGAAGTTTTCTCACTGTGTGAATTAAATAAATCTTTTTTTAAAAAGAGAGCTGGAAAAATCAGATGCCATCATTTGCAGTCGTAAGGACTCTTCACGTGGACTGTAAACTGGATTTGAACTCTGGACCTTCAGATCTTCAGCACAGGCCGCTAATGCTGGAGTTATCCTCAGATTTGCCACATTGGGTTTGTAAGGCAGTATGACTGAGACTTGGGTCTGCTCTCTTAGAGACCTAAGTCCTGTTCTAAGCTCTGTCTGAAGTGACCTTCTACATCTCCACAGTTAACTTATTTGTAAAATCAGTGTTGTTGGGGAGGGCTGATACTAAGGTAGGAGTACAGGCCTAATAGAGAGAAATATAAACAACAATGAGTAGAAGAGGTGAGTTTTGAATTTGTGGTCCTGGCTTCCAGCCTGATGCACTTTTCTCTATCCTAAGGCATGTGTGCCAGTCGGCAAACATGCTGTGGAATAGGCTAATTCTGCTGAGATGCGGAACTATGGCTGTTAGCCAGAATGGGCAGCAATGGTGTCCCTAGCCTCCATTTGCCAGAAGCTGGGAATGAGCGACAGTGGATGGCTCACTTGATAATTACCTGTTCTGTTCATTCCCGCTGAAGTACCTGGCATTAGCCACTGTCAGAAGACTGGATATTGGGCTAGATGGACCTTTGGTCTGACCCAGTATGCCCAGTCTTATGTTCTAATGACCAGTGAAATCTGGTACACTTGAAAATGACCAGATAGAGCTGTTCTGGCTTCTGTTGATGGAAGGGGAGATCTGAGAGACTGAGGATAATGATGTAGCACACTTATTAGCGTATTGTAAAATGTAATGTAAGTGCTTTAAGCAATAGGATGTTCCTGCCACTTCCCTTGGAAAGCTATTCCACTGTCTAGATTTCATTTTAAGGAGGGGGAGAGAGAGAGAGAGAGAGAGTCTCTCTCTCTCTCCTTTAGTTTCATCTATTTATTCCTTTTAGGGATCCTTCAAATACCCAGGATCTTATGCCCTCTTAGTCCTCACGACTAATTCAGCAAAATCAGAACCATAAAATAAATATTCGGTGCTAGATTTTCAAAAAGTGGCATCCATTTTGTGGTTGTAATTTTGTGGCCAATTAGTTGAGGTACAAATTAAGTGTGTGAATATCTGAATGACTTAAATTTCTCCTGGTGCTGTTTGCACCTGAGAGAGTTATTTGCACAGTGAGATCCCATGAGGTTTGGAATGAAAATCATGTACTCCCGTGTCCAATTTGTTTTTTTTGCACTTTAAGTCTTCAGTGAGAATGATCACAAAGGAAAAGAGGTGCTTTAATTCCTTTAATTAGCCAGCTGTTGCTTAAGCTTCCCATGGAACAGGTCAAAGTGTCTCCATTGCAGCCCATCTTTGTTTTAGAAAGACTGGTAAGTATAATCTTGACAGTCTACACACCCCAGAGAATAAAGCAGACTAACTAATAGCAGCATTAAATCTGAATAAGGCAACTTCCTGCACAAGTGTGACTGTCTTGCTGATTTGAACAGTTTTATTGGCCATAAACAATAGGATGTCTGTTGCTTAATTCTATGGTAGGAAGTGTGGTGTTGTTTAGAGCCTCATTAATGATTTGTCCACAGGCTTTTATTACACATTTGGTCTCTTAGCAGTGTGGGCTTAGTTATTTTATAGGTTCACCGTGTTCTTAAAATACTTGCTAGTTTGTTTTTGCATAGCACCACCATTTGCAGATATAGTGTCACATTATCAATATAGTTCTAATGTGAATCTTACATTTATTTTGTACGATGCCTTTAAAATACTGAGGCTCACCAAACCAAATTGCACTTTGTTTTAAATAAAATACTCTTAAAAGCAACAACTTAATGTAGGATTGTGTGTTAAAAGCCCCACATAGGCGGTTTAAGAGAGCCTGCAGCACATAACTGAGTTTTGAATTGGTCTTTGTTTTCAGATCCCACAAAATAATAGATTGTTGACTCCCTTTCCAAGTGATGCCCCAGCATTCCTTATGTTGGTGATGTCGCAACTTCTACAGCACTGTGCTGGAGCATGGAGCCAGCCTGTAGGTCAGGTTTTGCGTGCGCACGCGCACACACTCTCTCTCTCACTCAATTAACTGTTTACACCTTTTGGGATTTAAAATAGTAAAATGAAAAGCTGCATCATGTTATATGAGAAGAATACTCGATCCTCTTAGGCTAGCTATATGATCCACTAAGGCTCCTTTGTGGCTCTGATGTCATCAGTCTAGTGGTACAGGTATAATTTGGCATGGGAGTCAGCAATCTGTGATCTAAGTGAGGAAAATGTTTGAAATCAGTGTTGAGTGACTCTCTTACTTCTGGTGTTTGGGGCAGTTAGCATATTAACCTTACAATTAATTAGTTGATTAAAAAAAATTCAGATTATGTTTAAGATTTTTAATATAGTTATTTTTATTTTATTTTGGTAGCATACAAAGGTCCTAATCAGGATCATAATCTGAATATGACAGGTGTTTTAAAAATACATAGAAATAGAATCCCTGCCTTGAAGAGAAACAGTCTGAATATACAAGACCACCAAAGAATGGAAGAAAGAAATGCAAAATATACTTTTAGGCTGAGTTTTTAAAGGAGTATAAGAATGCTAGGGACCAAACTCCCACTAGTTGAATGCCTAACTTCATTTAGGTCCCTTTTGAAAAGATCTGTAATGTGAAAGTGCTAGTTTTTTATATGCGCACGCACACACAGAGCAGTTATGTCAGTGCTGGATTGCTTTTAAAGCCTACCAATCCTTGTTATATATTGGTGATTCGTTTACCTGTCTTATTAAAATGTAATGTTTTAAGTTCACGGTTTAATTTGCATGAACACATTTATGATTCAAATATTGGACTCTTCCATTAATAATAAAGTGAACATTGAGTAATTGGTATTTCCAACTCACAGACGTGCCAAATTTTGATTTTCTTCAATGTTTTCGTATGGTGATACTGAGGTTAATACTTTAAAACATCAGCAGGTACAGTCTGATCAGTGTCGGTTTCACTTATCTCATGGAGAACTAGGTTCACATTATATTTATTTCAGTTATATTTGGTCTTTCTTGATGCATTATAAATTAAATGTATTAAACTAGTTTCCAGTTTTTGCACTGCACAGCTTTATAAAACATTATGGAAAACATAATGTGCTTGTCACAACTTTGGTGTTTATCTGTTTTCCTTTTTTCCATTTAGAAGAGCCTAAACCTTCACTAGATACAGAGAAATCAAACTGTGAACAACAGAAGAAGTTCTCCACTCCAAGAGAGGAGAAATATGTGTTTAATAGCTGACAGGAGTAGCTAATTAAGGAGCTGTTTTATATTACTGCAGTGCTTCAACTAAGCTTGAGAAGGCACTTATGCTCTGAACCTGCAGTTACCTATAACTTTTTAAAAATATTTACCTTTGGCAGTTGAAAATTCTTATGCTTTCTCTCAATCCAGAGGTGAAATATTTTAAGTTTGAAAAATGTCTTTTGCCAAGTTATGATTGGTCAAGAATGCAGCTATTTAAAAAATTGTTCAGATTATCTTTGGGCTTTAAGAACTAAAAATGGTGCTAGTTTTTAAAATGTGGTTTTGAATTAGTTCTTAATGCAAGTCCCTTGTTTGAAGAAATTGTATTGTAATTTGTTGCACACTTTTATTATGTGTGGCCATATGAAATTTTAATTTACCGTCTTTTTTTATTTCAAGTTAATATCAAAATCTGATGACTAATATAGGCCACCAGTGACTGAGTTTTAAGGCCTGTCTACACTTGAAACACTACAATCGCAGAACTGGAGCTGCGCCGCTGTAGCACTTCAGTGTAGACACTATCTACGTCAAAGGGAAGAGTTCTTCCATCAGCATAGGTAGTCTATCTCCCCAAGAGGCAGTAGCTAGGTTGACGGAAGAATTCTTCCATTGACCTAGCTCTGTCTACACTGGGGTTAGGTCGACTTAACTACGCCACTCTGGGTGTGGATTTTTCACGCCCCTCAGTGACATAGCTTGGTCGACCTAATATTTTAGTGTAACACAGGCCACGCTATGGTAAGAGAGGTTACTGGATGTTATCATCCAACAGATTGGTATATCTTCTGAATAGTTTGGATCCTTTTACTCAGGATCAGCACCACTTCTCAGCAAGAATGATCTTTTATTTAAAAATGTCAGTGTCACAGTTATTGACTATTTTTAAAGCTAATGGCATAAATGACTAACGACATGGCAGTTGTTAAAGTGCATCCATAAGTGAATGAAAAATTACAGGAATTGTAGTAAGTTGCAACTGAAAGGGTAAGAGTTGGTTGCTTGAAAGCAGTTGCCTTACTTGAGTTAATATGTCTGAACACTTCTTTCTTGTTTTGTTTCTTAGTTTGGGTTTTGTTAACGTGTAATTTGTAAATGTTCAGTTGTTGCTATTTTACAGATTCTGGTGTAGTCATGTGCACTATGACACCAAGATGAAAGTTGATAGTGATGGTGTCGGCTAAGTGTATATGAAATCCTATTCAGAGCTAATATTTATTCATATCGCTAGAAATAATTAAATCTTGTCTAATTATGTGTGGGAGGGGATCTGTAATACATTTTATTTATAGTCTTTTCTTATGTGTCGTCCACAGGAAAAATATGAATGCGCTTGTAAACGAGAGAGCATTAAAATTGTGACACCTGATTGGGTATTAGATTCTATATCTGATAAAGCTAAAAAAGAAGAGATATCCTATCATCCCCGTCTAATTGTATACGAGGAGGAAGAGGAGGAGGAAGAAGAAGATGCAGAAAATGAAGAACAAGATTCTCAAAATGAAGCTAGTACCGATGAAAAATTATCAAGCCCAGCATCATCTCGAGAAGGATCGCCTTTGGGTGACCAGGCTTTTTCACCAAAATCCATTAGTGCTGATAAAACAAAAGGGGAATTGATGTTTGATGATTCCTCAGATTCCTCTCCTGAAAAGCAAGAAAGGAATTTGAACTGGACACCAGCTGAAGTCCCACAGACAGCTGCAGCAAAGCGCAGGTTGCCTCAAGGCAAGGACTCTGGGCTAATTAATTTATGTGCCAATGTCCCACCAGTACCAGGCAATATTTTGCCTCCGGAAATCAGAGGTAATATAATGGCTTCAGTTCAAGGTACCCAAGGCTCTGAACGACCAGAAATGATGACTACATGGAGTCCAGCAGTACGGACATTAAGAAACATTACTAATAGTGCTGATATTCAGCAGATTAATAGACCATCAAATGTAGCACATGTAAGTGTTGGATTTTTAATTTACAAAATATTGGGCTAACATTTTAAAGAACTTTGTTTCCTTTTGAAATTCTCAAAATATGAGAGAGGGGGTAAAATATTCCCAGGTTACATAGAGATTACATACAGCTATATTAAATTTTGCCCCAGTAGTAAACCTATTCATTAGTATTTTGGCTTCACAAAAGGAAAAATTTGTGGACTGGTGGAATATAGTGATATTACAAAAATCAGGATTTAATTCCAGCATTTTATACCGAGATTCATATTAGGCACTTTCAGTGTTGGCAGAAGCACAAAGTGATTCACAGTCTTCAAGCTAGTTACCCTGTTTATTAAACCAAACTTTGTGTCCTTCAATACTTTTATTCAGTGCAATAAATTGCCATGTTCTATACTCAGAAAATTTTAAAGTTGATGGTTCCTTCAAACAGCTGCAATTTGATTCCTATTGTGCATTTGCAGTGTTTGGTACTACTGAGTAATGTTAAATTGCTATACAGTACAGTCAAGGTACAGATTCCTAACCTTTATAAATTCCATCTCAAGTGCAGTCTACATAGTTTTGGTGTAAAATAGTTATGGGTAATCTATTTCTTCTAGAAAAGAATATGAAATGAGTGATTACGCATTGAAAGAAACACACTACTAGATTTCAGCGAATGCATGTTGAAAGGATGGGAGTGGGGAAAGGCAAGGTGCTGGTGAATTTATTTGACTCTTATAGACAGTGCATTTTATTCAGATAATTGTACTTGAATATGCAACAGTTGGACCATGGGTAAAACTTTCAAAAGTTTATGTCTACGCTTCAGTGTAAGCCCAGGGTTAGTAGAACTCAAGTAAGCAGATCTGGGTTTGTTAACCTAGGGCCTGAGCGTCTACGCTTATTTGTAACTCTGGTTCCAAAACTAGGGCTCCAGAGGCTACACTGCATTATACAGGACTGAGTCCAATCATTCATATCCCAGACTTCCTAGTGTCCTCCCAAAATGTGGCCGCTCTAGCCCTTTGCTCATGGTGCAGTGTGGGAAAACTTGACAGTCCACCAAATTTAACTATCCAGAGCACAAAGAAAGTCAGCCCATGGGATCGTGGGATACTTTTGGCTATCTTCCAGAGTGCAAGTCCAGTGGAGCTGCATCTAAACTACAAAGTCATAGGGGCTTGAACCCTGGATCCAGATTTGACTCAGGCTCGAACCCTCCACCCCGGTGAGGTCCTGGGACTCTGAAGCCCAAGCCCCGCTGTGTGGGGCTGAAGTCTGAGCCCTGCTGTCTTGGGCTGAAGCATGTAACTTAGCTTCGTGGGGCCCCCTGTGGTCTGGGGCCACAGGCAGTTTCCCTGCTTGCCACCCCCTAATGCCAGCCCTACACTTGCCACCTATTTAAACGTGTCCCACAACCCTCAGGGGGGTCGCTGCCCCCCAGGTTGAGAAACACTGATCTAGATGAGTTGATGTACCCCCTGGAAGACCTCTGCGTACCCCCAGGGGTACAGGTACCCCTGGTTGAGGACCATTGTCCTACCCCATCTTCTCCTTTTAAGATGGGATCAGAAGGGGCCTAGGATGTCTGACAACCTTTCCATTGGTGGGCAGAGCAGTACGTACCACATAGCATTGCCTACGCACTATCAGACAAACTGAAAAATTGAATGACTGCAAATAAAAACAATTGAGAATTTAGCAAAGGTAATTTAGACCTTAAGGCCTGATATACTATACAAGCTTTTGTGCATGCTTGAGTAAATCAGACACGTGTGTGTAGATCACTAGGTGTCTCCTTGGCTTCCTGCTTGTGCCAATACCTGGCTTTCAATTGCACATGCATCCACAACAATGCATGTGCAAGCAGGTCTTTTTAATAATTTGGCCTTTGAAGACACTATGCAACTTTTAAAATAGATATTTTTTCCCTCCTTTGGAGCAGTAGAACAACCAAATATAACTAATGCGAATTTCACTTAAGCTTTCATTTTAACCTATTTGTCTGTCTATGTCAAATTTTAACTGATATTGCTGATACGTGTTTCACAACTAGGCCCAGTTATGCAGCCCTATTATGCAAAAACTACCATTGATATTAATGGGGATCTTGTGTAAGACAGGAGGATCAGGCCTTTAAGATTTTCTGTGTTTTTCTGTTTGATTTGAAATGGAAAATTTAATGCTGGCTCTTCCCTTAATTTCCCTTCCACTAGAATTCTTGTGTTCCCTCTTCCCCATGTATTCTGTACAATCTCAGAGATTTTTTTAAAAAGCGTTTATAGTAAAATTTGCTGTAGTAAAGACTGTACAGGAGGGCATTTCTAAAGGATTTGCTTCTAGGAGGAAGGATGGTTCTGTGCTTAAGACACCAAACTGGGGCTCAGGAGATTTAGGTTCAGTGCTTGGTTCTGGCACAAGCTTCCCATGTATCCGTGAGACAGTTACTTAATTCCTCTATGTTTCAGTTACCCATCCGTAAAATGGGGTAATTGTGTTTTTGTACATAACAGGGAATTTGGGAGGACAAAATTCATTAATTATCTGTTGATATGTTCAGAATCTACAAGTGATGAGCTGAAATAACCGTCTCTTGTGGCAGCTCTGCACTGCCTGCTAATCAGTCCTGACACCAAATACAGTACCAGCCCTGAGTAGTGGCATTTCTTTTAACAAGGGATGTTTGCTTTTGGCTTGTGGGTACTGTGATGATTGCTGGCTCATAAACTGTCCTGCATTAACTAAGATGTCTGGTGCCATCACAGAAGGAATTTCTGTCTACTATTGTACAGGAAGACTGAAGTCACTGAAACTCCAAAAATGAAAATTGTATTAAACAAAAACGAAAGTGGGCTTCCTGACCTTCCTTTTTTTTTGGGGGGGGGGGGGGGGGGAAATATCAGATTTTTTCAGATGCTAAAGAACTAAACAAGAAAGCCGGGGGAACGGGATAGTTTATCATCTTAATTTGCCATCTTTAAATACCATTTATTTTAGTCTTTATCAGTAAATTCAGGTTTTATGTAGTGAAGCAGTCCAATAAACAAGTTTTGATTGTTTCAGAATAACTTTTAGATTCCTCTCCATGAATATTTCAAGTTTTGAAAGACTTTTACGAAATGTATAGATTAGTAGTTCATGGAGACTGCTGTAGCTGTGGCTGTGGCTTTTTGAAGTTGATTATTTATTAATGTTAGAAAAGTATTTGCTGTTCTAGTACGCATTTTGGTATTATTGACAATTTGCATAGGTTTTCTGTTATTTAGTACCTTTTTTTAACAAAATTAAATATATATGGTATCTGAGCTTCTGTTAAGTATGAAGCAGTCTTTCTTAATTGTGAACTGCAAAGTAAAAATGAAAATTAAGCCCCAGAAGTATATGTCTGTTGCCATTAACATAGACACTAAATTAAAAAATATCCCCCTAATATTTTAGCAACTTTTAAACTTTTTTGTAAAGGACATATCAGAATGTAGTTTCATGACATCACAACTTCCTTTGATTGCAATGTGACTGCTAGTGTTTGTGCTGCTACAGCATGATCCATTTTGGGATGCCCACAACAAATCTTACCATATGCCATGTAGATTTTTGGAGGGAAAAAGGTGGCCTGTGCTGAATTTCCCTTCCCAAACAGCCTAGACAGTTGAGACTTTCTGCACAGATTTTTGGTGGTGTTTCCACTTACATGTTTTCATTATAGTTTTGCTATTCCATTTATAGTGCAATTATTCCTTTAAATATGCTTTCCATTTTTGAATGCTGTTATAGTGATGATGTAATAACACATATAAATGAAGGATTTTGTTTACTTTGAAAAGTATGTAAAACGTAGGCATATTATATTCATTCATTTTTTTAAAAAGCTAAATATTTTTCAAATTTGTTATTTATATTTTTATATCTTAAAGGTCACAACATTAATCTTTGTTTTCTAGATCTTGCAATCTCTTTCAGCACCTACAAAAAGTTTAGAACAGCAAGTAAATCATAGCCAACAGGGACATACAAACGCTGTGTTGTTTAGCCAAGTGAAATTAACTCCAGAGACACATTTATTACAACAACAACAACAACATCAATCACAGCAGCAACAGCACCACCCTCTTTTACACCTTCAACCTCAACAACTTATGCAGTTGCAGCAACAGCAGCAGC
The DNA here is from genome assembly GCA_033296515.1 of Macrochelys suwanniensis. Lineage (NCBI taxonomy): Eukaryota > Metazoa > Chordata > Testudines > Chelydridae > Macrochelys > Macrochelys suwanniensis. Next base: position 18,169,786 of record CM065776.1, on the reverse strand, counting down.
AACAGCAACAACCACAGATTCCCCAACAGCCTTTCCCACAGCAACAGTCTCATCAGTTTTCACAACAGCAACAGCAAGTTCATCAGCAACACCAGTTTGCACAGCAGCTACAGTTTCCACAGCAACAGCTACATCCTCAACAACTCCACCGTCCTCCGCAACAGCTGCAATTCCAACAGCAGCATGCCTTGCAACAGCAGTTGCATCAGTTACAACAACAACAGCTGCAGCAGCAACAGTTACAGCAAATACAGCAGCAGAACCTTCAACAGCAACAACTACAGCAGCAACAGCAGCAAATTCAGCAACAGCAGTTGCAGCAGCAGCATTTACAGCGATTACATCAGCAACATCAACAGCAGCAAATGCAAACTCAAGCGCCACAACATTTGACTCAAACGTCTCAACCACTACAACATCAGGTGCCCGCACAGCAACTGCAACATCACCAGCAGCCACAGCTGCAACAACATCAGCTGTTTGGACATGATCCAGCAATAGAGAGTTAGTAATCGTTGATTTATAATCCTGAAAGTGATGGCCAATCCTATGAAATGCTTGTTGGGTTAAAATTTGTTCTTGATCAAAAATATAATATACTATAAACACATAACTAGGGACTATCCAGTACTCTATGGAAGGTGAAAGCATTGAGCTCTTTTTATTTTCTGGTTTCTGTTTTTCACCACTATCATCTAAATGCATACATTATGCCATGACTACAGTGTTAGTCCATGTGTACTGTACATATAAAAGCAAAACAACTTTATTTTTTTGAGAGGCAGGGAGGGAAATTTTCAAAAAGAGGTTGGGGAAGAATATTCAAAAGGCTGGGGAAACTAGATATGTCTATTACCATTCACTTCTAGATTTCTGTTTCAGCTCTTGCCCATGCTGGTATCAGCTGAAAAGTTTTTCCATCTGACTGGTGGTGGTTTAAGTGAAGTGAATAGCATATAATTCTTGGTTGATCTAGTTTTCATTTCACATTGGGAGAAAAACCACTTCTTGAGCTGTATTGTAGATAAGCAGTACTTCAGTGTCCAGGGTGTCCAATTCTAGAACCTTTGAGCATTAAATTCTTTAAAAGGGAAGAAAGAAAATTCAAATTTCATTTATTCCATAGCTAATGGGGGAAATTTTACTATAACAAATGTGGTCTGAAATGGTAGTCTCCAAACTACTTTAGTTTACAATTTTCTGTTCTTTCATGTGCAAACTATTCTAGTTCCAGAAGAATATTTCCTGTTGGGCTGTGTTTTTGCAATTGCTGATTACCCAGAACAGATGTCTGACAAACAGCTGTTAGCAACCTGGAAACGGGTAAGATTCCACCTTGTTCAAAAGAATCAAATTAATGTAATATGATTGATAAGTAAAATCATTAGAAAGCAAAGATTGCAAGTATTGTGGTTTTAAAAACACTACAAACTTTGTGTTACACATTCCAGATGTTTTGTTATATATCTTATGAGATAAACAGTAATATTAAACTACAGAGTTAACCAGACAAAACAGGAATAGAAGGCAACATGATTTAGCATTACCTGGCCTTTTTGTGTTTTTAAACTTTGCAATCTTAATGTTGTATTAGCATAATTTTTTTTTTCATTTTATATCACTATTTAAAAAAATAAAGTTGTGCAGACATAATAACTTCAGCAGTTAAATGGGCCTAAGTAGGCTGTGAAGCACACATCTGATGGAGGTGAATGAGATGGAAGAGGGGTGTATTTTCACCTTTGCTGATGAATAAATATTGGCAAAACCTAACCCTGTTCTTTTCTAACTGAGAGGAGGCTGATCTTCTCGGCGCCTCTGCTGGACAGGTTGTAGCCAAAGTTACCAAGGTCATCCACATAGAATTTCGCATAATAAAATACAGTTAACAGTGAATGTTCTGTACAGACTTTGTGTTTACTATCCAGGCTGAATTGCATGGTTTTGTAAGCTAATTTTATAGCTAAGCACAAAAAAGAAAAAAGAAAAAGCCCTGCTCAGTTTTCTAAAGAGCAGTAATAGTTATTACATCTTTGTTTTTCTAATACTTCTAAAGATGAGAATACACTTTTTTGCTGAACCATGAAAGATGCAAACAACAGTCTGTTTCTTCCCCTTCATTCAAATACTAATAGTTCTTCGAGTGTTTGCTCATGTCCATTCCATATTAGGTGTGGGTGCTCGCCACATACACCAGTGCCGGAAGTTTTTCCCTCAATGGTATCCATAGGGGACCAGCTCTGGCGCCCTCTGGAGTGGTGCGCACATGCTGCGGTATAAGGGACGTCGCTGGCTCCCCCCACCCTCAGTTCCTTCTTGCCACCAGTGACTGTTCTGTAACGTCTGCTGCTTCGGCTAGCTTTTTTTACTTCGTTCAATGTTTCAAACTTTTCATGTAAAATAGTTGTACATAGTTAAGTTTCCCTTACAGTGTTAGTGTTAGAGTGATTTACTTGGTTGGTCCCGAATCGGACTTAGTCTAGGTTCAGTCCCCAGGCTTTAAGCCCTGCGATCGCTGCAAGAAACTGATGCCCATCAGTGATCTGCATAATAGTTTTTTAAGGTGTCTCAGCGAGTTGCATATCAGCGACAAGTGCCGTATCTGCAAGTCCTTCAAACCTCGGACTAAGAAGGAGAAAGACATCCGTCTCAAAGTGCTCCTACTGGAGTCGGGTCTAACTCCGGCACCGGAGCAGTCGAGGTTCAACACTTCCCCGAGCACCGCAGTGTTGGTGCGGAGCACCCCACCGGCGCCGTCGATGGACTGGCGCTGATCTCCCTCTCCAGCACCTGCCAAGCGGCAAAAGAAGACCGGGATAGGAAGATCCTCTCCTTCCTCTTGCGGGATGTAGGGGGTAGGAGGGGAGCCAAGGCCTGAGGAGGGCGGCTCAATACCTCCTACCTGGAGTCAGGCCCCAGCTCAGGTCGAGTGGTCCAGCCCACCCGACCCATGCCTGCCACGCTGGACAGTGACGAGGGCCTTCGTCAGTTAGAGGTCCTGTCGATGCCCGAGGCCCTGCAGGCAGCGTAGGATATCCTGGTGCTACTAGTGCTGGCTACAGCGGTACCCCAGTCTAAGGGTAAATCTGCCTTGGGTCCTTTCTATAGTTCCCTGTCTCAGTGCCACTGCTCCTCATTGTGGGAGATGTCCCACCAGCGCTCGCCCACACGGAGCCACTGGCATCAAAGGCAGAGAGAGAGACTCGGCGAAGCCCTCACCAGTGTCCAGACTCACGGCACCACCCGCAGGACTCAAAACGCGCCTTGCCAGTGACCTGTCACAGGCCTATAGAGGTCCACCCTTCCTGGCATCAACAACACCAAGACCGGCCCAGTGTTTCACCCATGGCTCATCACCGGTCATGGGCCCAAGACAGTCGGTCTCAGGAGCGGAGTCACCAGGTGTCGGCTCGCTGGTATGCGTTGTCGCAACATGGATCCCCTAGGTCAGGAGGAAGGTCTTCCCGGAGACTGACCCACTGCAGCTCCTGGTCCTGCTCCAGATCCCGGTACTGGTTGAGCAGCATGAGGCGTAGATCGCTGGAACGCCGTCACTGATCCGCTGAACGCTGCCACTTTCCGAGGACCCGCAGAGGGGACTCGTCCTGAGTGGAGAGCTCCCCTTCCAGGCGTAGCGATTGGTACCGCAGCGACTGGGATCGCTGATCTACTCGCTCGTGGTCACCTGAGAGCAACCACTTGGCCTTGAGCTCCGGCACTGGACAGGAGTTGTTGCTGGCAGGCCAAAACCCGGCACCGGTGGTCACCTTGATGTCGGCGGTACTGCCAACTACCCCGTAGCCCCAGGGTTAGTGGCCGGCTGCCTGGTACCCATGTAACCCATGGGGCTTTACCCAGCCCTTCACAAGGGCTCAGGGTGGTGGCAGGGGCCTTGGACAAAGCGTCGGCCTCTGTATCCTACTCTCCCCCCAGAGCCAGCCATTCCTGAAGAGGGAACCCCTCAGGCTCACGCGGACCCCGGGGATCCGCAAGCTGGACCACCAATGGACGTGTCAGACCTCATGGCACCAGCTTCCTCCTTATCTTCGCCTGGTGAGGCATTGCGGTGGCCCCTCACCCAGTTCCTCAGGATGATGCTAAAGCTCATCAGTAACTGTTGAAGAGAGTTACCTCTAACTTGGGGCTCCAGGTGTAGGAGCTGGAGGAACTCCCTATTCGATATCCTCTGTTCAACGGCACTGGCCAGGGTGGCTCTGCTCTCCCTGAAGGGGTGTCTAAGATCACAAATGTCCTGTGGCAGATACCCTCATCTCCATGAGGGCAGAAAGAAAGTACTCTTTGCTGGCTAAGGTTCATGAGTCCTTATATACCCACCTGGCCCCAAGCTCCCTGATAGTAGTGACTGTTAATGAGTGGGAGAGACAAGGCTAACCAGGAGCTACTCCCAAGAATAAAGACTCAAAGAGGCTGGATTTATTTGGATGCAAAGTTTATTCATCCTCCAGTTGAGGGTGGGCAACCACCAAGCCCTCCTTGGCTGCTATGACTTCAATATGTGGCAAGCTGTCAGGGTTCCCCCCTCCCCCACTCTGAACTCTGGGGTACAGATGTGGGGACCCGCATGAAAGACCCCCTAAGCTTATATTCTACCAGCTTAGGTTAAAACTTCCCCAAGGCAAAAATTCCTTTCCTTGTCCTTGGATGGTATTGCTGCCACCACCGAGTGATTTACACAAAAATTCAGGTGCAAAGGATAGAGTTCATCGGAGTGGTGCTCAACTCCACCTGCACCAGAGCTTTCCTGATGCAGGAGAGGCTCCAGACGATGGTGGACCTCATCGCAGGGGTCTCTGCGTTCCTTCTAACCATGGCTCGGATATATCTGCATCTTCTGGGCCACATGGCAGCATGTACGTATGTCGTCCGCCATGTAAGGCTCAGAATGCGACCCTTGCAGCAGTGGCTGGCGACAGTCTATTCCCAGTCCAAAGATCACCTGTACAATGTCATTACCATCCCACCAGTGATACTTACCTCCCTGCAATGGTGGACCGACCCCAAGGCTGTCCTGTAAGGAGTTCCGTTCGAAAGCCCGCCCCTCTCGGTCAAACTGATATCGGACGCTTCGGACATCAGCTGGGGAGCGCATCTAGGTGAGCTACAGACCCAAGGGATGTGGGCCCTGGAGGAGATGACATTGCACGTAAACATCATGGAGCTCAGAGTGGTACGTTTGGCCTGCGAGGTCTTCCTACCGCATCTGTCAGGCAAGGTAGTGAGAGTGTTGACACACAATACGCCTCAGTGTTTTACAACAACGGACAATGGGGAGCATGCTCGTCAGCTCTCCGTCAAGAGTCTTCTCCGATTGTAGGATTTCTGCATCAAGCACATGATGCACCTGGAGGCCTGTCATCTCCCTGGCGTGACCCAGATCGCCTCAGCAGGTCTTTTTTCTCTCACCACGAATGGTCGCTGCATCAGGAGGTAGCCCAAATCCTCTTCCAGAGGTGGGGAACTCCCCAAGTAGACCTGCTCATCACCAGACAGAACAGAAAATGTCTGAAAATGTCATCAATTCTGTTCCCTGCAGGGTCTGGGCAAGGGCTCTCTCTCGGACGTCTTCCTCCTGTCATGGTCAGGGGGTCTGATGTACGCATTTCCACCGATCTCGCTCATCAGCAAAGTCCTGTCAAAGATCAAGAGAGACAAGGCCCAAGTCATCATGATCACCCCAGTGTGGCTGCGCCAACATTGGTTCAGCACGCTGATGAACCCAGCAGCGACCACTCCCTGGCCCCTTCCTGACCGACTGGATCTGATTTCGCAAGATCACAGGCGCCTCCTCCAGCCCAACCTCGCCTCCTTTCACCTCATCGCATGGATGCTGCATGGTTGAACTCGGAGGATCCGGCCTGCTGTAATGAGGTCCAGCAAGTCCTCTTGGAAAGCAGGAAGCCTTCTACCAGAGCAACCTACCTGGCCAAGTGGATGAGGTTCTCCCACTGGGCATGTGAGCATAACATCTCTCTGTCATGCTCCTTGTCCCGCAGCTCCCATTGGCCAGGAACAGTGAACCGTGGCCACTGGGAGCTGTGGACGGCCGTGCCTGCGGACCGTCAGTGTAGGACATTTGCAGAGCGGTCTTTGGGTCACACGTTCACGGCGTGTTACTCCCTCACTCAGCAGGCCAGAGATGACGCTGGGTTCAGCAGAGCTGTGTTGCAATCTACACGTCCATGAACTCCTACCTGCCTCCGTTGGTACTGCTTGGGAGTCACCTAATATGGCATGGACATGAGCAAGCACTCGAAGAAGAAGAGACAGTTACCTGTTCTGTAACTGGTGTTCTTCGAGATGTGTTGCTCATGTCCATTCCATGACCCGCCCTCCTTCCCCACTCTTGGATTTTCCGGCAAGAAGGAATTGAGCGTGAGGGGAGCCGGCGGTGCCCCTTATACCACTTCATGTGCGTGCAACTCCAGAGGGTGTCAGAGGCAGTCCTCTATGGATACCACTGCGGGAAAAACTTCTGGCACTGGTGCATGTGGCGAGCACACACACCTAATATGGAATGGACATGAGCAACACATCTCGAAGAACACCACTTACGAAACAGGTAACACTCTTTTTTTAAAAAAATTCATACAATGAGAAGCTGTTCCCAAGTAATGAATTTTAAAATCATTATGAATGAATGTGTTTTTAAAGATGAATAAGCAAGAGAACACACTTGTCATATTGTTCCAAACCCACAAAAGTCAGTTTATTGCTGTTGGACCATGCACCTCATCCTACTTAATTCCGTTATTTTACCATTCTCATACCTGCTCCTCTTACCTGTCATAGCCACCATCTCTTCCTCACTCTCGGCTCTCCAGCTTCTTTCCTTTCATCTACTGTCCGGCCCACCTGCCCCAAGTTACTTATAACATTTAAGAAATGTATAGAGCAAAAGTAATCACATCTTGTTGCTGTGTAGCCACAGTCCGCCTTCCACTACCCACTCGTGCTTGTCCACCTTTTATGGGCACTAGATCAATAATTAGGACCTGCCTCTGAAGCATAGGATATTGTACAATACCGAGTACTATTAATGGAAACACTTATCTTCAAACTCTCTAAAATGTTGTATTTATGAAAGAACTTGGCTTTGTTTGCAAAACTTACTTGCTTCTTGCAAGTATGCTATTGGTTTTTAACTGAGGCCAGCACTTCAGATGTAAAAACACTCCACTAACATTAAGTCTGTTAAGCTTGGAACTGTGGGCTTGTTAGGTTAACGAACATTTTAATTAAAAATTTGGTGTTAATGGTTTACCAGATCATTCAAGCACATGGTGGCACTGTGGACCCTACGCTTACAAGCAGATGTACGCATCTTCTCTGTGAAAGCCAAGTCAGTAATATGTATGCTCAGGTAAGCAAAATAATAACATATGTTGACACAAGCTCATGTACTGAAGTATCATTGAAGTATGTCAGTGCTTGCAGGTTTTATTGTACAGAATAAATAACACACTATAGGTCAAGTTCTTCAGTTTTCACTAACACAAATCTACCATTGCTGTTTATGGGAATTTGTCTCCGTAAAAACTGCAAGATTTGTCACTATATTAATAACTTCATAGCTCCAATGGGGAAAGAGGTAGACAGCATATGTGAAACTGTCACAGTTATTAGATTCACAGTGTGGAGTAGCAATCTAAAGAATTGGAGAAATTATGAGACCCTGCAATTTAAGACTAGAAAATTGATTTTTTGGAGTAGTTCTACGTGAAATATTTACATTTTTTCATTATTTCTTTTTTAACCTGCTGTGTGCTTGTCTTTCTGACAACTTGTGATCTGATCCCATTAATTCACCATTTTCCTTTTAAGTGGAAGTTGTTTTATAAGTAAGATTACAATGTTCAGTATTTCAGCAGATATGTGATTTGTACATATAACTGAAAATAAGTGATAAAATGGAACCATACATAAAACTTGGATTCATTTTTGGAACTCCACTACTGTAAAAAAAAAAAAAAAAATCTACCGGTTAGACTGTACTTGTACATAAAATCCAGACCAATTTATCCTGTAATATACATATATGTTTAAATTATATAAATTGCAACAAATTTTATACCAGTAAAACCTTTGTAGGCTTCATTGGGTATTTGCCAGGAGACATGAGCTGCAGCTAACTTGCATTGAAACGTGTACATTTTAGATTCTATTTTTAATCAAAAATAAATGCACACAATCCTAATACTTGCTTCAGTGGCTACAAGAGAAAATCAGAGTGTAGACTGGCACTGGCGACAAAGAGTCCTGTGGCACCTTATAGACTAACAGACGTATTGGAGCATAAGCTTTCATGGGTGAATATCCACTTCGTCGGATGCATGCAGTGGAAATTAGATTAAGAGAAACAGACTAAAAGAACAGGAGTACTTGTAGCACCTTAGAGACTAACA